>BMAW01047005.1:409032-469854 GCA_019974015.1 Nephila pilipes | reverse complement strand
CAAGAAATCTTTTTTGTTGCGAGTAAATAGCGATAAACAGCTTTCTGAATCATCGACTCGTTGCTGTTTTTGTTCCATCAAAAGCAATCACGGCACCCACTTGGAAAAAACCTTTTTCATGCTCAATTTTTCATGAAGGATAGTAAATACACTTCCATATGATATCTGTGTCATCTCAGCAATCTCACGGAGCTTCACTTTACGATCTTTCATTATAATTTTTGTCACTTCACTCACATTTTCCGGTGTAACGGCTTCCACAGGTCTACCCGAGCGTTCCGCGTCATTTGTGTCGGTACGACCACGTTTAAACTCGGCAAACCACCGACAAATCGTTGCTTTTGATGGACAAGAGTCCATGTAACATTTTTCAATGCATTGTTTCGCTTGCACGGTGTTTTTACCCATTAAAAAACAATGTTTTATCAGAACACGAAACTCGGTTTTTTCCATTTTTTAAACAAACTACAAAACGACTTTACTCCAACCTCGATAACTCGGCTGTTTCTGGTCCGATCGACTTAAAATTTTGACACGTTTCAAGCAAAGGTTAGTACTCTAGAAAGACC
Organism: Nephila pilipes; assembly: GCA_019974015.1. Taxonomy (NCBI): domain Eukaryota; kingdom Metazoa; phylum Arthropoda; class Arachnida; order Araneae; family Nephilidae; genus Nephila; species Nephila pilipes. The sequence goes on along the minus strand of BMAW01047005.1, from coordinate 469,285 downwards.
TGGTTACTGGTTTACTACGAGCGCCATCTCTGGGTTAGTCTCGGAACTTATTGATCCATGTGTTATGATGTCCTACTTTTTAGCACATTAGCATCATGTAATACTTTTTTCTGCCCCATTTTACAATCATATACAAGACACCTGACTCAAATATTAATAAAATGATTTTTGCTTTCACTTTCAGCTAGCTTTTTAGTGACAACATCAATTCAGTTCATTATTTATACAATAGAAAAATATGAAAGCTTTAGTTAAATTATGAAATAAAACTAAAATTCGCAGCTATACTTTCTTTTCATGTGATATATTTAATATTCTTATTATTTCGGTAAATACATTTATTTTACCTTTCATGAAATTACAATTCTTTGAGATAAGTTTTGAACTTAGAACAATTTGACTCATGCAGCATCTAATGGCAGAAATCTGAATTAATTCTCCGTCGCAATACAGCCCAACAAGAAGGGTAATGGAGAATGACAATTCACAAATATTCATGAAATGATGAAGTATGGGTAACAAAACTTGTACAGATTAGCAACATACCAGGAAAAGAAATAGTACATGTGCACAGACCAGTAATAATACTTCAATGAGAGTAATAATACTTCCAATAACATTCAGCTCATCAGCTTATTAATTTGCACATTGGGCAAATCTACAAAACATTACTTTTGCTCTTCAAAACAGACTCCAAAATCAGATTGTTTCACCTCAAGATTTTCAGGTATTTATAGCTGTCCAGCCAGGTGCAAAATCACAGGAAAAAAATCCATAACTTCTCTCCTGATGGATATTTTGAGAAAATTCAGCGTTTCTAAGAGCCATTATTTTGCCATCAAGTTTGTTACTAAAAATGCAAGTATCAGTAGAACTAAAGTAGAAAATAGAGTTAGTTTGGAAGAAAAAGATAGATGATAAAGAGCCAGTTAAAGAGGAGAAAGATAATAGGAAAGCTGTTCATAAAGAAACAAATTAAGCTAAAGAAATCAAGGAAACAAACAAAGTTGAAGAAGCTCAGGTGGAAACAGTTGAAGTCAAAGAGGAAGGAGGAATAATACGTCCAATCCCAGTTATAAAAATGATTGAAGGAGATAAGGATGAAGTTTTGAGGAAAATCCGGACTCCTGCAGAGGTACTTTCTGGTTGAGTAGAGCGACTGCCCTATGTCCTTTTTGGATAACAGAGTGACACGTCTTCCTTGCCAAGTAACATGCGAGTGACGTATAGGCACTTTTGGAAAGCACACACACTTATCATAGAGCAAATGAAATGCAAGTGACTGAGTCTGAGGTTAGGATGGAACTGGAAAAACCTTTATACTGCTATCCCAAAACAAAAGGATATTGTCTACACAGGTCATCCTACAAGTCAAAAGTCATTCCAATAAATAGGTTAGGTCCATACCAGATAACTGATTATAGTTCTATGCAATTAGATTACCTACGCATTATTCTTTGAAAAGGGGAGCAATGTTATGAACTTTCAATGGTGCTTTTCTGCATTGTTACTTTTATGAACAGCTGTACCTACAAGATCCTGAGAACAAGTAATCAGTTTCTGGACTCTATCTTCGAAATGCAAAGAAATACTTTTGAGGTTTGTACGTAGAGCAAGTTAATAAATTGGTGAAATGAACATTACTGAAAGAGATATTATTGTTATTACTAGTGATTTGTTTCCCATTTATGTTCCTGATCCATGATCTGTATAAGTACTGCTTTTGATCTTGTTGTGTCACAAACTTCTACAAATTTTGCTACCCATGCTTCATCATTTCCTGAATATTTGTGACTTAAGTGTCATTCCCCATTATCCTTCTTATTGAACTGTAATCAAAATACACCCACTGAATATTTTTGCAAAATTAAATATAAATACACATGCTATACACACATATATATATATATACTGGAGAAATAAATTAAGAGAATTTGTATATTTTATCGAATTACATGAAAAGAACTGAACTGAAGGAAAAACCACTGCTTCTAGATACAAATGCAAATCTTGCATGGCAAATACGCAAGCGTACATGTGTGTGTGTAGGGGGAGCCAGCAGAAAAACAGGCTTTATAAGCGCATGGAGAGTAAGACAAATTTAGTTCCATAGCACACTTCAGCGAATTTCTTGGTGTTATCTTGCAGCAATCCGTTTAATTCACATTGGAACAGTAAAACTGAGTAACACCAATGTTTAGATGATGGAATGAGGTGGCGAATTGTGGGGAGGCTAGAGGCAGGCCAATCACAAAACCAGATATGCAGAGAATTTAATTTAACGCCCAGCGTCATATGTAAACTATGGAAATAGTTCCAGGATACAGGATCCATCAAGAGAAAGCCTGAGCAAGGTTGTCCAAGAGCCATGACGACCAGAGAAGGTCACCATTTATCCATTTTAGTGATGTGTAACAGAGGGGGGTTCTTTATTTGCATTAAACCAAGAATGTCATACTTTAAAGTGTTCGGAGAAAAATTATATGTGTTGAATAAATGATTGAAAGGCAAATTTTAGCCAAGATCGAAAGAACATATCTTCATCGGATATTCCACATAATTTAATGCATATCGACAGTATGATAAGAAAACCAGAAAAATAATAGCGAGCTGAGATGTGAGCTTTATTGACGAATTTGAAAACCATCTGCCAGCGTCAAAAATGGAATTCATTACCCTGCCTGAAGAAAGATAAAACTCTACTCTCAGTGAGGATAACAGGTCAATTGAAAAGTCCCCGGCCTACCAAAGTAAAGCACATTTTTTTTGGCAAAATTAGTTGTTTTCATTCAACATAATTCCCTTCAAGGATGATACACTGATTACAGCGACCCTCCAACTTTTCGATACCATTTTTGCAGTACGATTTGTCCTTTGCTTCAAAATAGGCCTCAGTTTCGGCGATCACCTCTTCATTTGACGAAAATTTCTTCCCAACGAGCATTCTTTTGAAATATGAGAACAGGAAATAGTCGCTGGGGGCCAGATCTGGAGAATACGGTGGATGAGGAAGCAATTCGAAGGACTATTCATGGATTTTTGCCATCATTTTCACTGATTTGAGACATGGTGCATTGTCTTGGTGAAGCAGCCCTTTCTTTTTTTTCAAATGCGGCCGTTTTTCAGCGAATTCGTCCTTCAAACGGTCCAATAACGCTATGTAATAGTCGCTGTTGATGGTCCTTCCTTTTTCAAGGTACTCAATGAAAATTATTCCATGCGCATCCCAAAATACAGACGCCATAATCTTGCCAGCCGACTGTTGTGTTTTCCCACGCTTTGGAGCGGGTTCATCGTGTGCAGTTCACTCGGATGACTGTCGATTGGACTTCGGAGTGAAATGATGGAGCCATGTTTCATCCATTGTCACATATCGAAGCAAAAACTCGGGTTTATTCTGCTTGATCATCTTCAAACACTGCTGCGAATCATCAACTCGTCCTTGTTTTTGGTCAAAAGTGAACTCGCGCGGCACCCACTTTGCACAGAGCTTTTTCCTACCCAAATATTCGTGAATGATATGATGTACACGTTCAGTTGATAGCTTTAGAGTGTCTGCTATTTCATTCAATTTCAGTTTACGGTCATTCAAAATCATTTTGTGGACTTTTTTTAATGTTTTCGTCGGTAACAACCTCTTTTGGGCGTCCACCGTCTTCGGTGCTCATTTCACCACGTCTAAACTTAGCATACCAATCCTTGATGGTTGATTTTCCTGGGGCAGTGTCCGGAAACTTGGCATCAAGCCAAGTTTTTTCTTCACCTGTATTTTTTTCCCTTCAAAAAGCAATATTTTATCAATACGCGAAATTCCTTTTTACCCATTTTTTTCACAATAATAAAAGTTGCTTCACTCAAAATGCTATAATTTACAAACTAATGATCCGACAACTGTCAAATTTATACACGCATCTTTTGCGGGTTAGGGCTAACTAAAAAACATATGGATTTAATTCTAGTAGCGCCATCTATGTGTCAGGCCGGGGACTTTTCAATTGACCTGTTATAAAGCAATTCATTTTCTATTAATATGTATGATATACACTAATTTTCCATTTTATTTCATATTTAAACACAGTTAATCTATTTTCAGCATAATAGTAAAAAAAAAAAAAAATGCATATTTATACAATACTTCTAAGTTTACCATAAATGATAGAATGATAAGTAAAATGTATAGTAATTATATAAATATATATTTACAATAGTGCATTTTATTTCTGAGAAAGTACTAGGAGTTGTAGTCCTTCACTTTTAACATGAGGAGCACAAAAACAGCACTTACTTTAAACTTTTTAAAACAAAATCCTTAAAATTAAAATATTTACTTACAGACAACGATCACAGCATATCATATATTCATCATCATGCTCAAAATCACTGTAAATGGAAAAAATTGGCACAATGTTTATATACACACAAAACTTTATATTCAAATAATTTATTTGAAAATTTATAATTTTAAAAGTTTTACCTTACACTATGGCTAAGTAATTTTAATGGACACTTTTTACGATTTCCTATTTAGAAAATATATTAAATGTTTAAATACTTCCTTTAATTGAGAGTAATACAAGGAGATAAAATCAGCCTGAAGATTCATTTCTCAAACCAATCTTATTTTTGAAATTATCAATATAAAATTGTATTTAAACAAATTTGTACTTAGTTACATTTATAACAAAAAAATATTTCAGTATCAATATACTGAAAAAAAAACAGTTTATTTTGTTATCAATGATATTACATTTAGTATCAAAGTATGTAACAACAAATTTTTATGCAAAATTTTGTGTTACAGATATTACTACATTTTGTCAAGAAAAAGAAAATCTTACTGGAATTTCTGAAAAAAAATAAGGGGGGTGGGGAGTTCAATTCTTCTTAAGACTTAATAACTATTATTCAAAACCTAAACTATAATACAAAAGTATTTTATCAATATAAACAATTCTTTTCTTTAAAAAAAAATCCACTATACAATAATGGATTTTTTAATAATACTTTGAAAGAAAACCAAAAATATCACAAGGTAAAAAAAAAATCTTTAAATAATACGGTAACATCTCTGCAATGCAGTATAGATAAGTCAGGAAAAAGTGAATAATATATCCAAACTAATCCTTCAAGAGTGGAGCAACAATAAAATTAATGAAAATTTGAGTAACATGAAAGTTGCACACTAAAATTAACAGAAAGAATCAATAAAGTATTTGAAAAAGTGTAAAGTAGTTAGTTAACCCTATCCACATTTTTCTACTAACTTCCTTTGATTTAAAAAAAAAAATTCAGAGCTGCTTGAAAGATAATGTAACTGCCTTGTTCACATAGTTCTTATGAAAACAAATGAAAACAGGAAATTTTTATTAAATAATCTTAGTTTATAAATTTAAAGTAGTACTCATTTTTAATCAATCTGTAAATATTATTCTTAGAAAAATATCATTCCTAACCTCATTGTTATTTTTTTTTTTTATATCCCTAATACGATCTAAGTAAAAATAATCAACATGCAACAAAGATACTAATTTTAAAAGTGAAGTTCATTTTAATTAAAATTGAAAACTTCAATAAAATTATATTTCAAATGCAATTTTTTTTTATAGTAATGATGCTTGTTAGCAATCTTCTCATGTCAAAGAAAGTCCCTATGAAAATATGATCAGGAATAGGATGTTGAAACTAGAGAATAGAGGGTGCTGTGTGCCATACAAGAGCTCCCTAGGGGAGTTGAACCTGCCTCCTTGAGTAATGAGCAAAATATGTTTGAAATTTAGTAGCAAAAACATTTCCCTATTTAAATGAGTTGCAACATCTTAGTAATAAATTAATTCACTAATGTCGAGGAATTGGATTTATTTTCAACCGATGATTTGAAAAACCGCCTGTCTGACAAGTAAGTGAAATTTCATTTATTCTAAATAGTGAATTTCTAGTGTTTGTTTATTCATAGGATTTTAAGGATGTCACAGCACACTCTCCAAAAGAAGAAATTAAATTGATTGAAATTTAAAAAGCATGTAAGTTACACAGGACGTTTTCAAGAAAATATCCAAAATGATTTTGAATTCTTGTTTTAACCATATAGAATGCTTTGCTAGGTATGACCTATTGTCCACAATGCTTCTCATCATGTGCACTTATAACTTCTCTTTTTATTTCAGAGAATTTAAACTACTAATAATAGAAAATTAAATTTCTTTACACAAAAATGCATGATTTATGGTTTTAATAGTAAGCAACAAATAAATTCTCTCAAATGAGATCAAAATACACACTAATTCAAAAAAGCAAACCCACCATATACATCGTGTTACACTTTCCTCCTGTGCTTCCTCAGTAGTAGTAGTTGTTGAAATGATGGATAAGTTGGTATCCTCATCTGCTATGGCAACATCAGCAGCAGGAGAGGGACAAGGTGAGTAGCTGGGTGGAGTGGGTGGTGGAGGTGCACCATAATTGTGATCCTGAAATAAAACATTAAAACTGTGTAATTATGATAGTATCATCAAAAAGACATTAAATATTTTTAAATTAAAAAAATAATGCTCACACTTTTTGCACCACAAATATTCCAAGTTACAATTTATATTTAGTTACAGTAGAGCTCTGTTAACTTGGATCTCCAGGTAGGTCTGCATAGAATTTTTTTTTTTAATTCAAGAAACAATTTGATAATTTCCATAATAAAATTTGTTTTGTCCATGTATTCCAAAAAATTATTATCTTTGCTAAAATCTAGCACCCAAAAATGTGTGATAGGAAAGTTGGAGGGAAACTTTACAATTATTCAGTGTAAATTAAATAAAACTTTAGTTACACCTCTTATTATAAGTGATTAAAGGAATATAGTGATACAATGTCCAAATGGAAAAAGTAAGAAATCTTATGAGCACTTTTACAGCCCTTTTCCACATTAACACAATGGAGTGAATGCCTTGACATAAAATAGATTTGGAAAGGTGAAAATAAATTCTTGGGTTTACTCTCGTTCTCCAATTAACTCGCCTGGTGAACTTAAAAAAAATTATTACAATAAAATAATGGAGTTAATACAGTAAAAATATTTTTAGAATTGAAAAAGGAATACATATTTCTAAAAAGAAAAGGGGACATAACATTATAAATTTTTATAAGAAATTTACTTTCTAAACATTTATTTGCATTACTCTTTCTTATTCAGAAGCATTCAGATACAACCAAAAATTTTAGAATTATTAAAATTCATGAAATTTTTTTAAACTCTTGTATGAAAAATACATGGAAGAAATAATGATGGCAGCAACACTTCCAAAAAATGACATTTTTTTAAACACAGTCCAATGAGTTTTATATATATGAAAAACATAAGTTTTTTATGCTGAGCAATACAAATACATTCATTGATTGAAATTTTTTTTTTTTTAATTTCTTTTCAGGAATTTAATAGATTAAATAAAAAAAAATAATGATGAGAAATTACTGTTACATGTCACATTAACGATTTATAACAATCATACATCGGAGTACATTTTCATCATGAAAGCTTTAGCAACTCAGTTAAGGAAAAGAATAAATTTAGACACTAATTTGCTTAAGGAACAATAATTTTATACATATAAGGACTTTAATTAATGTTTAAAATTTCTCAATATCATAGTAAAAAATACAGAAGTTTTTATAACAATATGAGCACGCATTTTTCAGCTTTTCTATTTCAATTCAAGTACCATTTTTTGTTTTACTTTATTCAAAAATTTAATACTTCAACATAAAATTAACAGTGTATATCCTGTTCACTCCAAACATATCACATGTGATATGCTCACGTTTACTCCCCTGTACCCATCATATCACATTTGAAACATTCCAAGAGTGTCTGTTACAGACCAGCGTATCAATACAGATACGCTCACCGAGAATGTTTTATTTAAATTTTTAAGTGTTACTAGATGGCATTACAATATCAAGAAATCTATATAGATGGGATATTTTGAATGTTGACTTTGGTAGTTTGGGCTTGGATTTCACTTCTGGTTGTCAGGAGGGGGACGCAGGAATTGTTAAAATAATCAAAAAGCATGCAGCGTAGCTCTTTAATTGTGATTATATGATTTAAAAGGTTTGTTTGTTTTTGGTTTACTTTTATTTCTTGCTTGCTAGTTAGAAGTTCAAATGAGAACTTATGGATGTTTATGAAAGGTAGAGTGTTTATTTGTAGAAGTTGTTTGTTTCATTCAATAAGGATTTTTTTCATATAGTGACAGTCATGACAAAAAGAAAGTATTTAACAGAAACTCGTGATTTAATGAATGAATCTGACAGTGATCTACGTGAAAATACTGATAAATGTGCACTCTTTAATGATGAGCCTGAAATGACAAATAATGATATATATGGAGGAAAAAAAACCAGAATATACTCCTTTGAGTGCAAGAAATGTTATGTTAGAGTATACATTGAAGAATGTTTTGTAGAATAACACACAACAAAATAAGATTGATTTATTATAACTTAATATTACATGTAATTGTATATCATAACAAAAATTTATTTATGTACCAAATGAAATATATATATGATATTTTCTTAAAAGATATGATTTTAAGCAATTTTTTACATAAAAAGTAAAATTTTCATTAAATTTCCCCCCCTTCCTTATGTATTAAATGTAATGCATTTTAAATAATAAATAAATAAATCAAAATATTCTAATGAATTGCTTATTTTAGAGGAATTTTTTTTACGAATTAGGCTTAATATCTAAAACTGCCTAGGCATAGCATGACACTCTGCGATAAGAAGCTGCGGGCCCAGGGGAAAACTTCTATTTTCTCCCATTGGTAGTGAAAGAAATATAGAAATAAGTCTTCAAATATGTATTTCCTTAGTTCAAAATTTCACTCAAAATCTAATCAAATTATACCTGATATGGTAGACCAAAGCAGCACTGAGAAGGTTTAACATCTTTTAAAGAAGTTGCAAAAACAGAATTTGATGTAGCAATATCAATTATGGAATTTTCATCATCAGTCATCCCTGGCAAATCGGAATGTCTGAAATAAATAATTCTTAAAATAACAGTAAATAAAAGTTAACTACATTCAATAAAAGCAAAAATTCATTAAAAACAAAGTGAAATGCTAACGTTTCAAGAGGGAAAGTTTATAAAAAGAATTGTATATAGTATATAAGTAAACTTATAAATAAATCATTAATAATTTAACTATGAATAATGTTTTCACTTTAGGTTAATTTTCAATTTTTCCAAACTATCACATAGGGAAATTGATCTTATTCTCTGATATAAATCATATTGAGCTTCTAATTTATATATATGTTATCACTGGCTGTATATTTAAATGAATCAGACTCTCCCATAGTTTCTATACAGATATTCCACTCTAGACTTTTCATCTCCAGCTAAAATGCATAAAGATCCCAAATTCTAATACCACTTCATCTGATTAAATTCTTGCATTTAAATTTCAAACAGGAAAAGTTTTTTCCTCTTCCGCTTTAACCACAAAGGATTAAAGGTGCATGTAGCATCTGCAAATTCCATTATATAACTATTCTTCCTCTTCTGATTAAGCTAGAGAAACTAGGGGACGTATGTAACATGACACATCCTCTCTCTCCCTAATTGAACATCGAATAAATAGACTTTATTCAAAGAATATGTGCTTTCTTTGCAGTGACAGTTAAAAAAAATTGATTTTGTTCTTTCGTTATAATATAATTCATAAATTCTTTTTGAATGATCTCAATAATACAAAATTTATAATACTTGGCTTATTTACACGTAAAATTATTTTCTAAAGATAGCACAAGAACAAAGACAGTAATTTTTATTTAAAACCGATGCAAAGGGAGAATCACTTTCCCGATGTGTTGTATGCATAAGAAGAAAATCAATATAAATACAATACAAATCCGGATTTTAAGTTAAACTACAAAAGTGATACATTACAGCAAAAAAAATCAAAAGAAACATTTCTAGTTTCAATTAAAACGGATAAATTTCTAAATATTACATAAATATTAAAAGTACATCAAAATACATACTCAATTCCAGGTACCATTTCCAAATTCACTGAAGATTTTGAGCGACATGGGGTATTTGAAGGCACAGCACCAGCAGATTGAATAAATGATGAAGAATTAAACTGTATAATAATACTCATATTAAGCTACAGGTTAATAAACACTGCAGCATGCTGCTAGCAACCTAGGTAAATGAGGACATGATAAAAAAAAAATGGAACATTAATCACTCGGACGTTTGTCTCGTTTTTTCACTCGGTCACGATAAAACTCTAAGATTCTGAGATGAAGTCGGCTCCAAGAGCGTATTGAATGCAGAGCTGGCATGGCCAAAATTGTATGCACCTAAATGCAAAATATATATATATAATCAAACTTATACAATATGTATTAATAAAATATATGCAAAAAAAGTAATAAATAAAAAAACAAAATTATAAAGTTATAAATACATTTTATAACTTTATTTTTCTTACTTTCACTTAATCAAGAAATTATATCAGCACTCCTAAAAATACCCATATTTTCCATGGGAGTTGAGAACAGTTAATAGCATTCTCTTATTACTCTCCACTCCCCAATGCATCCTCTCAATTTCAATGAAAACCTGATTAGTTACATCAATTGAATCAATATCTCACTGTTATAATTCAAAAAGAATATAGATAGTGTTCTTTACCTTTGGTGGATGTTTAGTTTTTATTAACATCGCACTAGAAGCAACACGAGGGCTATTGCCGACGGACCTCGTAATTTTGAACCACGGTCAAGTGACGAGGATGACACCTGAGCTGCCCCCTCTCCTAATTTCCCCACCATGCATGCTAAAGGAGGACTTTGGGCCCCGAACAGATTTAACGTGCATCAGCCCCGGCTACACGGTGGGTCTTTGGCGGGCAAGGATCGAACTCGCGACTGAACGAAACCGCCTGGCGCTAGTCCACTACCTTGACCACTAAGCTACCACGGCCCCACCTTTGGAGGATAGATATCTCACACTAAATACATTTTAGTAACTTAATAATTTGTTCATGAAAATTAAATAGATTAATTTACTAATTCAAGTATCAAATCATTTCAAAAATTTAATTTATTTTTATATTTCGCAGATTTTAGATTTTGTGAACTATATTAAAAAAAAACCTTGATGTTGTTTCATGTGAACAAATAATTTTATATAAATTTTTTAAAGTACTTTTTTGTAATTTTTTCCCAAAACACCTTTTTCAAAAAAATTAAAATCATGCTAATAAAATGTGTTAATTTTTATCAAGTTATATTCTTTAGACCCTTCCAAAAAGCAAGAAAGCAACAGAGTAAAAAAAAAATGCAGATTGTTTCCATTTAACAATCCTAAATTACTCAATGAAACATAAAATTAAAGAATAATAATTAATCATTGAACTAATAAAAGTAACATAAGACAGGCAAATGAAATTTAAAATAGAATCTGGCATAAGAGACAGCTTTTCTGTTTTTTTTATAGTGCATGTCACACTAATTCCTTCAAATTAAGTTTATATATTAAGGCAAGGATGGGCAAACTTTAGCCTGCCTGAGGGTTCAAACAGCCAACCATAAATTTAAAAAAAAAATATTTATATATATAATGTATAGATATCATGACAAACCAGAAAAGGAAGTCATGTGATCAGCATGAGAAATGAGTTCACGTAGAAGCAGTCTGTTATTTCATTGACATTTACACAATGCATTTTACGCTCTACCTAGAGCCTTTCTGTTGTGGCATAAGCACAACCAAATACAACAAGAATTTGCATCTCTCCTTGAATTTTTTTAGAAAACAATATTTATTTGATAATCTTCCTAAATGAATAAAAGTACTTTTTTTTTATCTATTTTCTTTTCTTTTTTTATAATGAACATGGAAACTTCAGTTTCATAATAAAATTATCTTTACTAATTCAAGTAACATATATTTATGCAGGATAACTCATGGCACCATACAGTGAATAGAGGAATGTCTTTCTATACTTGTCAAAGGGCACGAATTTTAATATTACTGATTAATTGTGTTGTCTATCGTTGAATGGAAAGAAGGCTGATGAAAAGTGTTGTTAAAGACCATAGAATTGCTGGTGTTTGTTTGAATTATTTTGGAATACTCTGATGTGTTGTATTTTACCAAAGTAAGGTGGCTTAATACAGGATGTGTTTTTGAATGAGTTTGGCATATGAAAGACCAACATGTCACTCTCTCAAGCGAAACAGTGCTTGGGAGAGTGTGAAATGTTGGAAGAAACAGTTTGGTTTTCTGACTTGGCATTTTTCACAGATCTTCTTTGCTGCATGAACAATTTAAAAATGAAGATGCATTGAAAATTATTTATTGACAATATCCGAGTCCAGTTCAAAGATGTGAATGAGTGAAAGTAAAGTTTATTGGCGCAAGAGCCAAGTGTGGCCATACTGCGCCAAGCAAGATAACTATGGTCTAGACGTGTGAAAAAAATTGGTTGATAAGGAGAAGGGTCAAAAATCGAGAAGGCTCACTAGGGTATTCCGGGGGCGTGACACCTGTGTTTACCGAAGACAGTAAAAGAAAAAGATCACTATGGTGCATCAGGGTCATGATGCCCATACCTATCTAAAAATGCACAAGCTACAGTGAGGCTATTCTGTCACATCCAGTCACAACACACAGGTCTCAGCTAAAAGATTTTAAACAAAACTATGATTCATTTCATTTCTCGAGGTTCAATTCAATACTCTCATGGTAACTGATGATAACCGTAAGTTATACAGGCGGCCTGAGAAAACTGCATTTTGAGTTTGAAAGCAGATTAAAAGATTTCAATGGCATTCAAACAGAATTTGATATTTTTATCGTAGCTTTCAACATAAATTGTGAAGTTTAGTTTTTATTAACGTCACATTAGAAGCAACACGAGGGCTATTGGCAACGGACCTCGTAATTTTGAACCTCGTTCAAGTGACGAGGACGACACCCGAGCTGGCACCCCTTCTCCTAACTTCCCCACCACACCAATGGAAGGACTTTGGGCCCCGACAGATTTAACGTGCATCAGCCCCGGCTACACGGCTGGTCATTGGTAGCCAAAAATCGAACCCGCGACTGAACGAAAACCGTCAGTCCTGAATCCGTAACCATGACCACTAGGCAACTGCGGCCACTATAAATTGTGAAGCAGTGTGATTGTATTTTCTCAGCTTGATTTAATGGAGTTAAAATAATTTAAAAGCAGTTGTTTTCCAATGTTCAAAAATTGGAGTTTTACAAATCATAATCACAAGCAAGTTTCCTAAATTTAACATCTTCATGCCGAAAAAATTAGTCCCAAGTTTGTTTCACCTTATATATGTGAATTAGTATTTTCTATCATTAACCATAGTAAGAATTCTATTAGAAATAAACAAAAAATGAGAATTTAACATCTCTTTTCAGAATTACATCACTGCAGTTTGAACCTGAATTTAGGAATTTTTTTAAATGCACTTGCAGTTTCATTCATTACATTATATATATAATATTTTTATACTTTTTTTTAAATTTACAGTAAATTACATAGGTCTCTTGAACTTTTTAGCTCGACATTTAGTTCCATCATTTTATATTATTCTACAAGCACTCAACAGGCCAGTATGACATTAAGTAACCAGATCAATGAAATTATTAGAATCATTTACTGTGAAATGTTTGCATCCATAAAATAGGCCTATCAACTCCATTAGGCCAGAAAATGTAATAGTTCCATCAACAATATTTAATTCTGCTACAAAAAGCACTTGTGGAAGGACAGAAAGAGTTCACATAAATATTTTCTAATTTCACACTATCTTCCAAAAGACCATTGCAGGAAAGAATATAGCTGCACCATTTTTTTCTCCATCCTTTTAATATGCATGCTTTTGCTAGCATTCAAATATTGTGTTCATGAAAGATGAAAAATCAAACTAGTATTGATAAAATATGCCAAACAAAATATTGCCAAATGGTACAGCACAAACATAAAATTATTATATATTCATGGTAACATGAAAAAAATAGCTATATCCATACATTCACATATTAATTAAAATATATAAATCATCAATTTATTTTTTTCTATACTGACAGATTGAATTTTTCCTTAAAATGAATTTTTTTAAGTTAAACATGTAATTACAATATATATATATATATATATATATATATATATATATATATATATATATATATATATATATAATAATCACTACATCTTTCACTGACATGCTAAAACTGTAAATTAGACTGAAAAAAAAATTAACTTAGCATATTATTTTCTAACAAAGCCATTTTCTGAATCACAAGAATAAGTTTAGTTTTTAGTTTTTTTAATTAACGTCGCATTAGAAGCAACACGAGGGCTATTGGCGACGGACCTCGTAATTTTGAACCACGGTCAAGTGACGAGGACGACACCTGAGCTGGCACCCCCCTCTCCTAACATCCACACCACGCCAACGGGAGGACTTTGGACCCCGAACAGATTTAACGTGCATCAGCCCCGGCTACACGGCGGGTCTTTGGCGGCCAAGAATCGAACCCGCGACTGAGCGAAAACCGCCGGCCGCTAGTCCACGACCTTGACCACTAGGCTACCGCGGCCCGAATCACAAGAATAAAACGTCTTCAATATATAGTAAGAGAAATAGTTAAGTTACAAATTTATGTATTCTCTCTGCTATTTATATAATTCAAATGACACTTTCAGATATGATACTGAGCTTCTTTATAAAAAATAAAAGAGAGAGAAAGAAGAGGACTGCTGTTTATTTAATTTAAAACTAAAATCTGCTTCAGATTATTTAAGGTATTGTAAAAAGATAAATATTTATTTCAAAAGAATAAACAAGAATTATAATAGCTTAATTCAAAGAACCTCCAATCCCTATTTGCTTCCATTGTCTACTTTAAGGTCCATACAATAAAATTAACTTTAAAAAGTACTTCAGAATGTTGGGAATAAAAAGTTTTAAATTCTTTTTAAAAATTTAACTATGTTTGACTATATTTATGCAGTGCTTCAGTTCTTTCAAATCACCTACAAGATTAAAGGCAAATTTGTTTTACAAAATATTTTAAAATAAAAAAGCTGTAAACAGACATGTCAAATAGGTTTTTTTTTTTTATAACAAAGATGATTTTCTTAATTCTTCTTTCAATATACAATTTGATTATATACTAAAAATATTTCAAGCTGTAGTTTATATTCAAATAAAAACAATTTGCACATTTTTATATTAATTTTGAACTAATATTCATATAGGTACTTCTGGTATTTCTATTTTTGTCTAGCTCATAGCTATTTCAAAATTCTGATAACAGGAACAAGGAACTTTTATTAACAGGTACAAATCATATATTTTATTTGAATACATCCAATATTTGTATCACTTTTTTTCTGCTGGAATTTTTTTCCTAAAAGAGAAAGTATTCCTATTAATATTGCTATATATTTTCAATATGCGTTTTGTAAATGCTTTATTATTTTCTCTCTCTGCGATTCAACATGGTTTAAAAATGCTCACATGAGACACAAAAATAAATTGGCAGATATGAATGTGTATAACTATAAAATTGCATTTATTTAGTTGGATGAATAATAAAACAATTTTATAACTGATTACATTTTTGGAAAGGGACATTAAACTTTTGTGATTAATAGACAGATGTTTCTTTATAATAGTCGAACAAAGATGGACATATTAACTAAATTGATTTTCACTTTTTGACCTCACTCTCATCAAAATAAAGCAAAAGACAATTTATAAGTAAATATAGATTTTTGGTAAAAGAGCCAGATATAGCTATGCAGTACCCAGATATCACAGATTTTGAGTTCAATTTTAATCCACCAACAAATGATAATGCCAGAAGTGGACAAAAATATACAGGGTTAAGGTCTTCAGAAAGCATCTGCACCCCAAATAAATTTCAGAAAATTTTATTGTTTTCTACATATTAAAAGGCAACAAAAACCAACACGATGCAAAAATTATACAATGACTATCAAGTTTATTAAATTATCCAAAAGAAACAGTTCACTAAAAAAACATGGAAATTACTTTGCTTTAATTTCCAAAGTAATAATTGCATTACCATAATATATTGAAAAATAGAAAGTTATGTAAATATATATTAAATTTACAAAAAAAAAAAAAAAAAAAAAAAATCTTGCACTGATGACCAATCGCCTACAGTTGAATTAAAAATTTAAATTTCCTATAGTATTTCGATTGCAAAATAAAGTACTTGTATCAAATGAATGCAAGAATATTTTTGAAAGAAAAATTCAAAAATATTCTTGCAAGTTAATTTATAAAATTCAAGGATAGTTTAGATTCAAGTATCACCAACAACTCTACGTTTTAATTTACTACTAAAAATTTCTTATTGTTTACCAATGTTTGTACTTATTTAATATCATAAAAGATGAATTAAATTACTTCATTGAAACGTAGAAAAATCTAGTAAGACGAAAATATTTATAAGATTATTTTAAAATTTTAGTATTTTGATAAACTATTTCAAAACGAGAAATCAGTACATTGTTCATTAACACCGTTACTCAATTGTTGACTCTGTACTTTCAAAAATCTAACAATCTTAATCGATAAAGAGAGCTTATTTATTAAAAGACAGCCTACGGTTTCGGAATCATTTCTTCATAAATATCAGATTTTTTATTCCTATAAAAATAATCAATCCGATGTTTGTAAATCAAAGTAAGCGTTAAATAACAACTAAAAAGATAACGCGACTACCCCATGAGAATTTATCTGTTTAAAAACAATTTGTGTCGGTTTGTTTTCGCAGAATAACAAAACCCATTGAAAATGCAATTCGATCCAATCAAATATGGCGGTACGCAAACCCGCAGAACGATAGCCGAGAGGTCACACGGGTTGTGCACGCGCTTCCCTTACACACATAATCCATACATGAAGGTGCAAACGAGTTTCCACGGGGAGACAGAAAGGAGTAACTGCGCATGACAGTACATGAAACCTTTACGGGACTGTCCAGACATTAAAAATACATTGACTGCGCATTAGAAATAGTTACCATGAAAAATTTAATCTCGGACACACAATCAATTTTGAGCTAAAATATAAATGAGAAGAACATACGAAGGCAAAAAATTGTTTAAATGTGTCATCCTTACACATAAATAAAAATTGTTCTAATTTTTTTTATGTAATGAATTCACAGATATTGGGGCATTATACGTTATCGTAAACAATTTTTCTGAACATTGTCGCCAAGTTACAATACCTCCCAACATATGAAATAATTAATACATGATAAAATTAATAAAGGAAATTCAACAAATAATCATACTAATAACGCACTTCGCTTTAATATATAACAAATTTATGAGCTGTTGCTATTTATAATCCGCAAGATATCGCCGTGTTTTCCCTACAATTAAGCTCAGTCAGTAAAAATATTAAACATTACAAAATGCAAGTTCACAAATGCGTAAAATTACTCTAGAGCGGGATATGTACGATTAAAGTGATCTACACAACTTTAAGACTTATTCACAGCATTCTGTGATTACCAAATTTAATTTCTTGTTGAAAGTTTAATATAAAGGTTTCATATGAAACATGCCACACTTCAAAATATTCCACAAATTTACGCGCTATCATCATTACACAAATCTCATTTATGAATAGTCCCTCAAGACAGAAACGAGAGGGCGAGTCTTTCTCTGCATTTTTTTAGTACATGTACAATATTTAGACTGATCTGCGCATGCGTCAGCTAAGGATGCGTTATTATGGCGGAACTCGTTGAAAGATGTCATGGAAAGCTAGCCTGGACGAAAATCAGCCATTTTGCAACAGGGTATGGTATGGTGTGTAACAAAAAAATAAACATAAGAACTTTGGAAAACTGCCAAACGTTATAAAGCACTCATAATGATAGCTTAAGAAAGATCATTAACTGATTCGCATTTTAAGAGTTGTAACGCGACTCGCATTCAGTAACCTCAACCTTTCGTTCATTTCCACCTTAGTTTTTATAATTGTAAATAGTACGGCTAATAATAAATTAAATTCTATTTTATAAATTGAGAAATCCTAATTAACATTTACAACTGCGTGTTGATTCAATTTAGTGAAATTTATTTCTTTAGGATTTTGTTCATATTTGTAATCATTAACAAATGTTACAAACCCTAGATCTACATGTCACTCTCAATTTATAATATGAACATCTCAAGAAATACGCTCCATTATGTAAAGATAATTTCTTTATATTCCATGCTTTACACAAATTAAAGAAATTTTTCATTAAATTATGCATTTATGAAAAAAATGTTCTACTGAAAAGTTCATTGTTGGAAGCTCCTCATGCTAAATGTTGGAGGAAGATAAGATGATTACAAACATTCTCTACAGTTCAATATTAAAATTAAAAAAAATAATAATAAAGGATGTCAAAATAATCTTGGTGAATAAATGTTATTCAACATAATCAAATTTATTACATTACCAGAGAATGCATATGGAAGAAAATTTTTATAAAATATAAGAATTATAATACAAAAATTTAACTTTCGGGGGGGGGGGATGATAAGATTAAGTCCACAGTAGTTTTGATGAGAGCTTATACACAAAATACACTTGTTAAAATGCTTTAGCTACCTTGGAATATAAAAATTACTAACATTTGAAAAAATACCTTTTTTTATTTCTCAAATTAAAAGCATTGTCATGTATCAATATTTATATGTTGAAAAAAAGGCAGCTTTCAAGCAATGTATTAGAATGATACTTTTTAATCACGTACAGAGGCCACTAGCACTATTAGATTAGCTAAAATATTTTATAATGTAGAATTAAAATTATTAAACAATATTTATGTTGAAGAACCAGAAAATCTGATATTTATTTTATTCACCTTTTATTCAAACCACAGTATATTATATGTTTTTCAGCCATTAAGTTTTATTATATCAAGTAATATTGTATAATACTAAAACTAAATGTTAAATTAGGTATATATATTTATATATATATCATTTATCATTTAATAAATCCTTATAATTTTTCCTACTAATTTAATACTTTAATTTCAAAAATTGAACATTTGCATACATATATACATGCCCATTTCAAATTTTCACTTCCATTTCAATATTGCATTAAATTTTTTTTAATAAGGAAGAAACCTTCCTGATGATAAATACATTATGTTCTAAAAATTCTAAAGAAAAGTTTAATGATAAAAACCTAAAGAGAAACAAACCTAAACATTTCAAGTTAATAGAATTATTTTTTAAAAAGTAAATCTCACAATGGAATTGTAAATCAAGAAATCTTATAACACATTCCTAACAAATTTTTTCAACAACAAAAATATTTTTGAGAAAAAAAAGTTACAATTCTTTTTTTAACTTTGTATATATATATAATTTATTAAATTAACAACAAAAAATTTTTCACCCTACAATAAAATTAATTAAATATCAAAAGTAAATCATAAATTTTCAATTATAAAATTATGCCATATTTCATTTAATGTGATGAATTTACAATCACTCAAAAACTAAGTCAGCAATAGTTGGAAAAATATAGGGTTCATTATAAAAAGCCATATAATAAAATTGTTGGCATATAAATTTTTAAAATATTAATCAGTTATTTTAAATGAATCTAAATAATATCTTAAGAAGTTATCACACGAAATGATTCTTGTTAATAAAGAATAAAATATTATGTAATACTTACCTGTCAAATGAGCAGCAGCAAGCACATAATGTTCTCATTTCCAGTGAAAAATACATAGAATCAAGCTGGTTTTGGAATTCCGGATAGAAGAGATGTATTGCATTTACCCATAATTGAATAATTGATCCGTTGTTTTTTTTTTTTGTAAAAATTTCTAAACCCTATTTTGACATGACGCTCATGATACTGAATGAATCGCAACAGAAATTAACAAATTTAAAAGGACATAAACAAATATTCTTCAATTTTAAGCTTTTCGTAATCTACATTAGCAAAGTTTATAATCTCAATATGATTTCATAATATAAGATAATTTGATCACAGTTTTCAAGTCAAGAGATGAAAATTAACAAATGTAAACAAACACATGAAAACGAGTTTATAAACGAACCTATCACATAAATTTATAAATCAATGCTACCCAACACCCTTAAAATTATCAGTTAGGTTGTAATACTTAAATTCACACACATAACGAGTAGTAAATTTACGAACGCAAGACAGATGCACAAAACAACATTCCAATCGGCAGACGCAGGTAGCCATTTAAAAATTTTCAAAACTACGGGGAAGCCAAACTTATTTCAAAACATCGTAGTTGCAGATGGCAGACCCAAAGTCCTAATCTTAAAAAAAAAAATCAACATTTTAACGCACTCAAAATATTCTTAGTATTAATTATTCTTAGAAAATTTATTACCAACAAAACTTTAAAGGTTTAATAATCTGTTAATTCATATTTTTTTGGCTCTGTAAAAAAAAAATAAAGAGCAGAAAGTTTTTAATTTTTCAGTGGAAAATGAAAATTAAAGTAATTATGATGTACAATAATATTTATAAGCGTTTTCATTTATGTAAGATAGTTTTTAGAGGTACAATAAAAGGTAGAATTTAATTAATAAAATTTGCCTTGAGAGAAGCCTTAATCATTTGATCATTCAAATATAAATAGCAGTTCTCTACATTGGCAACACATAAATCTAGCAGACAACAAACTGTTTTTGTAAAACGTAAATAATGATAGATCTATTTTTAAACTTAAAAGAAAATGAAAATTAAATTTTGTGTATTTCTGCTCTTCGAATTTTTAAAAGCATCTGCCCTCAAATTTGAAGAAATAACCAACGAAGTATTTCCTCTTGGTGAAGATATTGGCATAATTGCTGCTTTTGGTCATTTTAATTCAGATGAATATACAGATGTCATATCTTTACAACAAGGAGGGAATAAATTACAGCTCTTGAGAGGAAGTGAAAATCGACCATATTTTCAGACATCTTTAAATTGTTCTTTCGGAAATGTAATTACCAGTGTTGTCCCAGGTGATTATAATGGAGATTCAGCACTTGATCTCTTGATCACTCTTTCAAGAATCAGCAATGATATTGATGTTAATGATGTAAAAGTACTGTGGGGTATCAATGGAACCATTGATTGCAAGTCTGATATCTTATTTAGTCTTTCAAACCAGCCATTTGTTGTTGATTTTAATGGTGACATGATACCCGATATTATTGGCGATGATTTAAATGGTAAGAGATATGTTTGGATTGCATCTGTGGAGAAGAAATTTACTAATCGCAGTCTGTCAGCACAAGTTCGTCAGAGAATGAGAAAAATTCATTCTTCTGGTTTAATTGACCTTGACAATGATATGGCGCCTGATATTTTAATAACAGGTGAATATTACATAGAACCATGGATGAATACTGGAAAAAATTTTGTCTTCAATGATAGTGCTAAAATTCTTTATAAAAATGCGTCATTCAAATGGCAGTCTACTTTTGTAGACATGAATTTGGATGGGAAATTAGACCACATAATGCCCATTTGTTATGACCGCAAATGTCATGAATCTGCCGTATTGATATGGAATAGCAATTGTTCTGAATGGGAAACTTTATTAAGTGATTTTAAAAATCCAAATGATGATTTAGTTTGGGGATTTAAGTTGCCTATCGGACCTACATTGGTAATGGCAGCTTTGCCTGTAACTTTAAGAGCTGGTGATGTAGATATGGATGGATATCCCGATTTTATAACTGTTCTTCAATCGAAAAAAATTGCCACTGATGTTAGAGCTGTTATTATGAGAAATGTACCATGTAATAATTGCTCCACTGGTAGAACCATTGAAATTGACTGGAATATCCCAGGTCTTCGTGACATTCCGAATGCACAACTAGCTGCCTTCTTTGATTTGTTTGAAGATGGCACCTTAGACATTCTTATATCCAGCAATACAAAACAAGAATGGAAAATACATGCATTGAGAAATACAGAAATTTTTGATTCGTGCTTCCTAAAAGTATTGGTCCTTAGTGGTTTATGTCATCATAATTGTACTACAGATCCTTATGGAGTTAACCAACCTGGTCCTGTGGTTAGGTACAACATGACCACTCAGGAGGGTAAACCACTGGTGAGTACGTTAATCCAGTTGTCGCAGTCAGCCCACTTTCCCCTTCAGCTTCCATATACCTTATTTGGACTTGGTCAGACTCCAAATTTTATTGATGTGTTGACTGTGTCAATACCTGCAACATTCAATAAAAGTGTGCATAAGCGAGAATGGTTACAAATTATACCAAATTCTCAAATAGTTGTCATACCTCACCCACCCTATGATGAAAGAAAGTGGGTCAAAAAACTTTTTGTCACCCCGAGTCGTCTTGTACTTTTAACATGCATTGCCATGATAGGTACTTGTATAGTTTTGGCCTTAATTGTAGCTCTTTTACATTGGAGGGAAAGAAGAGAAGACAAGAAGGAGAAAATGCAAGATGCTTATAGATTTCATTTTGATGCTATGTAATAATTATAATAATTGTAAATAATATAAACTGACAAGTGCATATAATTTCTTCTGAAAATGAAGTCTTTCTCTGTGATGATAAAATGAGGTATTAATGGTATTTATGTATTGTTTTGCATAATATTGCTATAGAGAGCATTCCATTATTCTTGCATGTGATAAATGTACATTTATGTAGCTTATTTTTAAAGGAAAGGCATGCAGAACGTATATTTTTTCTTTATAAATTAATGACCAAGTTTTGAAATAATTTGATATTGTCTCTTTTATTCTAGTCCTTATTTTACAACTTATTTTTTGTATAATTTTTTCTCAATAAGAAAAATTAAATAGTTTAAAACATAGCTCTAATATATATATATACAATGCTTTCTTGGTAATCTGGTAGATATCTGACAAGAACACTAGCAGTTTACAGGAAATTCACCAATAAGCTATATATTGTATAAAATTCAATACATTACACATTGATATAGTGTCAAATGCATGAAATAATAAAAACTACAAATAATTTACTGCTTAATATTGATAGTGTTTATTATTCCTTTAATGCAGAGGCTATAAAATAATTTCCCTCAATAATAATGCCATGTGACAGGCAGGGGCGAAGGAGTGATTGAGTGCTAGATTACAGAGGAAATACTGTATTCAATGATGTATAAGAATGCTTGGATTTAGAAGTGTATTGCTTGTAATTTGTTCAGTATAACCAAATATTAAAATTATATTTTTGTTTTTAAGTAACCATGAAGTTTTTACAATGAACATGACATAACAGATTAATATGAATACGTTTTACTCAACATACGTACATTCATTTGTAATTATTCTTGAATTGTATAACAAATCAGAAAATGATTTTAATAATGACTGTAAAAAACAGTTTTCTTTTAAAACTAAAGTCAGAATTGAATTTTACCGAAATGTTATGCCTCTGAATTTCAAGTACTTTTGTAAATAAAAACAGAACTCTGTTATTTGCATAGTTTAATGATTTTCTGTAATATGATACACAAGTTACTAAATAAAAAAAAATTATTTGAATAATATAATTTATGCTGGTATTTTTATAAGTATAAATATATATAATTTTTTAAAAAAATCTTTTGTATCTGCAGTTGAAATTAGATAGATTTTAGTAACTCAAAGAAAATGTCTTTAATATTTAAAAAATGTATATCCAATTATCAGTGTACTGTATATTATTGATAGTGATAATTATTTTTACTGTTCCCATGCTACGTAAACCTTCACAACTGCCTTAACGAAAGTCTCCTCATAGCCAGTACTGTCAGCACCTTGTAGCGGAAAATTCTGAATCCATGGAGGGGGTGGTAACACTACATCTCCCCACCGAGCTCTGTTGTTGTATTTCTTTACAAATTTAATTCAGCAGCTGAAACTCTTACAATTAACACTCAAAATGTTCACATAAAACAAAATTAGTTCATAATCATTAACACTAAATGCACAGTAATTATTGTAATAAAAAGAAGCAATACTTCAGCATGAACGCTATTACAAATTATCAAAAATCATACATATTATTATAAAACATTAATTAACCTACATTTCGTGATTTCAGAATGATTCAAATTAATAAGATATTTTAAATGCAAAAGAATGGTAGAAACATAAAAAATACTGCTGTGGGAAGGACAGTCACAGATAACAGGTCAATTGAAAAGTCCCCGGCCTACCATAGTAAAACACATTTTTTTTTGGCAGAATTAGTTTTTTTTTATTCAACATAATTCCCTTCAAAGGTGATACACTAATTATAGCGACCCTCCAACTTTTCGATACCATTTTTGTAGTACGATTTGTCCTTTGCTTCAAAATAGGCCTCAGTTTCAGCGATCACCTCTTCATTCGACGAAAATTTCTTACCAGCGAGCATTCTTTTGAGATCTGAGAACAGGAAATAGTCGCTGGGGGCCAGATCTGGAGAATTCGGTGGATGAGGAAGCAATTCGAAGCCCAATTCATGGATTTTTGCCATCGTTTTCACTGACTTGTGACACGGTGCATTGTCTTGGTGAAGCAGCACTTTCTTTTTTTTCAAATGCGGTCGTTTTTCGGCGATTTCGTCCTTCAAACGGTCCAATAAGGCTATGTAATAGTCGCTGTTGTTGGTCCTTCCTTTTTCAAGGTACTCAATGAAAATTATTCCATGCGCATCCCAAAATACAGACGCCATAACCTTGCCAGCCGACTGTTGTGTTTTCCCACGCTTTGGAGCGGGTTCATCGTGTGCAGTTCACTCGGATGACTGTCGATTGGACTTCGGAGTGAAATGATGGAGCCATGTTTCATCCATTGTCACATATCGACGCAAAAACTCGGGTTTATTCCGCTTGATCATCTTCAAACACTGCTGCGAATCATCAACTCGTCCTTGTTTTTGGTCAAAAGTGAACTCGCGCGGCACCCACTTTGCACAGAGCTTTTTCCTACCCAAATATTCGTGAATGATATGATGTACACGTTCAGTTGATAGCTTTAGAGTGTCTGCTATTTCATTCAATTTCAGTTTACGGTCATTCAAAATCATTTTGTGGATTTTTTTTAATGTTTTCGTCGGTAACAACCTCTTTTGGGCGTCCACCGTCTTCGGTGCTCATTTCCCCACGTCTAAACTTAGCATACCAATCCTTGATGGTTGATTTTCCTGGGGCAGTGTCCGGAAACTTGGCATCAAGCCAAGTTTTTTCTTCACCTGTATTTTTTTCCCTTCAAAAAGCAATATTTTATCAATACGCGAAATTCCTTTTTACCATTTTTTTCACAATAACAAAAGTTGCTTCACTCAAAATGCTATAATTTACAAACTAATGATTCGACAGCTGTCAAATTTATACACGCATCTTTTGAGGGTTAGGGCTAATTAAAAAACATATGGATTTAATTCTAGTAGCGCCATCTATGTGTCAGACCGGGGACTTTTCAATTGACCAGTTATTTTGCGTAGAACAGCAAATTATCTATCAGCCGAAAATCATGGGATCAATTCTCGCAGACTGCCGCGCTAACTGAGCTATCCTCGGAATTTTCTAAAAATCTATAAATATGACCTAATTCGGAATCATTCCTCTGTTCTTCAATAAGCTGCTCCCTAGATGACAACACTAACGATCGAATAATAAGATATCTTAGATTCAGCTATGCTCTCTACCGGGTTTCTCGACAACAAATCCACCACCACATTCTGAGTTCCTTGGCGATGTTCCTATTCTACATTGAACTCTGCTAACTTTAGTGCCAACCTTACCCCCCTGCTGGGCAAATTCTTGCCATTTGTCAATTTTGTTAGCGCTGCGTGGTCTGTAACAACTTTCACCGGTAGTGACCCTAGATAGGTCCGAAACTTATTTAAAGCCCGAATGACCTCCAAACATTCTCTATTTGTAACCGTATAATTCCTTTCCGCCCTGCTCAATGTTCTGGCTGTGAATGCGAAAGGTCTTTGATTCTGCGTCAAAACCGCACCAACCCGTACATCCCTCGCATCCGTATACATTTCAAACTGGCTTTCAAAGTCTAGGAGTTTCAATATTGGTGCTTCTGTTACTGCCCTTTTTATCTCCTCAAATGCTACTTGTACTTCATCGAACCATAAGAATTTGACTTCCTTCCTTTTAAGTGCATACAGGGGCTCGCATTTTTCTGCATAATCCTAAATAAATCATTGATACCAACCAGTCATTCCCATGAATTTTGCTACTTCCCATACATTTTTCGGAGGTTTCATCTTGGTGATGGCTTTCACTTTCGACTCATCTGTTCGAACCCCATCGTGACTTATCACTAGATCTAAATATTTGAACTTTTCACATGCGAAATGCCCCCCCCCTTTGCCTGATTCAAAATCAAACCTTCTTCCTGCAACAATTTAAAAACTTCTCTTATGTTCAATGTGTTGCATGAACATGGAGACGAAATAATAACCTCATCCATGTACACGCTAACGAATCAACCAATTACCGATTTAAGAATAATGTCTATCGACTTTTGAAAATTCGGAGCCGCTCCTGAGAGACCAAAAGGCATCCATTTGAACGCGTACGTACCATTCTTAGTTATGAAAGCCGTCTTCGGAATATCCTTCAGATTGACCGCTAATTGGAAATATCCGGATCGTAAATCCAACGTGGACATAATTCGAGTGTGCGGTATGTTTGTAATTAAATCTTCAATAAGTGGTAGAGGATACCGAGGATATTTGGTGATTGCATTTAGTTTGCGGTAGTCAATCGCAAATCGGTAGGCCTCGGGTGGAATCTGGGGGTAAGCCATTATTTTTAGGGCATAACACCAGGAGAGAAGTATAGGGAGACTGGATAGGCATAATCGTACCCTCATCCAGCATCTTATTTACATGATAATCTATTATCTTCTTGACTCTATCATGCTTGTTCAGTCTAAAAACCACGAGCGGCTTGACAAAGTTATTATTCACAAACTCCACAATTTTCTGTTTGGCGTCTCTACGCTTTAAATTTCTAACGAAATTGAAAGGGAGTCTCGACTTATATTTCGAATGCAATTTATTTATTTCTCTATCCAGCGGCGTTGTTTTTCTTTCCGAATTATCCACTGTCACTAATACATTTTTAAAATTCTTTACTCCACAAACTGCCATTTAAATTGGGCATTCTACGCGTTCGTATTGAAAAAAAGTGCGCCTGGCAGACCCAATCCATGGCGAATGGTTTGTATAAAAGAAATGGACGAGTATTTATACTGTCGAATAAATTCAAGGTTATCTGTTATAATCATTATAACATAGCTCAATTAGAAACTGTAAAAAGTTCTTCCAAATGACACACTTTTCGTTTCAAATTACCATATCCGTACAAAGACTTTATAACATTGTTGAAATAGGATATATTATTCTTGATGGATACTAATTGCTTATTGCTTAATCGAAATGTTAATTCCAGATTTTCCAACTAATTTATCAAGTTTTCTATTTCATAATTCCAGAAATGTATCGGTTTGCCGCTAATACATTCGTTATAACTAAACCTATCAAAATAATGATGAGAGTATATGTAATCTTTTGGATGCACAAATGTGAACAAATTTTTAGTGTTTCGTAAATCTCTGTGGCGAAACTTGCAAAGTTTGAAATAGTTTTCCCAATCTTCGATGAATTCTAGTCCATTAGCCCATACAAATTTAAAAATCGTATATCGATACTTCAAAATTCCTTTTAAAATAATTTTCGATATGACGCACTTGTATCTTCGCGAATAACACGTTGTACAAACTTGAAATAATTTCGATTCATAAAACTGTGAGGTATGATGGATTTATTCGGTTCTTCATAGATTACAGGTACAAATTTTTTGACGGACTCTGGTTATTCGATCATAATAATGAAATTCCATTGTTATTTCTAAATAATTAGTCGATCAGAAACTATCTCATTCGGAAAAAAATTGCATAGATTGACATTGAAAACAATTAGTCAAATAGAAAAGCTTTAACTAAAGTTTAAATATCTTAAAACACTTTTAAAGTAAATGATAATATATTATTATTATTCATTTTAATAGTTTTAATAAATCCACACACATAAAAAAAACCTTTAGTTTTAAAACAAAGTTTTATTTTACTTACAAATATGTATAGCATTTTAAATTACAAATATTATTAGTTACTCGAATTATTGTTTTTACAAATATTTTTTTATCAAAAAAGTCTTATTTGTAGTTTGTCAAATGCATATCTTCTACTTTTTCCGTAAAATTCTTAAAGTTTTCTTTATCCAGTAGAAATTGTTTCATGTAATCTGCCCAATGTTCATTTTCGTATATGAATTCTCGAGCCAATTGTTGGAAATCCATATCACACCAGGCGAGATCCCTGTAAAACAATGATTTCAAACGATAATTTTCGTTTTACAATCTTGACGCCCTTGGTTGTCTATATTGTGAAAACAATCATAGCAGTTTGATACATTTTAATTGATGTCTTAAAATGACCGCACAAGATTTCGTACATCGAATCGGCCAGTTTTGATTCGATAGTTTTGTCATTGCCACCTCTTCGGAGACCATCGATAATAGAGTATTGATAAAATGCTCATTTAGACTATCGATAACACACTCTGTAATATCATCCATTGCGATGTATAACTTTTGTCATTGAGTTTTATTTAAAATGCATACGGGCGAAAGAAAGTGTCGTGAAAAATCTTTTTCCATTCGAAATTTTTGCAAAACGTTGAGAAAAGAATCATTTGTCACTTGTTGAATAGAAAACATGAGAGAATTATTTATAATAGCTGGTTATTTCTGAACAGGTATCCAAGAAGGTGTCCTTCCTGCCCATGAGACATTGCCACGTTAAAGGCGATAAAGTTAGTGTCATCATCTCGTATCACACCATTTTCATAATGACAAAATTCAATTTCTATTTTATCACACGATTTCACAATGTAAATGCTAAAATCATCATCCAACGAGAAAGAATGTAACACTTCAGGACGCATGGTGCTCAAATATGTAAAATGTTTGAAATATTAAAGCCTTTATATATCTTATGCAATAAATGCTTTTTTAAATAAAAAAAAAGTTGAGTAATTAATATATTTTTAGAAATGTGTTTCTCGCTAAATAAAAAAAAAAATGAATTTTCACTATGATTTATTATGCAGTAATGTGAATAATTTGCGAGAAAAGTTTTTTCACTGCAAAGTATAAAATGTAGTTAGATTTAGAAAAAAAAAATGTTAAACGACAATGGATCCCGAAGGAATATGGCCGCATTTAGAACCGTCTACATTTCGTCATCGGGACATAATTGGGATAGTTGCATTTTCTTCCGACTACAAAAATGCAATTCCATTACAATGTACTATTGCAACCGCTACGAGAAATGTGACTTTTAATGTCTATAAAGGCTGGTACAAGAATTTGAAGATGGATTTCATAGGGCCTATGGATATTTCCATATTGAAGATTTATGGGGGCTATAGAGATTTAACTAATTTGTTAAAACAAATTTTACCTGGAGTTCTAATCGAAAATTATTATTGTAAAAGTAAACAATGTAAAATTTGTAAGAAACACGATTGCAGTGTGCAAAAAGCTATAAACTGGCTGGAATGCGAATGTAATTTAAGTGGAATAAATATGCTTCATTTTTAAAATGTCATTGTGTTTTCATTAAAAATTTTTTTTTACTTGCTAAATATTCATTATGTGTATTATCATAACACTTGTAAATATATTTATTAATACGAAAACTCACAATCTAAAGAAATAAATATAATTTAGTGAGAATTATTTGACAATCAAGGGAAAAAATATGTATATACCCAGAAACGGTTTTGCGAATTGTCGTTTCACGAATTATAAAAAGCATTAGTCACCGAGGTTTGTCAAATATTAAATTCATATTTGAGTTTACTTCATAATAAATAGTAAATTTCTGGAATCATTTTCATCAAGACATTGTTTTAATACGAATTATTGTGTTTACATTTACTCTTTTTATTTCCACTCTAAAGTGTATACAAGGGCATTCGGAAACATTAGTTGCAATCAGAAATGGATTCAGAAGGTATTTGGGAACATTTACCAGCTCATACTTTCCAACAGGGACAAACTCCGGGAATCATTGCATTCTCTTTCGAGTACAACACGAAGAAACATTTTCAAACATATACGATTGATACAAGAACGAGAAATGCGACTTTTGATTACCACGAAAATTCTTTTGAAAGAATGCTCCAGAATTTCATCGAAGCTATGGATATTACACACTCGAGTGTATATCGGGGAAGCGAACATTTAATAAACTTACTTCAAAAAATTTTAAACAAATCTGTAATTCGAAACTATTCCTATAATCGACACAGGAAGTGTGAAATGTGTCATCGAAAAAACTGTAGTGTGAAAAAGCTAAAATATATATATATAATGTATCATGTATATAATCTAAAAGATGTAAATATATTTCATTATTAATAAATATATCCTTTGATTTTCTATGTGAAGTTTAGAATCGTATTTTGCTTTTGACTGTTAAGATTATGCCAAAAACTTATCACAGAATCATCCTTAAAAAAGAACATTTGTTTAATCTATTTTTAAAAACAGTGATCTCTTAGCAAAACAAATTCTTATTACAATAAATATTGCCTTTTTTACTGATATTTAGTAGAGTTACAGTTTACATATATACCTGCTGTTAATTTTCTAACAACTTTGTAAAATACATATTGATAAACTAAACTTTATTACGAATTCACTGATGATAATTTTTAAAAGAATTTGATCTCATTCTTTCAAGACCAGAAAAAAAAAATTTCAGATCTATATTATTAGATAAGAATATATTTATATATCTATATATTGAGATAGTAAATTTTTACAGCTCTAAAAAGGAATTATTGGAAAACAATTTCATGTTAATTTATACATTTCAATGGCTTTGAAAACATTAAAAAAATACTTGATTCTGATTGGTCGGTGATTTTTTTTTTTTTTTTTTTTTTTTTTTTTTTTTTTTTTTTTTTTTTTTGATTTTTCGAGTATATATATCAGAGCCTGAAGAAAAATTGTCGTTTGAATGCGATATTTAGATATAAAAATATTATCTTAAATATATAGATATAAAAAATATTCTGGATCTGAAAATATTTTTTTCTTGTTCGATTGAGTCTCGAAAGATATAGAGACTACGAGTTCGAATTGTGTCAAAAAATAACACTAGTCAATTCATGATAAAATCCACTCTTTGAATATAAAATAACTGTTAATTTATACATTTCATTGGCTTTGAAAACATTAAAAAAATACTCGGAATTTAATCTCGAGAAATCTATTCTATGAATGTGCGTCAATTGAGCTTTAAGAATTCTCGATTCTAATTGTATATTAAACACACACACACACACATATATATATGTATGTATGTATATATATATATATATATATATATATATATATATATTAATAATGTTTCGATATACATATACTAGTATCTAAGGGGTGGGAGAAAGTAATATTTGAAGATTGCAAACAGTTTTATTGAACTTTAAGGATAGTTGATTTTGAATATACATCAAAAATGTTTTAATATATGTATACCAGAGTCTAAAAAGAAAGTGGGATCTGTTTTTTTTTTCCATAATGAAATCCACTCTAAAAATATAAACTGTGGGCTTTGAAAATGGTTCTCTTAAGCTCATGTCTAATATTGTAGAAAAAACTCTATATAAACAAATCATTTAGGTAGCATTCAGATAGAAAAAAAGTTTTATCCAACGTTCTCTCAAAAAAAAAAAAAAAATGATAATATTTTTTTAAAATTCTCGTTAGTATATAAACTGCAAAGATGAAATAAAATTATTTCATTCTACATGTCTAAACTGAAAAATACACTCGCAAACATCACGAGCCGATACAAATTATCGGACGATATAGGAAGCTGTTCTTACAGCACGGTACAGCGTGCAAAGCGTTTAAAAGACAATGTTTTGGTGTCGATCAAGATTATTCGTAAAAAGCACAAGGATCCATCAAAAATACATTTTCTCAACAAGTTAAAAAATGTGGAAGGAGTAATCAGTCTTTTCGAATACAGAGTTTGTCGAGATGGATATATTCTTATAATGGAATATTTCAAAACGGACCTTTTCGACTTTTCGGATAAAAAATTTCCTTGCCAAAGCCGACAATCAAACGCATCCTACTCCAAATTGTTGGAATATGCCCGACATTGTTCAGATTAGATGTTTATCACGGAGATTTAAAAAAGGAAAATATTGTAATTCAACCCGAGACGTTAAAAATTAAACTGATCGGTTTCGGTAGTGCTGGATATATAAATGAAAAAAGAAAAATATGTGGAACAAAACATTATTTACCACGCGAATATCACGAACTGAGAATTTACAAGCCAGAGAATGCACTCGTTTGGTCGATTGGAATAATTTTGCTAGAACTCGTGACGAGAGAATCGGCTCAAAATTATATTTTAAGAATCAGATCCGCAAAAATGTTTTGTAGCATCATTGATCAGTGTTTAACTATCGATTACGTAAAAAGAATTAAGTTGAATGAATTAAAAAATGTTATTAAAGATTTTCAATAAACTTAAGTGTTTGTGATTCATTTCTATGCAAAAAAAACTTGTGAAGGCCAGATTTCTTTTAAAAAAAAACAATAAATTTTTTGATGAGAAACAAAACTGTAAATCTAATGCTAGAATTCATTGAACCTATACCACAAAAATATACAAGGTTTGTAATGAGCAAAAAAATAAAATTATGGTCCATTCTTTTTTATTTTTTTTAAAAAAAATCATTCTAAAAATAAAGTTACATCATTCATTGAAACCGTAGCAAAAAATATATTTTCAACAATATAATTACTCACCAATCGCTTGGTAATATTTTGTGTAGAACAAAAATTACTAGTTTTTCACTATTGATTATGTACAAAGAATGAATTTAAAAAAAAAAAAAATGTGAAAAAAAGCTTTTTAATGGGAATTCATTTACTTGTAAAGGTATTTCAACTTGATAATCCTTTTAAAAGATCTCAACGGATTAAATGCAAAAAAAAAAAAAAAAAGTATAGATTTGTGTTTAAACATTGAACTGAGACAACCATTCTTAATGCTAGAATTTTTTCTTAAAAAAATTATTATTAAAATCAAAAATCAAATGCGAAAAAAAAAACCGTTTTTAAATAATATATAGATTCGTGTTTACACATTGAACAGAGGGAAATACAATTGTAAATGAACTAAAGTTTCCATACTGGCCATTTAAGTAAAATTGAAAAAAAAGAAAACCATTATTTTACTGACATATTTTTTAAACAAACCTTTAAAATGTTAATTCCAGTTTTTAAAACGCCGAAAAATTCCCAAGACGAGGAACAACAAATTTATTTTTTTATTCTTTGAAATTAATTTATTTTAATCGAATTATAATTATGTGGTCTTTAAATAAACCATTTCATGTGATAAGAGCGTAGATGTTGATAAACAATATTTAAAAATATTTTTTTTTAAAAAAAATAAACTGGTTGAATAGTAATAAGGCTGTGTAACTAATAGATACAATTGGTCAAAAATGATGCATGTCGTTGGATCACCAGTGAACGATTGCTTCCAACAAAATGCCAAAGAAATGTTCAGGATTTGTAAAAACCACGATGGATTTCTACTTTCGTGTTCTGTTAGAGATAAAAGTTATTTGAAGACTTTGCAATATCTAATAGAGGAAAAGAAGAAATCAGAATTGGACATTCTATGCACTTGGTTATATGCCAGTTATATAGCCGAATTTCATCCGAAAACTTCTGAAAAAATTATGGGAATATTACAGAAATATTTTAATTCTAGCAGATTTTATGGTTGGTGTTCACAAAAACATATAACTATTGTCTTACAGAACTTATAAAAAGGATGGACAGTATAACTCCTTTGTAAATCATCTGTATAAAGCATTTGTTTTTATCTCGCCTGTCATTTGCTTAAATTATTTACATAAATCGTTTGTGTTAATACATTTGTTTATTCAATACAATTCGTGATAATTTCAAATGATTGCTTTAAATATAATTTACAAGTTTTGATTCATGAGTTTCATTTACAATGAGAGGAATTTTTTTCCTCCTCAGATATAATCGTGACGAATTGTGGTCGCTAATTAACTCTATATCGCTTCATTTCCACAGAGGACAATTATGTTCACAATTTGTTTTTTGTAATTAACGTATTTATAATACTTACAAAATCTTAAGTGTTTGAAATATTTTGAGCTCAACTAAAAAAATCTTAAACTTGACAAAATGCATTCAAAGTTTTAATATTCCCTTTTTTTTTTTTTTTTTTTTTTTTTTTTTGATTATTATTCTAGACGCGTCTAGAATAATAATCAAATATAATAATATTAAAACTTTAAATGCATTTTGTCAAGTTTAAGGTTTTTTAGTTGGTATGATTAGTTTTTAGTTAATTTTGACATTGTACAGAATAATTTAATTGTATATGAAAATAAAACTTTGAATATAAATTATTGGTCGTCTTTATTAATTGCAAAAACTCGTGCAAGATTCAAATGTTTAATTGAAAATTTCAGAATAACAACAGTGAAAAAATTATTATGTTATTGAAAGTAAAGTTTAAAACACATGGGAAAGCTCGCTTCGACATTGAAGATTGCAATTATTTATTCAAAAACTTGAGCTTTTAAACTTTGAATATATCCAACATTATAAATTGTTTAGTAAATGTCTTTTATGATAGCAAAAAAATAAAAAAATATTAAAAAATGCTTTTCCGATTCGTATGAATACGGTTCACAACATCCCATTTTCGCCAGAATCACAATTTTTCAAAATGATTCAAAACGTCGAATTGTGGCTCACGTAAACGGAGTATTTAGTAACGCCGACTTAGAACCCCAGGAAGTATGTCTTGTGGAAATGCCAACCGAAACTTCTTGCATCATCACGTTTGACGCGACTAATTTGAATTACACTTGGCTAGACAGACTATACAACAAACAAAATTCTCATCAAACCCATAAAATTCCTTTCCCTTTCAAAGGGAAAATGACGCAGGAAGATGGAAGAAAATTATTGAAAAAGTTATATCAGGAAAAGGACGAAGGAAAAAACTCCCTAGTGGCCATACTGGGCCTTAAACAACTAGAATTTTTTCAGTCGTGTGGGTTCAACACGGTAGATATATGGAACGATTTAAAATTGGATTTGAAAATCGATGAACTGTCTGACTATCCAACCCCTTTTGAAAAATGTCATAAAGAACACGTCCTCTTGGGAATCGTAATTAAAGTGTAAGAATATTTTTCACTTGTTATAATAAATGTAGATGGTGGGGTGATGGAGATTGTTCATCCCGAATCTACGATGGTTTGTTCTTACGCAAAGGGCTGGTTGTCTAGGGGGTAGTTCTATTATTACCGGTTTCCATGTGTTGTTGTAGGAAAGGGAAAAGGCTCGCAGTAGCTTTACTTGTTTATTAGGAGAGATGATGAAAAATGAAAAGTATTTACACTATGACATATATTCAACTAGTAAACAGTTCTTCCGAGACGGATAGAGGGCTGCCTCATTTAACCCATATTATCGATGGGCGCTGGAACGCGCTCGGGCGTTGAAGTTTACTTCCGATGCGTATAGCGAAGGAGAAGAGAAGCTGAAAAAAAGTGGCGGCAAGAGAGAGCGAAAACGAGTGTCACTCAGTTTTGTTCTGGGATAGGTGGCGCTGCATGAGCTTATCACATGACTCTGATTCGTGGCGACATCTATTGAGTATCGGAGGAACTGGTTTCACAGTAAATTGGAAAATAAATTTAATTGCTTAATAATTAGCTGGAAAATCCTACATAAATATATTTATAATAGTAATTATTATTGAGCTAATAAAAATACTCACAATCCAGCACTTTTGTTGAAATCTCACACCGAAAACCATTCATTTCTATCGTTTGATTATACGACAATAAATGTTGCCAAACTTTTTTTTCATTCTTTGATACTAATTCATTTTAATCGAATTATATTTATTTAACTTTTAGCAATAATTATTAAAATAATCATGACAAAGTTGGTCGTAATTTGTAAATAAAACACGTGTTAAAAGCTTTAATACAATTTATGATTATTTCAAATGATTGCTTTAAATATAAAATCTACAAGTTTTGAATCATGAATTTCATTTACAATCGTGACGAATTGTGGTCACTAATTAACTATAAGTTGATTCATTTTCATAGAGGACTTTAAACAAAATGTTATTTATTTGGTCGGGAGCCATTGCTCGAAAACATTTTTCACGGACTGTAGAACGGGGGGGTGATGAGATTGTACATTCGGAATCTACGATGGGTTACTCTTACGCAAAGAGCTGTTTTGTCTAGAGAGGGTAATTCCATTACCGGATTCTATGATGATTTCGTATCAATTCAATGACGATGCTTGCAGTAGTTTTACTTAAGTTTATTAGGAGAGATGAAGAGTGAAAATATATACACGTTAATCTATATACAGGTTATCTCTATTAGGAGTAAATAGTTCTTTCGAGACGGATAGATGGCAGTCTAATTAATTTTATCATAAATCTGCGATGGGCATTGGAACGCACTCTGGTGTTCGGAGTTTACTTCATCGGGAGAAGAGCAGAGGAGAAGAGAAGCGAAAAGTGGAGGAAAAAGAGCGAGAACGAAATTTCGCTTAATTTTGTTCAGAAATAGATGGCGCTGCATGAGCTATCACATGACGCTGTCTCGTGGTGCAGTCTATCGAGTAACTGAGTAACTGGTTTTACAGTGCATTGGAAAATAAAATAAATTATTTGACAATTAGCTGCAAATTCTTTGCTGGAAAGAATTTACATTCATTTACCCATGCTTTTAGAAAATGCTGTTCTTGAAAGTTTGGGGCGAAAGGGAGGTGTCATCAAGCTAATCTCTTTTATCAGCAAGCTAAGACATACCTTCGGCAAAAGGTGTGTTTAAAATGACCAGATATAAATATTTCAGGGTTACTTAACCTTAACGGATTTTTACTCCCGATCTCGCTGAAAATCTATTGAGAATCTTAATTTTGGGTCATACATTTGTCTAGAAGTAAATTAAAATTAATAATACATAATATTTAAAATAATTTAAGAATACAAAGATATAATTGAAGGAATTTTGTAGGAATTCCCCAAACATAAAATCAATCGACAATGAATACAATCTTCAATAAAGTCACCCCCTCCCTCTTCTTGGTACCTCATATTCTTTTTTAATGTTAAGCTATAGCTCTTAAAATCGTAAGTATTAAAAAAAACAACGCTGCCAGTAAATCTTATCATTCGTTTTTCTTTTATATTGGCAAAAACAGTTTGATGAATGAAACTGATATCTAAGCTCAACAAATGGAGGACTTAGTATTAAAAATGCCATTGTTTGTGCAATCAATTGATAAATATGCAAAATGATATTTTATAGATCGCTTCTATAACAGCTATAAAAATATAACTATAATATTATTTGATATCATACAAATGGCAATTTCTTTATTTTTAACTATTATTTTTATCTAATACTTAATGTATGTCTTTTTTTAGGAAATGAAGTGAAAAAAAAGCTTCTATAAGCATTTTTTTTTGTTGTTATTTTACTCAAGTATATAGAATTTTGGTTTGGTTTTATTAACGTCACATTAGAAGCAACTTGAGGGCTATTGTTGACGGACTTTGTAATTTTGGACCTTGATCAAGTGACGAGGATGACACCTGAGCTGGCACCTCCTTCTCCTAACTTCCACGCCATTGCCAAAGGGAGGACTTTGGGCCCCGACAGATTTAACGTACATCAGCCCTCATTTTAATACACAGCGGATCTTCAGTAGCATCAAGCCTTGAGCTCACGACTCGACGAAAATCGCCAGCAGCGAGTCCACGACCTCAAGTATATGGAAATAAAATGCAAAATAAATAAATAAATCGCATTTATTTATTAAATAATCCTACTTTCGTTAAAACTATTTACTGATTTTCTAAAAGCATTTTATTTAGGCTTTTAAATGCCTTTTTGGCATGAAAAAAAAAGTATCACATATTTGAAAATCTCGGAAAATCTGATAACAAAACATAATGTAAATACAAGGTTTAATTAATTTCTCCCAGTTTTTGACAAATAATTTCCTACATATCGTCTTGATTGGAATATTTCAAATTAGTCGCAGTAGGGTTTTGCCTCTTTCATGAAATGTGTGCACATTCATATTTTCGATATTAGAATACCAGTAATTGGTTTAAGAGCACTTGATTTATTTTTTATCATCTTAAAAATAAATTCTTCCCTTTTAATACTTTACTTAGAATGTAAATTATAGTTTTGAATATAGAAGCAAATCCGGCTATTGATCTTGTGACTGCTTAATTCAAATTTTCGCTCCTTGTTATCAAACATGTCATTTCTCTTATCAGACTCTGAAGGAACTTTGCATTAATAGTATTATTCAGAGAATATTTTAAGGAAAAAACTTAGAAAAATCTAGAGAAACGAAAGTTTAGGAAATTCGTTTTAAATTTTAATTACATCACAGCTGCGAAACACTTTCTGAAGCATTATAAATTGTAAGAAAAAAAAAAAAGGAAGTAATTTATATTTATGAGATTAAAAACACACTTTAAATTAATATAAGTACTTAATTGTAATTGCACTTTGCTTCAATTGAATACTTTTTAAGTATGTGACTTTAGAAAAATCAGCCTATTTCTGTCTTTAAATTGTACATATACGAGTATGCTATTTCCCATTCAATAGTAAACTAAGTTTGGGTATATTGTATTATTTTTCGTGAATATTTTTTTAAACAGCAGTTTAAGGCTCCCATCTACCCGCCATTTTGATTTCGCGGACGTAATGTTAATCCTATGGAATTACGACTTTAATTCTCACATCTTTACTATTCGACCTACTTGAATGCAATAAAGTGCATCTGAAAGAGCAAAAAGTAATGAATGCTTCTGTGGAATTACTTTCCCCCTCCGACTTTTAAAAATATTTTTATCCCTATTTTAATGATTCGTTTACTTATTTTCTGGTCTTTAAAATTTTTTTCATTAAATATTTTTAAAAATCGAAGGAAAAAAGTAATTCCACAGAAGCATTCGTTATTTTTTGCTCTTTCAGATGCACTTTATTGCATTCAAATAGGTTGAATTGTAAAGATGTGAGAGTTAAAGTCGTAATTCCATAGGATTAACATTACGTACATGAAATCAAAATGGCGGGTAGACGGGAGCCTTAAGGGAGAAAAACACGATAGGTTAAGGACCATTTTCAGTCAAGTTAATGATACGCTGAAACCTAATCTAAAGTAGAGAATATAGTTTCTTCATACAGATTTTGATTGAAGTCTTGAATGTGAGGGACTGGATAGCAGTCGGCACGGTAACTGAATTAAGTCTACAGTAATCACCACAGGGGCGATTCTCTCCATTAGATTTCTTTACAACATGCAGTGGGCTTGCCCAAGGACTCTTTGAAGGACGAATTATACCTGGCGCCATAAGGTATTCGAACTCTTTCTTAACAGCTTTTAAAATTGCGGGTGCGAGGCGACGAGGTTTTGAAAATACTGGCGGGCCTTTAGTTTCTTTGTGATGATAAGCTTGATTTGAAGTATCAACATTTATCGGTTGTGAAGGGATAATTAATTCGGGATATTGTCTTAAAATTTTATCAAACTTTGTATTGCCGACTAATATTGCTAGGTTAGATGCTACAGACTTAATTTTTGGAAGTTGGCCGTTTGAAGAAAGTTTAGTGTTAGGATCGATAACTCTATGATGTTTAGCATCAACAAATAAATTAAAGTATTTCAGAAAATCGACTCCAATGTTTAGCTGGCATACATCTGCGATTACGAAAGACCAAATAAATTGGCGCCGTAAACTTAAATCAAGTGAAATTCGTTTTGTGCCATAAGTCGGTATTTTTGTGCCGTTCGCAGGGTACAAAGTTAAGTCATGGTGAACTTTAGCTTGAGGCGCGAAGAATTTTAGAATAACAAAATATCCGCACCTGTATCGATCAAAAAAATTATTTTAGATGTAGAATCGGCCAATAAAATACGGTTAAGCACGCGATCGCCAATGAGGCCAGGTGACGATCGCCATTCTAGTTTTCTGAACGAAAAGAGCATAGAGTGGCACAATTTTTCGTCTTGCTGCCAAATTTGTATGGTAAAAACAATGTCCATTTGTGAGTTCTTGGTACCTTTTAAAACCATTTCGCGAATTACTGCGATTGCGGAAATGGTTTGAGTTGCGGGCTGGGCTACGGGAGCGGTTCATGAAACTAGTTAATTCGCTTACTTGCTGTGTAAGTTGAGCAATTTGTTGCTCTGATTGCGCAGTTTTTTTTTTATCAGATGTTGCTGCGACTGAATTAATTCCCTGGGGAAAGCCAGGCCATTGATTTTATCAGCAACAGTAGCTAGCTGATCTAAGTTTTCGTTGAAAGCAGCTAAATTTTTTGCGTTCCATTAGGTAAACGTCCGAACCACACCGATTTTAAGAGTGGCTCGCAAGCAATAGTGAAAGAAAGATCGGCACACTGTCCTGGGTGTCTCCAGACACGTCTCCGATGATTGTCAGGACATAGTTGGAAGCGGGATTCTCGCTAAACATTATACGTCCTCAGTCAACATTCTGATCGAGCCTAGCACCACTGTAATCGGGCTCGACAGAGTGCAGGCGTGAGTAGCATGTGGCGTAGCGGTCGGTGCGCGCTCTATCAGCCATCTGTGAATGGTCATGATGTATACCCGTGTGCCGGTCGCACATCTGATGGTTAATAATGATGAATCAGGTACTGTGACAGCTGATCTGACAATCACTCAATCCTACCGACCTGCTGTGGCCCTAGGTCAACCGCTACCATCATGATGCTGAAATCTGCCAGTGTCCACCCATTCTTGCCAACATCTTCTAATTGCAGCATCACTTCGGCCCATATGACGAGCAATTCTCCGATTTGCCCAACCAGCCTCTATCAATCCAATAATACGACCGCTTTCAAACTCTGAGAGTTGCTGGTAATGAGCTCGAATACTACGGCGAGGTATTTTTTTAGTCATTAAAAGGTATCCTAAATCGCAATGCAACAGAAAATTTGACCATCTGGTTGAGAACCGCTTCTTATATACACCTGCTGAGTTCGCAGTTCCAATGCGCTGTAGCTCCCGCTATTTATTCATGATGCATCAAATTTTAATCGTTCGGTCCAAATGTCTTTGCATACGAAATTTCATTAAAATCGGGCAACTCCTTCTGGATGCGTCTTTTTTGTTGTTGTTGTTATAGAATGTACAGGTTAATTTCTCAGTATAACAATTAACAATTGAAAACTTGTATATCAATTGTATTTTTGCCTCATTGGTGATTACGGAAATATAATGAGCAAAACGGGTAAAGAAACTTTGTTAAGGCTCCCGTCTTCCCGCCATTTTGATTTCGTGGGCGTAATGTTAATCCTATGGAATTTTTACTTTAATTCTCACATCTTTATTATTTGATCTATTTGAATACAATAAAGTGCATTTGAAAGAGCAAAAAATAATCAAAAAACAATCACTGCTTCAGTGGAATTACTTTTTTCCTAAGATTTTTAAGAATATTTTTATTCTTATTTTAATTATTCGTTTTTGAGTTTTCCGGTCTTTAAAGAATATTTTCAAATATTTTTAAAAATCAGAGGAAGAAAGTAATTCCACAGAAGCATTCATTATTTTTTGCTCTTTTATATGCACTTTATTGCATTCAAATAGATCAAATAATAAAAATGTGAGAATTCAAGTCGAAATTCCATAGGATGAACATTAAGCTGACGAAATCAAAATGGTGGGTAGACAGGAGCCTTAAGGAAATATGTTACATGCTAAAAATTCGATTTAGCAAAATCCGATCCATAACAACATCAAATCTTGATATCATTTAATATGAAACAATGAAAAAGTAAGAAAAATGGAAATAAAAAAAATCAAATATTTTATTGCAAATATCCTTAAATAAGTTTATAACTGTTAAACTGTAAGAAACTGTTTATAATTAGGTAAGATATAACTGAAAAGCATTTGAACTTTTTGGTCACAAATCATACTACAATACTTATCTTTTGTTCGATCAATGACAAATCAAACCCTTTGAAACATACTGCTGAATTTTAACAGTTATTTTATGAATTTCAAAAAAGTTGATAATTTATTCTTGTATTACATATCATTTATCAAGCTTCAATTTCTGTAAAATTTTTAATCAAATACTTTGTATTCAAAGAAAACAATATAACATTCTTCTCTACAGATATTATCATACAACTTATTATAACTGTTTTCACAGGATACAGGGATGAGTGTGTTAAAAATCTCTTACTAGTTCAAATTTTGAAAAACTCTTTTCTCATACTGTGAATGAAATACTCGAAGAAAACTGAAAAGTATTGATAAACCTTGCGAAAATTATTTAAAAAGTAAAAGATTAAAAAAAAAATGAATTATTTGAAGGAGGAAAAGAGAAGTTAACACATAAAATTCGTCATTATAATTTGAACAATAAATTACTTGATATCGTGAAGAATCTAAATTATTTTCAAGACACTATTTTGGCGTGAACATAATATGTTTTATAATTAATTGAAATACGATTATCAGTGCCATTTAAATATTTGTTTGAAAATGCTTTTGTGGTGTAGGAATATTTGATGCAATCAAGGATTTAAATGATACTTCAACGATCACTATTCTTTATTGTATCTTAAAAGAACAGAGAATGTTTGCCTCTCTTTTACTCTGTAAAATATCTAAATAATTGGTGGGGTTTGAAAGTTAATGCATTAAATTAAATTTCTTAAAAACTTACACCAAGGGTTTTAAGAGTCTGTG
Organism: Nephila pilipes; assembly: GCA_019974015.1. Classification (NCBI taxonomy): domain Eukaryota; kingdom Metazoa; phylum Arthropoda; class Arachnida; order Araneae; family Nephilidae; genus Nephila; species Nephila pilipes. The sequence continues at coordinate 426,256 of BMAW01047005.1, read as the reverse complement.
GGGAATACGGATAAGAAAGGATTATAATAATAAAATAAAGAGAAAAATAGAATCTCACTTGTTGAAATTCAGTCTATATTTTTCGATTCTATTCTCACAAATTGATAAGTGAGAGATGGTGAAGTTTTATGGCGTGAGAGCCACATATACGGTTTTGCTGCGCCAAACAAGGTGCAACTATGATTTAGATGTTTGAAAAATGGAAGGAAAAAAAATTGGTTGAAAGAAGGAGAGTCGAAACATCGCTATCGTATTCTGGAGGCACGTCATCTATGTTTACCACAGACAGTAAACTCTATGGGAGAGAAAAAAAACACTACAATAACTCGAGGTCATAAACACAACTTGATAAGCTTTATGGCTTTCAATTATGATTAAATGATATATTTTCATATCTTTAATAATTATCAACTGCTTCAATAATAAAACTGTAATTTCTAAATAAAATGGAATGAAGTAAATATCCTTTACAGCGTGTATGACATACTTCATCCTCTCTAGAACATAAAATCTCCTTAAATTTTTAATTTCTCTAACAGCATTTAAAATATTCTTCGAAGAATATTGTAAATTTTTTTAAAATGTGAACGAACTCGAAAATGGTGTAAAGAATATATTTTTTGAAAATACAATCTTTTGTAAAGGACATAATCGCATTTAAAACTTTTTAATGTAGCAGAACTCGAAACTGATGTACAGAATTAATATTTAAAAAATGTAATTAATACAAAATATATAATTGTATTTCGAACCTTTTTATGAGAGAATATATTATTTTAAAATACGATCAATTACACAACAACAATCAAATGATTCACTAGCGCCTATTCTTAAGATTCTTCACTTAATCTGAGTATGTTTATAATCATGAAAATTTATTTTTCATAATTAACATATTCCATCACTGGTGTGTATTAATAATACATATTTGACATGAAATAAGGGGGAGGAGAGTGAAAAGAAATGATATATGAGATACGTATAAGATAAGAAATTTTTTATTATTAAATTTTTAAAATTAAATTGTTATTGTTAATTTTTTTCTTAATACGATCAGTTACCAAATATATTATTGTATTTAGAACTTCTGTATAAGAGAATGTACTTTTTTTAAATACTATGAATATAAAATGTATATTAGAATTTTTTTTTGTGTAGAGAAGCCCGAAATTAATGTAAAGAATGCATTTTTTTTTTCAAATACAGTTATTATAAAAGGTATAATTGTATTAGAACTTTTTTGTGTAAACCTTATTACGCTAGTTCCAAGACACTTTTTTTATACGTCACCGTGTATGACGTAGTCTCTATTGGATTATTGCCACATTGGATAGTTAATTGCTGAGTTAGGCGACTTTGGCACGTTTCGTAAAAAATCTTCAACCCCGATAAGTAAAGATTTCTCCATCCATTTTTTAATTTTTTTAGATGTGAATGTAATTTTTTGATGACTTCAGTGGGTGTTTTATCTTAAATGAAAATTGCTGCAACGTCCGCGAAGAGACAAAGGCTATTGTAGGGATTCTGAGGGAAATCATATATGTACAAAGAATAAATTAGGGGAGAAATGACAGACCCTTGAGGGGTTCCGGCCTGAATATTGCAAACTACAGACAGTTCGTTGCTGAATACAACCTGAAAGGTTCTGTTTTTGAGGTATTTATTGACTATGATAATTAGGGAGGAAAGTTAAGATTAATGAGATTGTAAATTAACCCATCGTGCCAGAGACGGTCGAAGGCATTTTGTATGTCCAGTAAAATACCCCCAGTTTATAATTGAAACCTTCAGGTATGGCATTCGTAACTCGAAGAAGCTGATAAACGGTACTATAGTGGAATCTGAAGCCAAATTGAGAATCAGGTAGAATATTATTAGATATGATATGATTAAATAATCTATTTAGGAGGATTCATTCGAAGATCTTTGAGATGGAATTAAGAAGACTGATAGGGCGATAATTCGAGAGCATGGCATGGTTCTGGCCAGCTTTGCTGAAAAGAATGACAGTAGCGTGTTTCCAGTTTTGTGGTAAGTGTGCAAATGTGAGGCATTTATTGAAGATCTTAGTTAAATAGGTGAGAGCGTTGAGGAGGGGTGGAGAGAATTTGAATACTTGGTTTTGAGTTTAGTTTAGTTTTTATTAACGTCGCACTAGAAGCAACCCGAGGGCTGTTGGCGACGGACCTCGTCATTTTGAACCACGGTCAAGTGAAGAGGACGACACCCGAGCTGGCACCCCCTCTCCTAACTTCCTCACCACGCCAACAGGAGGACTTTGGGCTACAACAGATTTAACGTGCACGAGCCCCGGCTACACGGCGGGTCTTTAGTGGCCAAGGATCAAACCCGGGACTGAACGAAAACCGCCGGCCACGAATTCGAAACCATGACCACTAGGCTATCATGGCCCTGCTTGGTTTTGAATACCACCTTCTCCGGAAGCTTTTCGTTTGCTTAATTTGTTGATGATAATAGCTATTTCAAGAAGGGAAATGTGTGTGGGTTTAAAGTTAATTTTATAATGATTGTCTAGCTATTTTTGGACTATTTCTTCTGTGGATTCAATATGTTCGTCATCATATGGGAATGTATCCTTCTGGAAAGAGGATTCAAGGTTATGGGAAAACAGATCAGCTTTTTTTTTTGGCAGAAAAAGCAAACCTACTATTACCAATCAGTGGAGGGATGTTAAAATATTTTTTTGTTTGCTTGCGATTGATGTTAAAAAGTGAATTACCGTCAGCGTGTTGATCCTAATCCAAATGGAATCAAACTCCCATCACTCACTGCTCCCCCAACCTATTCAATCACTTTATTCTCAAGAGCACTTGCCTCCCCAAATAAAGTCGAGTATATGTTAAAGTGCATGGAATTAACTTCGCTACCCATCTTTCTCATTTCTTTCCTATTTCTTTAAAATCCTCGTTTTAATAATAAAAAAAGCTTTAAAATTATCAAAATTAATTTAACTGTAAAATTAAATTAAATTTTTTTTAAAAAAAATTATATGTGCAATCTATTTACACTTATTAAAAAAATTCACTTTTTAAAAAATGATACTTACAAACCTCAAGTATTCGAGATCTACCGACCATGTATGAACCGTTTAAGGAGGCGAAAGTAAGCTAAAAAAATAAATAGAAAAAACAGATTAAAAAAAAAATCTCACCCGGTATATATATGATATATCTTCCCTCTTCTTTCTTTTTCTGTTTCGTGAAAAATCATATGTGTTAAATACACATTTTAATATGATTGGTTAACCTTTTAACAAATTTCCTGTATATATAAAAAAAATCAGATTTAGCAAAATGTCGCAATAACTGGTGCTTGTTAACTTTTTGATTGTTGTTGTGAATCATTGCATGGAGGGGATAGGAATACTACAAAGCCACACCACCATTTCAAGGCGTCTTAGGTTAAAAACTATATAAAAAAAATCTGTAGCTAAAGCTATGCTGTATACAAATTAAAAAAATATTTGGGTATGATTTTGAATTGAGGAGCATCTGACATTTGTAATTCACCAAATCATCTTTGTGTCAATGTAGAAGTTTACATAAAATTCTTTAAGCCTTGTATTTTCTCTGTGTGTGCAACTACTACTTATCTACAAATATTTCAGGCAAGGTTATTAGTGTGCTTAATACCTTTTAGGGAGCCCGCGGTAGCCTGGTGGTTATAATCGCACGGTTTTCATCGACCCTTTTTGTCACTAACGTCCCACCGTGTAACCGGGGCTGATGCGCGTTGAATTCGTCGAGGCCTAAAGTCCTCCCGTTAGAGTGGTGTGGAAGTTAGAAGAGGGAGATGTCGTCCTCGTCACTTGACCCAGACTCAAAATTACAAGGTCCATCGCCAATAGCCCTCGTGTTGCTTTTAGTGCGACATTAATAAAAACCAACCAAATCCTATCAGGTTATAATAGAGGAGAGCATATAACTATTTTTTTCTGTTTATTAAGAATAAGAAAACTGGAGGTATGTTTTTATGGTTGTATTAAAATACATAGCTAGAAAATACCAGATACATATTTTAATTTTATAGATTAAATTTTACCTTAATTTACACAATTAAAATACATTTAGTAATTACCAAAGTTAAAAATCTCCATATTACCATATAGATTTGAATATGTAAAATAAATGTAATATATATTATAAATAAAAATATGAAAAATTTGTATAGTGAGTGAGTGAGTGATAGGGAAGTTTATTGGCACAAGAGCCAGATGTAGTTATACTGCGTCAAACAAGGTAAACATGCAATCTAGACGTTAAAACAATGAAAAAAGATTGGTTGAAAAGAAGGGTCAAGTGAGAAAGTAAAGTTTATTGGCTCAAGATCCAGGTATGGCTATGCTGCACCAAACAAGATTTAACTGTGGGCTAGACGTGAAGAAATTGAAGAAAAGACACAAATTGGTTAACAAGGAGGGTCGAAAATAGTTAAATTTATATAAATAATTATTAGCATTCTTAAAGTAATATCAGAAGAAACAAAATGCTTATAATTTTTTTTATTTAAGAAGGTAGAAAATATGTAATACATCAAAAATTAATTTAATGTATAATTTTTTTTATTTGATGCTTTAACAGTTACTTTTATAAATGCTGTTAGAGTCCACCTGTAGTAGGGGCTTTGTGCAGAAATGTGAAGGGTCATATAATATTCTTGTGTTTTGATGACAGACATCCCTGAGAGATAAGGGAACAAAGACTTGAGCCTGTTGCAAGTTTCCTGGGGGGACTTGTGATCCAGAGCATATGAGTAAATGCCATTGTAAATATGTAACACAATTTGAGAGTGCCTTATTTGAGAAACAACATCCAGTTGAAATTAAACAGAAGATAAAAACAAACAGATCTAACATTCAATAAGGGAGGAACCTAACAATACTACTATTTTCAATTCCTAATAATGGAAAGTTACTGAGGTAACCTCAACTACAAACTTTGATGTAAAATTCCAAATTTTTAGATGGTGTCAAACAATTTCGTCCTTTACTTTTTTACATACATAGAGAATTCCCAACCAAGCTCAAAATATTTATTCATTTTCCTGTAGGTGAAAATAAAATAATTTTTATTTTTGATGAAAGATAAAAATACTGTAACATGTAGAGAGAAATGTGTAAAGAAAATATTTTATTTCAATATGATCTATAGAATTAGTTAAAATTTAAATAAAGGATTTGGAAATTTGCCTTTGCATTAAATTTCAAATGATTATTTAATATACAGTTTAAAATTAAATCACTACATATATTATTCTGTTCAAATAATTTAGAGAGAACTTTACATGTTTAATATTAGACACATCACTACAAGCATATAATAATATAATTCTTTTTTGTTCTTGAGATGGCATAGCTCAGTATTAAGTTAAATTATTATTTTATTTTTGTACATCTATTATAAAAATCCAAAAACAACCAAGTAAATGTATACCATAAAGAAATGTTGCATGCATGAACAAAATATAAGTGAAAGGTATGAATAATCCAGTCTGACAAAAATGAATTCAGAGTTAAAGCACATTCATTTTCAAATTCACAATAATTAAACACAATTAATGAATTAAAATAATCTGTGAGAAAGGAGATAATAGTCTTTGTTGCTCTATATCTCACAAAACAGAACAAACAAACTATACACAACAAAAAATTCTACTTTCTTCCAAGTAAACTTTAAATTTGTTTTCATGATTATCATGATCTAATCAATCATATATTTCAAACGTAATTTAGCTCAGAAAAAAAGGTTTATGATGCATGATGAATATCAAGATATCAAATACTCAGAAAAAATGACATAAATGAAACAGAAGTTTAAAAACTTTATTAGAGCTAAAATCTACCAAGAACTAAAAATTTACAAATTAGTCTACAAAATTTTCTAATAAATAACAATTGTACATTTTTCACTTTGCAAGAAAAATATGAAGATTATATTTAGACTAGACTAGTTTTTAATGTTCTTTGACATAAATACAAAATGTATCATATCTTAAGGTTTTACTAACATAAACTGCTGCCACCAGTATTAGGTAATCTCTTCTTACTCATTACCACAGCAAAGGCATCAAAGTACAGTAAAATATATAATGCACACTGATGATAAAATGAATTTAAAGAATCAGTATGACTAGGAAAAAAACACACAATAAATTTAAAATAATCAAAATGAATAATAATCAAATGAATATATATATATATTTTTAAAAAATTGCACATACACACATACAAACTGTTTTGCAAAAATGACATTATTGCTATAGAAGTTTACAAAACTTGTACAACTTTTTACACGGTGGCAGCTCAGAACGACAAAGGAAAAGACGAAGAAAGTTACATGAAAACTAACAGTACATTTGCATAGATGTTTTCTTCTTTATTTTACATAAGAGATATACTCATCTCCTTACAAAGGCAGAAAACTGTAAAAACATATATTAGACAAATGAATTAAAAAAACACATTCAAATAAATTTTTTTAAAAAAAGTATAAAATCCATAAACATAACTTCATAAAAGACCACAAATACATAAACACACACAAAAAAAAGATTATATTTATATATATAAAGATCACAAATGCATAAAAACACGGAAAAATGAAACCCTGTCAATAAATACACCCTTTGGAATCACTTTTCCTTCCATTGTACCATATACAGAACTAATCCTGTTTTTTTTCCATGAAATATTACTTAAAAAATTAAAAACATCACTAGAAACATTTTTTCCATAAATGTCTAAAACTTATTATGAAATATCACATCAATTTGTTCATATTTCTTAAATACATAACTGGTTATTTCTTCAAGCTTTCAATTTCTAATATGTATCATATTACAAAAAAAATTTAGAATTATTAAGATATCTGCACATTTCATTTTTTTTAACACTTAGGAAAACAATATTTTGAAATTGAAGCTCATAATAAAGCCTTTATAATCATAAAATATATGACATTACAGAACTGCAATTCTTTTCAAAACAAAACATGTTTATAAGAAAACTATAATTAAATTTTTTTACATTTTTATAGTTCAAATCATTCATTAGTATTTTCAGCTTTGATAAATATTGTATTACATTTTTTTATTAATATATATTTTTTACATATCATTTCCAAATAATAATTTTGACACATCATTTTACAATAATAAAAAATTAACGGACACATCAAACAATTTTTTGAATATACATTTCGTATACAAAATGTTTGCTAAAAAATAAAACTAATGAAAGATTTTTTTTCGTATAATATTTGTGTATATTGTACTGAATTCCATCTGTATTGGTCACACTTTACACATTACAGATATTTATTAAGAAAACATTCTTCATCGAGATTTCACTCTTTTTCTTAACATATTCTAAGTAGATACACAGGACTTCTTTTTTTTTTAGTACTTTCTAATACTACATTTCTTTACATACCATTCCAACTTTCACAATCAAATATATTAATCTCAATACCTTGAAAACAGAACTGTTAAACAGAAATAAAATGTAAAGAACAAAAGCCAAATAATAATTTAACTTCCTGGCAATATACAGTAAATGCACATGAGGTGAGAACAGGCAAAATACACACTATGAGAAAATCTGACACACACAGGACTAGAAGATAAGTAGGTAAATGTACAACAAAGGATTACACATCCTACCAAAATGGTAAGTTTTCTTAGGTGAGAGATATTCAAAAGACTAAAGAGTGACCTCTATTTTGGTCTAAGTTTCGTTGTTTAGAGAATGCTGAGTCCAGCACCTTAGCAGTATTGAAGAACACAGAAACACTAGTCTTAACAGCACTGCATTAGGTTATATGAAATAATACATTAGATATATTTCATGATATTGTACAGATAGCAAGAAAGAGAGTATGTTCAAAATATAAACATACATAAAAAGACAAATATAGAGACCAGCAAGACTAAACGTTCTTTATAAGACAGATACAGTTAAGCATTTTTTCTTCTTACTACATGATAATGGCAAGTTTGTAAAAGCCATATTGAAAAATGGTTAATTTATATATAGGTCTATTTTGCCAGTTATATTCACACCACTATCAAACAAAAACATGCAATTCCCGATTTATAAGCGATAGGGACTTATTCCCTATCAAATGTATCAAACACAACATTTCCACAATTTTTCATGTGATTGGCATGTAGCAGTTATATGTTATGTAGCTGTCTCTTTAAAGAATGGTCAGATGCTGATTTTTGATTTAGTCCTTGAAATATAGTATTGCTAAATATTTTGCCAAACCATAAAACTTTCATTGAAAAAGTCTTTTTACACAGTCTATGTAAGAAGTATTTAGAAATTTGTCAGAGTTGCAACAGTATACATGACAAATATTGCTTAGTAAATATTTAAATCTTTTATGAAAATATAACAATGACAAATCAGTCTTAGTATATACAAATTAATATAACAGTTTATCATACAAAATAGTCTATTTAAAATTAAATTATAATAACTCTTACAATTTATAAAAAAATTATAATTATAGGCAAGAATTTCCAGAGAAAGTTTAAACAAATTGACATGCATTTAATTATATTTTTAAAACCAAAGAAATATTGGAAATGTTTGTATCAATCGTCTTAAATATAAGAAACTTATTTACTTATTTCCCCCATAAAATAACATACTTAGCAGAAGAGTCAAGATTTTAAAACATTTAATACCGCAACCCTAATATTTCAAACAGCATTATAGAATCCTATTAAGAGAAAGAAAATGGAATAATAAATTCCATACCCTAAAGAATGTAATAGAGTCTATCACTTATAGAATTATTTTCTATATTCAAAAAGTAATAAATCTAAATTCTTTTATCATCCTGCAGTTGTCTAGCGACCAACAGAAAGAAAAGTATCTCGAGTTATCTCGTAAATCTCACTTAATGCTAACAGTGGTCAAACACACTGCACTTCTGTGTTCCTTCTGGCTAAAGAATAACTGTACATGCTTAGGACATAATTTATTGGTGAAAACAGAGAAATACGAAGAAAATGCATAGAGGCTAAAATCGCCCTTTTCACTTCAAAAGAGTGGATTTAATTAGTTTATTTGCTAGATAAGTGTGCCACTACTCTAGGGGCACTTTGGCATTTAAAAAGAACATGCAACGTTATTGTTTTGTTAATGCTAAATAGGCATCCTGATCTAGATTTGTGACAGAGACGCTTTCTATATATCGATCATCTTAGTTATTTTTCTGTGATCATTAAATATACACTCAGGAAGCAGAGACACTATAACAGTAACCTTGCAAGTCTAAATGCAATAAATGCCCCATAAAGAAAGTCAGTGGTGTCTGTCTGTTCTGGAGGGCTTTGGAAACACCTGAGGAGTGACATCGCTTCTCACCCTTGGCTACTAGTGGGAAACTAAAAATTGAGAAAGCCTCCAGAAAATTTGTTAGCTAAGCCACCTAGACCTCCACGACTCAGATTAGATATTCTTCCAACCATGTTTTGGGTGACGTTCTTAATGCTGCTGACATAGCCTTCCGCTCCCTCATCTCGCATCACAGTCTTGCCTTTGGCACCTTCTTCTCCATCAGGATAATCCCTGTAAAAAATTGAAAATTAAGTTATCAGATACTCACAAAAAATGATGGTATTTTACGGCAATGAATCCTCACAGAACATATTGTACCAAACACATGGAGAAGAAAAGCAAGTTGTCATGAAAAAATTAAAAATCTAATCTTGTATAGTAGAAAACTAAAGATACAAATACCGGACAAGGTTTTGTAATAAAATAATTAGTAAAAGTTTGTGATTATATTAAAATGCTGAATTTGTTGAATTCCCTACAGTCAATAAACAAAACCATGTAAAAAATGAGATTTAAGTCACATGTGAAATATGAGAGCAAAAACATCAAAATTATTACTTTTATTTCCTATGAGTACATATCAACAGCAAGTATACATCACAATTAGCCATGATGGATTTTGTATGGATTAACTAACATTACACAATCATATCTTCTAAAATGTTTTAAGAACACATTTCTTTGATTTGCAGTATGTCAATTACATTTTAATACTGGATAGTAGGAGTATAGTTTTCAAGTTGTTTTACTTTGGTTTTCCTTTTTTGGTACTGTTATGAAGAATGGGAGGAAATTGATGAAGTATTTGTAGAGTACTATGTAATTAAGTTTTTTTTTTAAAATTTAAATCAAATATATAAGAATATTAGAATTTAAATACGATTTAGAAAAGGACTTATAAGAAGACCATTATACAGATAGAGTGATACGTTCGATTTGAAATCAAATGTAACAGAAGTAAATTCAATTGAAGTATCTTAAGAATGAGATGAAAAAAATAAAGTAGCAAAAATGTTGACCAAACAGAAGATACAGATTCTTTAGACAATAGTTTAAAACATTGGAAAATAAGACATGTTATTTTTGTAATATTTTGTTTTTAATACAACTCAAACAGAGCAAAGATTTAGCAGCAGGGCTGAATGAGTGAGTGAAAGTAAAAATTGACACAAGAGCCAGATACGCTGCCAAATAAGATGTAACTGTGGTCTAGACGTGCAAGGGGGAAAAAATTAGTTGACAAGAAGAAGGATTGCTAGGATAGCCAGGGAGTGTGTCACCTGTGTTTACCAAAGACAGTAAACCCATAGGAAAGAAAAAGATCACAATGGAGCCTCAGGGTCATGATGCCCGTACTTGCCTAAAGAAGACAAGTGCCTGAAGTCCCCTGACATAATCCCAAGAGGCAGGGTGCCCGGCTATACCCTCAAAAGCTGGGTACCCATTTGAGTCGCCTCTTACGGCATGCATGAGCTACAGTGGGATTATTCTATCATACCCGGTCACCACATGGATGAGCAGCAGGACTGAACAAACATTCCATTAATCTATGCCCCAACACAGAGCAAAAACATCGAAAAGCGCAAAATTCCTAATACAAAATGAGGAAAAAATTGCAATGGAGTATCTGAATTAATAAAAAATTATCTGAGAAATTTATAATAAACAATGAAACATAATGTACTAATGTATACAAAACTTTCAGACACACTGCAGTAATAAATAAAAATACATCTGTTCCCAAATGCTGCACTTTATAAATGGTTCAAAAATATGAAACATACACAGTAGGTAAAAATTTAAGTCAGTATACATAGAAAAATGGTTTGTAAAAATTGCAAAACATGTTTGGAGTATGGACAGGAAATTTCTTAAATAACTAAGTCAAAATAAATAATTCACCCTTGATAAATCTGTTTTATCATCTTTTTTAGTCACAACCTGTTCAATATCATTTAACTTTTATCGTATCATATTTTATACTTACTTTTTAGTTTAATTATGCTCAACAGACTATCAAAATACCAGTTTTAAGTCTGTTACAATAACTTAGTACTACTCAAGCATAGTAAAACAATAATAATAACAAAATAGTAAAGTCATGAAGAAATTGAAAAAAGTTGATTTTTGTTTTAAGATGTTTAATTATCCATGTCTTCATAATACAGTGGTGGCATTTTTTTTTAAATATATGCAAATTGAAGTATTTTGCATATTTTATTTTATACAAAATTAGTTAAAGGTAAATTTGGTTCATGGTTTTTTGAAAAAGATCTATGGTACTATTTTTATTCAGTTTTAGCTTTACTTAAATCAGAAGTAACAAGTTTTAAAATTTCATATGGATGCCAGGATACAGGTGCTGTCAAACTTCACAACAGCTCAATCAGGACTTATTAGATTAGCTATAATAGTTCTTGAATATGATCTATATCAAAATCTGGGCATAAAAAGTTCTCAGAAAATATTTGTTAAAGTGTAGCCTTAGGTTGAATGCTTAATTATCAAAAGACAAGGTGTGGTAGCTTTTTAGGTATATGATTTTATCGTCACTGATACTGACCTATAAAATAGTTTGCATATGTGTCAATAAAAAAAAAAAATGTGCAAGGATGTAGCTGACATTTTCCAAAAATGGCCGTCAAAATTTAGAAAAAAAAGCTGTAATAATCATATTATTGTGTCATATAATAAACTCTCATATGAATAATCATATTATGGTGTCAATCATATTAGATATAAATCATATTATTGTTTTTGCCTTTTAATATATTTCATTCAGGATGCTTTATTGATGACAAAAATACAACAGACAGACCTCTACCTGTTTGTTTCTTTTACTATTTTAATTTTGAGAATGTAAAAAAATTGCTTTGTTAAATCATTTTTATCACAGATTGCCTTAATTCCATTATTTTGAATATACTCTTTTAAAAAAATGAAAATGATATACATCGAATTCTTTGATTTAATGTTTTATATGCATTTAAACTTGTTGAAAAATGCAATTAAAGAAGATGAAAAATAAAAATATTGATTTGACCAATCGCAGTGAAAACACTTGGTCATTTCCTTTGTTTTTACACAGCTTTACTTTTATAAGCCATGACTTACATTATTTTACTGAGACATGAAGTAAAATCACTAGACGAACTAGGAAATGGACAAAAAATTATTTTATAGCATCATTACTATTGCTATTTAGAATGTATTTCTGATATTTAAGTTATGCCAAACTTCATCAAAATTCAGTTTAAAAGAATTTAGAATGAGTTTAATAACATTACTGATAGGAAATATAACTTTTAAAAATACAGAGCCTTCATAAATAAAAAGATTATAAACAAATAATTGTACAAAATATTCTCATAGGTCAATTGATGAAAAGAAAAAGTGCACATATAGTGGGGGAAAGTTTATAAAAATAAGCACCACTATAATCTATAAGGCATACAATGCAATTCTATGCATTGACCAGACTATTTCAAGGAATATCATGCAATTTATTTGAAAATGACTTAACACATAAATCAATGAGAAACAAAAGACCAGAAAAAAAACTGATATATTCTTAATTAAAAGGAAAAGGGAGAAATTAACAAAATAAGAAATGGCTCTTTTAAGAGCCAAAATTTTTACAAAGTAGAACATTTTAACATTTTTAAAACAGACATTTCAAAAGCATTGCTAACAACAACTTTTTTAATAAGTTTTAAAAGTTTAAGTTCAGTTAAGTTAAGATATAAGTTTCTTTCAGAGACAAAAATATTCAAATTTTTTTTTAAAAAAACTAATTAATATATTTTTTCCTTTAAGACTAAAGATTCAGAAAAATATTTATCAATATCAAAAAAAATGTATACAAGTATTTTCATTGGAATATATGAAAGTAGCCAAGAGTTTTGCTTTTGTTTGCTGTACTTAAGATTTATTCAATAGTTTTGTAATATATTCAATTAAGTTGGAAAACTATTCTTTTAAAAAAACTCACTTGCTCATATTTGATCAAAAAAGGGCCGTGATAGCCAAGTAGTCATGGTTGTGAACTCGTGGTAAATAAAAGAAATAAAAATAATTCTTTTTATTCATATATATGGTTACTATTCAACATGTTCCTGGTATAAATTCTACTGTCTTAGTACTTCAGAAATGCAGAGCATCACACACACACACAAACTCTAGAAAATATCCATTTTTATTTTAGAATTTACTTAATGTGACATGCATATTACAAAATTCACAATACTAATAAAAACAAACTACACATTTGAAAATTTGCAAGTCCTTCAATTTAAAAAGGAACCAGGAATTTAGAAAAAATATATTGTGATATTGCACCAAATATTGGGGATCTTTCTTACTTGTGAATGATTACTGACTAAAAATCAGCAACCCTCACCCCTTTGTGAAGTGAAATAATACCACATGTATAGATAATGCCCCTTTAATAATACCACATGTGGCAAGAATGGACATGCCAGACTTCCCCCCCGAGGGGGGGGGGAGAAATTTTATTTTCAGCCCCAAAAGCATCAATTGCAGGGATATTTTTCTTAAATTTCAGCCGAGTTCTAGAGGTTAACAGAGGGCATGTATTAAAGACCAGAGGCATTATATTGTAAGATTTTAAAATAATTAAACTGATATCAGAAACATTTGCTTCTGCTTTGAAGCAGACAAAAAAGTAATTTAAGAAGTGATTTGAAATTCATTATATGAAACAGATATTATGTTAAAACATGAGTATATTTCATATCAAGCAAATAAAGAAATTGAAATCAATATACTTTACGGAATGGTGAGTACAAAAATCTGCAATACTGTTTACAAATTCAGTTTTAAAATATTAAATAATACAAAAGTATTTCAATTGTGTATGTACTTATTTTTATCTTTAAATAAACATCTAAAACATAAGAACTCAATATGGTCCATTAAATTGCAGAATATACTTACACAAATCAAACTTATTGACACTATGAATTTTTTTAGTTTTTAGCATTAGTTTTACATTTTTTTTGAACATTTAATTAACTCATTTTCAAATGAAAATTTAAATTAAATTTTATTGCAATGTACACGAAATTATTAAATTAAGATGCTCCAAAAATGAATTCAAACATTGATTGGGGAGATTCAATTAAAAGAAAAGCACATTCATATTAAACAAAATCCTGAGTAATTAGCACCTTTATGACAACATATTCCATTGGTGGTATACCACTGAATGTTGATTTCGTGTGCTATAAAATCAACTGAGTATAAGTCAAGTTTTAAGTCAAGAGTTACGTAAGAAAATTTAAACTAAGTACATCTGTTAATGTGTTTATAGAGTGATTCATACATAAGCCAGAAACAATACTTAAAAAATAATGATTTTTAGTAAGTTGTTAATAACAATTAACTATTACAAGAAAAAATTGAAAGCAAACACATATTTAAGGCTGTTCATAGTTTTATACATGTTATAACATGCAAATGTTTCAAAACAGAAACCAACACCAATTCCCAAGTACATTCCACAATATTACACACAGATATTACTTACAATTAATTTTACAGGGTCTATCTGAAATCAAATAAGAAAAAATAAATTAAAAAATAATTTCAAAAACAAAATCATAACAAAAAATAAAGAAAACTGGTTGTTAAGGTTAACATAAAAATTACAAATTCAGATTCTAAGTAATTTTCATAAAAAAAATAATTAAAATGTTCTCAGAATCAAAAATATTTCATGTATAGTTACAAATATTATTTACACTTTACATTGTATTCCATAATAAATGTTTAACTTATAAATTGAATACATAAAACAAATTTCTTAAATATAAAATGTTAAACAAAATAAATTCAAAAATTATAGCTTTAAAACTCACTGGAATTTACTCAGCAATTTTGAAAAAGTTACAAAATACTGATAATTTAATCAAAGCAATAGCTGTATGTAACAAAGATATATTTTTAAATAATACCTTTGGAATTTTCAGTTTAAGCCAACATTATTTATTTTTAAACAAGGAAAAAAAAAAATCTACGTACTTCATTTTTTCAAAAAACTTTACATATATATGTTCTACTGACATTTTTACATTAAAATACCTTTTTAAAAGTAGCATTAATTTTTAAATATGAATTCTATAAATTGGATTCAAACTTTTAGATCCATCAAAATAAAATATCTGTTACAAGAATAAAAAATTTAACATACTCAGAATCGTCCTTTTCTCGGTGACTGGGATCATTGACCGCAGCAGTTGCTTCCTCTAGTTGTAGACGACTTGTGATGGTTTGATACGTTTTCGAATTCAACTTTTCTTCCTCAATACCTTGCAGCTCAAAATCAGAATATAGTTTCTGAAACAATTAGAGGTTAGAAAAAACAACATAAGAATAAAAAGTAATTTCTTTCTTATAAAATATATACAGACTAACATAATAAACATTTTCAAAAAAAAAAAAAGGAAAGGTTAAGGTTCTAACGATAAATATATATAAATGAAAGGGATACAACAAGTACTTTTTTTGGGCACAAATTATGTTACTAATGCCCTTTGTCACTTGAAAGGTGTTACATTTGTGAACTGCAATCTGTTACACAGCACAAAAAACAAATTTGGCACTAATTGAAGTTAGTTTTGATTTGACAGCTGTTTACTCCAACTCAAAACTACCATGTTGAATTGTCACAATTGATGAAACTTGGATTCCTCAGTATACACTGAAAACGAAGCAATAATCAAATCAATGGGTTTTTTCCAATGAATCTGCTCCAAAGAAGGCGAAGATGATCTCACTGGCCAGAAAAGTTATCAATGGACAATACTACAGTGGTTACCCCATTCCTAACATGGGTACTTTTTGAGCCCCCTTGTATTTGTATATTACATTTTCATATATATACATACACACATATATTATTACGAAACTTTCCAGGGTGTGTGGGAGTGAAATCAATCCAACTTGGAGGATAACAGCAAATGATGATTTATTCACAATCTTTAGGATGAGCAAAGCTGCACAAATAAAAAATACAGGACATGTATAGATTATTGACATAGATATAGAAACAAATACAGCACTTGTAGAGATCAGTAACAAAAACACATACAAAACAGCACTTATAATTACATTCAGCTCAACCAGCTTAATAGTTCTATCTGTCCATAAATCTCCACTGCATTACTTAGCACTCAAAAGGCAGACTGACTCTCCAGCTCTTGAAGTATTTATACCTATTCTGCCCAGGTGTGATGTCAAATCGAAAATTCATGAAAGTCCATAACTTCCTTTCCTATCAACATTTTGTCTAGGTTCCAGCACATTTAAGTAACAGGTCATTTGAAAAGTCCCCGGCCTGACACATAGATGGCGCTACTAGAAATAAATCCATATGTTTTTTAGTTAGCCCTAACCCTCAAAAGATGCGTGTATAAATTTGACAGCTGTCGGATCAATAGTTTGTAAATTATAGCATTTTGAGTGAAGCAACTTTTGTTGTGAAAAAAATGGATAAAAAGGAATTTCGCGTGTTGATAAAATATTGCTTTTTGAAGGGAAAAAATACAGTTGAAGCAAAAACTTGGCTTGATGCCGAGATTCCGGACACTGCCCCAGGAAAATCAACCATCAAGGATTGGTATGCTAAGTTTAGAAATGGTGAAATGAGCACCGAAGACGGTGAACGCAGTGGACGCCCAAAAGAGGTTGTTACTGTTGTCATATCGCGGTAATGCTTTGGAATTACGTGTTGCCGATATGACGTCATCCCACGCATCTGGCAATGGAATCGGGAATTTGCATTCGACGGTATTTTTCAGTTACGTCATATAAAGTCGTTTTTCATTGGATGCC
>BMAW01047005.1:350555-409022 GCA_019974015.1 Nephila pilipes | reverse complement strand
AATTATTTTTAAAAATAATAAAGCTACAATATAGCAGAGTAAAGTACGTTAATCACGATAGAATCAACCAACAGTTACTGACAAAAACATTAAAAAAATCCACAAAATGATTTTGAATGACCGTAAATTGAAATTGAATGAAATAGCAGACACTCTAAAGATATCAACTGAACGTGCACATCATATCATTCACGAATATTTGGGTATGAGAAAGCTCTGTGCAAAGTGGGTGCCGCGCGAGCTCACTTTTGACCCAAAACAAGGACGAGTTGATGATTCGGAGCAGTGTTTGAAGATGATCAAGCGTAATAAACCCGAGTTTTTGCGTTGATATGTGACAATGGATGAAACATGGCTCCATCATTTCACTCTGAAGTCCAATCGACAGTCATCCGCGTGGACTGCACATGAACCCGCTCCAAACTGTGGGAAAACGCAACAGTCGGCTGCAAGGTTATGGCGTCTGTATTTTGGGATGCGCATGGAATAATTTTCATTGACTACCTTGAAAAAGGAAGGACCATCAACAGCGACTATTACATAGCGTTATTGAACCGTTTGAAGGATGAAATCGCCGAAAAACGGCCGTATTTGAAGAAAAAGAAAGTGCTGCTTCCCCAAGACAATGCACCGTGTCACAAGTCAGTGAATAGGATGGCAAAAATCCATGAATTGGGCTTCGAATTGCTTCCTCATCCACCGTATTCTCCAGATCTGGCCCTCAGCGACTATTTCCTGTTCTCGGATCTCAAAAGAATGCTCGCTGGGAAGAAATTTTCGTCGAATGAAGAGGTGATCGCCGAAACTGAGGCCTATTTTGAAGCAAAGTACAAATCGTACTACAAAAATGGTATCGAAAAGTTGAAGGGTCGCTATAATCAGTGTATCACCATTGAAGGGAATTATGT
Organism: Nephila pilipes; assembly: GCA_019974015.1. Lineage (NCBI taxonomy): Eukaryota > Metazoa > Arthropoda > Arachnida > Araneae > Nephilidae > Nephila > Nephila pilipes. The sequence continues at coordinate 408,114 of BMAW01047005.1, read as the reverse complement.
TGAATAAAAAAAAACTAATTTTGCAAAAAAAATGTGTTTTACTATGGTAGGCCGGGGACTTTTCAATTGACCTGTTATATACATACACACATACATATACATAGAAACATATGCACACAAACATGTATACATATATGAATTAAACTCTCTAAGCAAGAAAGTGAAAAAATGTTGTATGGAATGACAAGAAGGGTTAAAACAGTAAAAAAATTTTTTAAAAAATCTTTAGAATATCCTTTGGAGTACACCATCTATGTTCACCAAAGACACTAAATCCCATATGAGAAAGAAAAGCTCACTCAGGCACATAAATCTCAGAGTCATAAATCCCATACTCACAAAAAGAGTTTAAGTCTTTGAGGCGAACCCATTTCTTGGAAATAACACTTTTTGGGATATTAAATCTCAAAAAGAAGAAATAAGTTAATGTAATATGGTTCTATCAAGGAAACCACATCAAACTATTTCACCCCCCAGAGTTTATAAGTGTATTTAGATCGTAATCGAGGTAGCAAAATTTGAATAAAATGCTTTTAAAATACAGTTTAAATGAGGGGAATAGCATCATATGAAAATATTCGAGATAGTAATGTTATAAGATGCAGTACATAATAAAATATATTATGCATCAGTATGAAGAAATGATCAACATTAATATATCATTATAAACTATATAAATTTGCTGTATATTATGTCTTTGGAAAATAAAAAATGGTTTTAAAATAAATAATTTTTAATTTAATTTTTAATAAATAATTTTAAAACTATTTTTCACATTTATTACATCTTAAAAATCTTAAGTACAAAAAAAAAGAAAAAAACCCGGAAGAATTTCTCACTGACCTTTGCAATATGAGACAAAGCTGCTAACTGGAAGGAATGTAAACCATGATCCAATCTTTCAGATAACCATGTACATATCATTGATATCTGGGCAGCATACCAATCCTAAAAGGAAATGCCTTTTTATTCACAAAACAGATAGAGAGATTTCAAACTATTTAATGAGAAAGATTGGAAGTCAATAATCAGAAACTATTCTCATCCATATTAATAATAATTCGATATAAAAACCAACGTTTTTAAAAACAACGTTTTTATATAGTGGCAAAGTTTATTAGAGAAAATTATTGAAATATTAGTTAAAACTGTTAGTTATTTTTAACTTTAAAATTCACTTAAAAAGAGACATTTGTGACAGTATTAAAAAATTCATAATACTCATAAAATTAAAACATGCATTTGAAAGTTTGTAAGTCATTCTATTAAAAAAAATGGGAACCAGAATTCAGAAAAAATTATTGTGATAAGACATGACGCCAAATATTGGAAACTTTCTTTCTTGCGAATGATTACTGACTAAAAGTCAGCAACCCTTACTATCTCGGAGATTGTAAAGGGGAGATAGTATCTCCCCTTTGCGAGTACAAAAGGTTTACGATAACCTCATGCGGTGAAGGAGTGCCCGGTACTCCCAGAGGGGGAAAGAAATTTTCCCTCAAACCTAAAAGCGCCTAGAGGAAAGAATATTTTGACTTATTAAAATTATTGAAATATTAGTTAAAACTTGTCGCAAACGTGTAAATATTGCATTGTTAGGCGAGTACGAACGATTCCCGAAATTTCAAAGCTCTAGCTTGATGGGAAGTTGGTTAAATTAACGATCGAAAATTTGATGACACACACACACACACACACCAAGTGAAATTCAGAAAAACGTTGTAAAAAGAAGAGTGTGTGTGTACGAGCAGCATAGTGAACACATATCAAAAGGCCCCAATTTGATATGCTGAAAACTATTGTCTATATTGTATGAGCCCCCAAAACTTAAGTTTTTGAGATTCCTTTTAGATTTTTTAAAATTCTTAGAATTGAAATTTTTCCTGGAATACTTTACACCCTGGCCTTCAAACAAATAAATCCAGGATTACGATTCCCGCATTTTCATTAAGATCCAAGTTTTTTAAGGAGATATTTCTATTTCAGGTACATAAATTATTACATTTTTAAAATAAAGCTAAAAAGCACTTATTTACAATTTATCTTTATTTTTAATCATCTCATCAAGAAATTTATCAATCCAAACAAACATTTTTGTCTCTTAAGAAAACTTAACAAGGAAATAATATCAATTAGTATATTTCATATAAATATTTAGCTACATAGTCCCTTTTTACCCTCCCTTTTCCCTGCCTCCAAGGATGATTATTGCTGCGTATAACTCTCGAGAGCATGTGTCATGTTCTTATCTTTGCTTCCATCAAATTATCCTTCAAGGAGGTATTGTATTTCATTCGTTTTCTGTAACAGAATTAAGATCCTTTTTCAAATGAATAATCTCCAAAAGTTTTTTACATAAAATTTCCTTAGATATATTGTTTTATTTGTTTTAGATAGTTTTATTTTATAGTTTGTTTTGTAATTTTTTTTTAGTTTTATGCAAAGATGCTTGAAATAAACAATTTTTTAATTGATTAATTATTTATGACAGTATCATATGACCTATAAACTATACCGTTTTCAATACATTCTGGTGATTTAGTGATTTTTAAGCTACATTTAGTTAGCATATTTTTTTTATATACAGGAAAACAATTAACACAAAAATGCTTAAAATAAAAAATTCCTAAACATGAAAGATTCAGTATTAACAAAAAAGTGTTTTGTAATTTAAATCATTTTTTCCTGCCCTTTTTACATAAAGCTAAAATTCCTTAACATGAAGCAAATGTCCCTCAACATGAAAAAATTCCCCCTCTCAGATCCAGATTTTTGGGATCCTTGTTTTTTGAACAAAATTAACAATGGTTGTTACTGTTTCTACGTAACATTGGGTAGGTAGAGGAACTGCCATTGTCAAAACATTTAAATTTTCAGTTAATTTTTAAAATCAGTAATGTATCTGTCCAAATCAGTGAATTTAGTGTTTGTTGCATTTGAAATAAATTTATTTTTTATGATGACAGAGAAATAAGAACAAAAAAAAACCTCGTTTTTTTTTTTTTGTGTGTGTGTGCTTAAAATGAAGATAGAGTCCGTTCAGTAATTTATTTACAGCTACACTAGATGATATCATAATAGATTACATAATTTAATGTAGAAAACTTCAGTTAATTACTTTTTCCAAATATTGTCTCGCAACTTAAATTGATTTTTTTTTCACGAAATTGTTTTCAATTATTCTTGTTATGAGAAAATTGTTTGATACAACTTTTTCTGAACATGTATTTCGTAACACTAATTCTTAGGAATTTCAGGTTAGATGCAATATTAGCAATATTAGATTATTTCAAAATGGCAAGTTCTATTGCTATTTTTATGGAACAGAAACTTTTGTTGTACAGAACTGCTTAGGGCAGTAGATATAAAACAGGTAAAAAAAAAGAACATTAGTAAAGAGTTTGACATTGCAGTTTTTTTTTTATTGTCAAAGATAATTAAAATTAGAGATTAAAATACAGCAATTTTTAAGCACAATATGCTCAAGTCAGACAGAAAACATGAATATTGAATAAACAAAATTCGATGCCATAGAAAATATTGAGTTTTTTTTTTTTTTTTTGCATGTACATTGTTTAACATGGAAGCAATAAAAAAAACACTACAAATATTTCACATTCCCTAAGTTTTATGTAAAATATTTTTCACAATATATTGCAAATGCAAATTTTATTGATAATCAAGACAGTATTGCATGTTTATTGTTTAGGAGAAAAGTTTTATGAGGCTATGTTTTATTTTTAAATTCACATGTGCAAAAATCAAGTACTTCAAATAGTAAAACATAAATACAGATAAATCTTGGAAAATGAGAGAGTTTTTTTGAGAAACTTTATAAGTAACAAAAATTAAAAAAAAAAAAAAAAAAAAAAAAAAAAAAAAAAAAAAAAAAACAAGGGAAAGAAACAAACAACTGGAAATGATACAGTGAAATATAATTATTACATTTATATTATAATTTATACAACATCATATAATTACTGTCAAAATTTAAATTCACATTTTATAACATTAGCCACTTAAAATTAATTCCTATGTCATCTTTATTTGTATCACTCAATATTTTATTCATTCGATGGAAAAGAATTGCTATCTCTTACAATATAAACACAGTGATAATTTATAAGATAATGCATTTAATAATAAACAATCTGATATATTTTCATATAAAAAGTTTAGAATGTCTGCTGACAGTTTTTTTAAAAAAATAACAGTTAAAAAAGAATGCAGCATACAGAGGTTTAACCCTTACATGATGGAAAGCTCAAATGTAAACATACCACAAGAGCCAGAGGGTTTATCACTGCCAATCCAAGCATGTATGGAAAGATGAATGCATTATTTAATAATTTTCTGAACAATATATATGTAGTATAAGCTTCATATATTTTTATTTATATACTTTATATAATTAATTCTTTATATTTAAATTTACATATTATATTATTTAATTATTACACTAAGTTGGTTGGTAGATTTTATAAACGTCTCACTAGAAGCATCCCGAAGGCTATTGACGATGGACCTCGTAATTTAAAACCTCGGCCATGTGACAAAGACGACATTCAAGATGGACCCCCCCTCTCCTAACTTCCCCACCAACCATTACAGTAAGTATTCCCTCTGTAATTCAGAACTTAGCCTTTCTGTCACAACTAGTAATCTTGCATTTTTACCAGATTGACAAATTACAGAAAATTATTTTATGCCTCCTACTTCAACAGAATACTGCAAACAATCAATCAAAACAGTACTTTTTTGTAGTTTAAGTTATTTTGCATTTTTGAAACTTTACTTGCATGAACTGTTTTTAATTTTGTCCAATAGTATAAACGAGCTCTTGATTTGCATTACTTTTAGTGATTTTTCAGCTACCTGGTCTTTTTGATGATCTATGGGTGTTCTGGTCCAGTATTTGTTGAATTATCATGAGGTTATTATATATGTGTGTGTGTGTATATATATATTGAGAGAGAAAAATTTATATTTATACTACCATTATCTTTCATAGTATATATTTTTATATATTTTTTGTTTGCATACATTACAAACTAGTTTTCCTAATTAATTTTTTTTTTCATTTAAAAGTCACTTATGCTGGAGAAAGCTAATGTTCAGAGTCGCACATCATCAATGGAAAATATCTAAGTTTGTACTTTTATCGACACACTATAATCACTTCATCAGCTTACACTATGTCTCAAAACTCAGCTTTCCAGATAATCTACACAAAACGCTATGTCAAAACAAAAAAAATTCACATATACAAGATCTAATCCTGTATTAGAAATAAATTGGACTGTAAAACCCAAACATCCAAAGATGTAGCAAATCTAAAATACCCCCTTGCCAACTATCAATAAATACCACATGCTCGTTTAAAAGAGCCATTCGAAAGTCTATGAGAACATGACTTTTACACTCTGTTTACATGTTTGTATACTCAAAATCTGCATGCATGCAAGTCCCCTCTGTCTCATTTTAAGCTGATGGTCCTATCTACATGTATCTCAAATCCTATGGACATATAATGCAATCTTGTACTTAAAATATTAGTTTTTAAAACACTCCAAGACTCTGATACAAATGCATGATGGTCAGGGGTGACTGAGAAAACACTCAGTCACACTTGCTGGCCAGCAATCCCTAAAGAGTTAAAAATTACATTGAAGATTAGAAATATTACAAAACTTTCAAATAAATTTTCAAAATAGAATAAGTATTATTACTATATTGTTTCAAGCATATCTCATTATAAATTCATAATATTATTCACTTTGGTTATGTACAGTAAAATTAATGAATTACCTCAAACAGGCCTAACACCCAGAGCTCATCAGTAACCTTCTGCCTCAACTGCTCCATACTATTACGAGCAAAATTGATGTATGCTAACCCAACTTCTTTGCCAGAGCTAGATACACCTTGCTTATACTGAAACATATTAAAATATATCATTAAACTTATTTCTATATAGCTATACAAAAAAGAATTGAGATATACAAGACAGAAAATCTATAGATAGGAAATATTAAAGAAAAATCTTAATAATATGACAGGAAAGATGGGAGATATATTTATTTGAAGATAAGAATACAATTCATAAAATTAAAAGCAAATTCACTTTTTAAAAATATTTTAGCAAAATCTGGAAAATATCTTTCTCAAAGAGAGTAATATAATTATGCAAAATATGTAATCACAAGTTACGTTATAAATTTAACATGTAAATAAATGTAAGGATGGTGATATTTTCAAGGTTCTAAGGGAAATTCAAATTAAATTTGCAGTAAGCATTTAAAATGTTTTTGCAGAAGGTGAAGTATATTTTGATATTTAGTAAATGCAAAGAGCACTTTTAAAAGAGCCTTTGTTATCCAACATAACCTAAGCAATCAAACTTGCAGTGGAAATGAAATATACTGCAGGAATTTTATACAGTAATATCAACTTTAATCTTCATTAATTTTATTTTTAAAGGAGAGTACAACAGGTACAATTATTATACAACTTCACAGTAATTTTGAGAAAATGTTTTTTCCCCAAATGTTGAAGGAGTGTTTGAAATACCTCTAGATGAAGGTATATCAAGAATCAATGATTAAAAAAGATCTGGACTCTTCAATAAATAGAACGATCTTTCATTGATACCCGCTCCAATTGTAATGTCCTCTGAACTATACTAAATGGACTCTTCTAGGTACAGAAGTGAGCAAGACATAAGCAACAGGTCTTCTTGTAAACCTTTCTCATATAGCCTTCCAGAAACAGCAAACCCTGAAACTTAATTCCTATGGCTACATATAGATCATGTGATAGCTGAGAAGTTGTTGCTCTTCAGTTATACCTTGCTGTGATGGATAAATATCAATCTTCATTGATTGTTATAGCTCTTAGACAACTTTTCCCAGGAATTCTTTCTATCGATTCAATCCCGTTAATCAATTTCCATCAGTTGCACAGATTTACTGGGCATTACATTAGTCCATAGCAAACTGCACTTAAAATTGACCTGCCAAAAGTCTCCCAACAATTCTTTACCTCATTTCATTATCCTTACATTGATGGTAACTCATTTTAACTATTTGCATTTGAATTTCAGCAAATGCTGGTTGGAAAAAAAAATCCCACAAAAGTCGTAGAGATGCATGAACAAATAAAACATGGAAATTGGTGCATGCATTTACAAAGCATTTTTTTCTAAATGCCCAGCCCACATGCATGTTAATTCAATAGACCCTAAAAATTTACATATTTGTTTGAAAGCATTAATTTTACCTTTTAGACAGTAATTTTTGAAAAATTCAATTAAATGTGCAAAATCTCTCAATTCTGAACAACAATGTATCTCATTAAATTATATATAATTAACTAATGAATACAATCAGAATGATTACATAACATTCAACTGAACCTACAGTTTCAAGAAAGCTTTGTTATATTAATTACATAATCAAGTTACTTGGCAGGTAATAAAACTGCAAAATAATAGAAATTCAATAAATATAAATCAATTACAAATAGACAAAACTTAAGTTTATACTATGCTGAGGCACATAAGGAAAATTACAGTTAAAAAACTGTAAAACTATTTATCTATTACATTTAGTAATAGTATCAATATTGAACAGATATCAGTTATGTCTATTAGTACGAAGAAAGATTTCTTACCCAAGCCTCAAAAAAATTAACTATAAATATGAATTGTAAAATTCATGCATAAAAAGAAATTATTAATAATTGTGCATCCAGCTCAATTGGAAGTACCGACCAATACTATTAATATATCTCGATATCATACGAGCATCTGAGCAATTTTCTATTTAAATAAATTACAGTAAAAAAAACCTATTCTCATGGAAATTACAAAATAATCAACTGAACTGTTAAAAATATATTTGAAATAAGAAATTAAAAAGAAATGCACATGCCTTACCAAAGAAATCTGAAATATTTTAAAATAAAAATCAAGTGTAAGAGAATTTTTTTTTTACTTATTACTTACAGAATTAAACAACATGAATGACAAAACACACACACATAAGATTTTCATCCATAAACAATCAAATTTGTAGTATTTAAAAAAAAGATTTAATTTAAATTCTTAGTATTACATAAACAGGAGTCCTTAGTTACAAACTTTGATGATAAAGGTATACCAAATTCAATTTCATGAAAATCAATATTTGTGCATCAACTCAAAATTTAGACATCAATCATTTTAAAAAATACTTTGAATGAGCTTTTATGAATACTCTAATACCAACATTAAAATAATTGAAATTTATACACTATCACATTGGAATAGTTTCTCATTTATATTGTGAATTCGTAACATGAATCTATATTACAGTTTCTGTTCGAGAATTCAGAAGTGGAAAAAAGACAAAGCAAATAAAGTTGATTTTATTGACATGGAATGTGGCAACAAAGAAAAATGTCATAGTCACAATTATTGGACATTAATGATTCAAAAGAAATGTGCTAATAAAAACATGTTAACCCTTTCCAAAATCGGTGAAAGGAGAAAGAACAGCTTCCCCAGCCCTGTGTGTGCTGAAAGTGTATGCACATGCACAGGACCCCAATTTGTAGATTTTTCCCCAATATAAGCCTAATTTCTTATAAAAATTCATATAAAATCATGCCTCTAAATAAATGCACTGAACTTAAAATTATTATCATTGATAGCATCTAAATATATGGTAGTGAAAGTTTTGTAATATATTAAAAAAATAATAGCAAAATATGTTGTATGCACATGATTTTTCATGAGAACAGGACCAGGCTGTCTAAGCCAAGAGGGGACAGAGCAGCTGTTATGGGCTTTTTGAGGGTGAAAAAACATTCGCTCGTGGGGAATCGCATTTGTAGCGATACATTACAAGGAATGAATTCAATAAAGAGCTGGTTGTACAACTCCTTCCCATTGTCCAGTCTGCATATTATTAGATCTCAAAGTAAGTTGTATATTCTTCCAGATTATTCCATTGTAATATTCCTGCTCATTTCCAGATGGATTATAAGGAGTTGTGCGACTCGTAGCTATTCCATGGGATGTTAAAAAAATTTTCAACTCCTGTGACATAAAGGTAGAACCTCTGTTGCGTCCGTGAGAAGAAGCTGCGAACTACTCAACTTGTAAAAATAGAATTTAGAGTAGAATCACCAGCGCGCTGTATTTGTAGTAAGAACTTGTGAAGGCGAGCGAATAAAGTTTATCGTTATGTGTATTTCAGTGAGAATAATCCTTCTTTTGCGTTATTTATTTGCCTAAAAACCATACCTCATATTTTACGGGTCAAAGAATCTGAGCATCAAGCATTTAAAGGAAGTTCTAAAGTTAAATATTGTTCTACTAAGTGCCGATGCAAATGCAACAACCTCAATCAGAGTGTATGAATGATGGCATACCAAAAATTGAGAAAATGTTCTTCAAATGAGATATCACAGTTTTAGCAGAAATATCACTTCAAGGTATGGCAAATGGAAATCTGGAAAGCTCATCCACAACTGTTAAGAAATATTGATTTCTTGAGACACTGGGACCTTAAAATCAAGATTCAACCTTTCAAATGGGAAAGTAGCTTTCACAAGTGTTCCTACATTTCTTACAAATCTGGGTTTCAACTCATTGCACACCAGACAAGAATTAGTGACTTTTTGTACATCATCTAAAGACAAAGGGAGATTTTTGCAATGAACCCAGTGGTACATTTGTGTTAACCCAGGATGACAGAGAGTTCTGTAGGTCGTTTAAGTTGACTATAGAAGTTAGAGCACCTGTTATATGGGATAACGTGTCAGCTATTACATTTTGTTTCCCTAGCCGGTAAATGATGTCAAACTTGAAACAGGCTAGCTCAAGTCTCCAACGGATTAATTTTTCATTTTTAATTTTGCTGCTGTGTTGCTGATAAAAAACAAATGAGACTGCTTGTTGATATGTGAAATCTTCAAAATGCCTTCCCATTAAGAAATGTCTCCAATGATGGAGGGCTTTCACAATGGCACATGCCTTTTTTTCTGGAGAAGAATGTCTCAATTCAGATGTATTGAATGTTCTTGAGAAAAAGGCCACAGGACAACCAGCTTGGGTCAGGATAGCACCAACTGCAAAATCCAATGAATCAGTCTCAACTCTAAAAGGTATGTCATCTTCAATTGTTGCCAAGGTAACATTGGCCACTCTATCTTTCAGCAAATTAAAGGATGTAACCGCTTCTTGAGAGAAGAAACTGCTTTTTCCAAGAAGGGGACATATCTTTTCCGAAAAACTCGGATCCACCAATAATAATGGGCAAATATACCTAAAACACGCTGTAACACAGAAGAGTCATTAGAAAAGGGCATATCCATCAAAGGCTTTAGTCCTTCTGGGTCTCATTTAATTGTACCATCACTGACTGTATAACCCAGTAATCGAACAGAATTTGTGGAATAGATACACTTTTCATTTAAAGTCAAATTAAATTTCCTTGCCGCAGCCATGAATTCCTTTGGTTGTCATCATGTTCCTTCTGATTTTTGTCACAAACAATAACATCATCAATAAAAGGATACATAAGATGAAGTTTTTCATCCTCAAAAGTATTATCAATGATTCTTTGAAAATAGACTATTCCATTAGTGACACCAAAAGGAACATGCAAAAACTGGTATAGTTTTCCACAAGCTTCAAAAATTGTACAATGCTTTTCACTATCCAGGATAGAGATCTGTTGGTGGGCACTTTGTACATCAGTATTGCTAAATTTTTTTCCCCCGATTTTTTTAAAATTATCTCTTCAACTTTAAGCAGAGAATAGGCATCTAGTAAAGTGTACTTGTTTATAGTCTGAGAATAGTCAACTACCATTCTAGACTTGTGATTGTCTCCAATAACAAATGCTTGAGCCCTCCATGGTGAATTGCTCGGTTCAATGACACTCTCACGAAGAAGTTTATGTATTTCGATTGCCATAAAAATATTGTTTTCCACAGTATGATGCATTGATTTTATCACCACTGGTCTAAAACGTGGGCTCGAGTTAGAAAATAGTAAAACAGGAAGAACTTGTGCTGCAGTTGAAGAGCTAGTGGAGGTCTATCGCCATCAAATCCAATTTTCACAGATGAATGTTTCTTTAGAATATCATGGCCTATGAATACATCACTACAAAGATCTTTCAAGATCAACAGTTTTCAACACCATTATAAATGAAGTTTTCAAAGGTTAAATTTACTCTATAAAATCCTACTGTTTCAGTGACCATAGATGAGTTCGCCATGGATATTTTCCCATAATATGGTTCAATTTTCACTTTACATTTAACCACATATTTCTCATAAAGAAAACTCATAAAACTGCCTATATCAATTAATGCATCCAGCTGGATGTTATTTACCAATGCTTTAATGATTGATTTCTGGAAACAGCTGCTGAAATAGCTGCCAATCACTGTTAGCCCACATAGGGTCAATGTCAAATCTTTCTGGTTTCAGCAGTTCTTCCATATTAATCACTTTAAGATACGCATGCTAAGAATACTTCATAAATAAAATTATACTATAAATAAAGTGAAGGAATGAGATGAAAATAACTTAGTTTAATAATTATGAATTGAAGTTATATTCTGAATTAATTGATTAGAACAAGAATCTACAACATAAAGGTGTCAATATCAGATTGAAAATAAAGAGTTGCCAAATGACAAAAAATAATATCACAAATGGGTTAGTGCATAAATATTTGAAATTCTTTAGAATAAACGAAAAAAGTCTTAAGATGATAACCTCTGAAATGATTTAGTTAAATTACTGTTTGTATCTTAGATAACTTAACAATGTAAATCAAACATTCAACACTGTTATTGAAGCACTACAATAACTTTTAGAGTAAAACAGTATTAAAAAAAACTTACAGTGAGGGATAAGATAGGTGCGAGAAGGCTACCTTCATCATAACGAGATAACTTATTCAAAGTTAGCTCTAATATGCTCGTCAACTAAAAAAAAATGAAATTTCCCTTTAATATTATGAGTAAATGAAGATGTTATACAGTTGAAAGCAAAAAATGTTAAAATTTACCTTCGAAATGAGCCCTGTCATCATTTGATTCAAGCTTTTGTCAACCATTTCATCTATCTTGGCATGGTATTGATGCTAAAAAAATTACAGAACAAGTCAAATAAAAATGTTGAAAAATTTATTTGAATGAATAAAAAAAAATGGGGAGATTTTTTTGAGGTGGTTAGTTAAACGAATTTCTCCAAAACATTACAAATTATTAAAATAGAAATAAAAAGATACATAAAAAAGTGAGTCTAATTTGTTGTAATACACTTACTTTGAAAGAAACCTCTAACATAGATCAGTCAAAGAATTTTTATATCTACCTAAATCTCATTTCATTTTGAAAGGAAAAAAAACACACTAACAGAAAATCTTTTTAAAAATGAAGGTGTATGAAGTTTTAAAGCCATTTTAAAACTCTTTAGAGAAAAAGTTTCACTTTTACAGTACCGTTAAAAAGAAATCACTTATGTCTGAAACATCATCTGGTAAAATAATATGTGCTCATAAGACTTTATGTAACATAATTTTAAATACAGTTTTTTTAATTGAAGCTAATGATGATAATGATAACATCTTCTAACTGAAATAATGATAAAATGATTGCATCTTTCAAGCATTTCATAAAATCAATAAATTATAAACAGAGATTTATATTTTATTGAGCATTATGATTACTTTGCAAAAATTATAATTTGAATTCAATAAAAAAGGACAACTAACTTGATTAATACAAAAATGAAGACATCAAACTGTTATGTGTGGTACAAAAACTAAATAATTTTACAAGAAAAAATAATACATATTCTATGAAGATGTTTTTCAAATCAGATAAGAATAAATTTTTAAAAAATTGAGACAATTCAGCTCTAATGTTATAAAGAATGGTTTATGAATTACTTACCAGGTCTACTCCTTCAACAGTACACAGCTTTAAAGACTGGAAAGGAAAAAAATTAACATCAATAAAATACTATTTCTATATTTTTTAAAAATGTTTTTATTCCTGCAGATAACAATGTACATGATTTGCTTACCTGATTCTTGGCTTCAAGAACTACATTAATCATAGCACACATTTCAGAGGGAACAATGTAATCTGTACTTGTCCATTTGCTACCTTTCTTTTGCCATTGCTGAAAAGCCTGAAGAGTCCTAACAGGAAAAGGAGGGATGGCGGGAGGTAAATTCAGTTTTAATCAATAGTATGCAAAAACAAATTTACAATATGATTATTATTGTTTGAATAATAAATTAACTACCACTTCTCTTTCTTTTCCAAAATTAGACAAACTTTTTGGAACTAGAGCTGTCTTTATTCAATAGTTAAAGGTTATCATATAAGTCAAAGAGTTCTGGTTGATAAATGCAAAGTTAAAATTGAGCAATAAACCGTTAAAAATTATTCTGAAAATTAATAGGATTCCATCAAATATTGAGCATATGACAATAAATTAAAATCTAATTTAATCAATTACTAAAAATTAATACAGTAAATCTACTTCATAATTGGATCGCCATCTATTTTTGTACCTGTTGATGCAGGATTCTATCATATCACATGCCATCAGTTTTAATCTTTGCTCTAAATGTTTGCCAAAAACTTCATCAGGCCAATGCAAGTCCCGAATAAAAGACTGAAGGGCATCCAATTTCCAGAAGAGATCTTCTGAAGTAATGCATCCATGTCTGAAAAATCACAGAAAGAAATATATAGCACATCATACATTCAATTTTTTTTCTTAAATCAGTATAATTTTAACCTTTTAATCATCATGCACATATAATCCCGTCCTGTTCAAGATACTTCTAAAAGTGACCAAACATATAATTCCGTATGGCTGTGAACTCCCAAAAGTACTAAAAACATATTTTTGCCTTCATAGGATCACCTCCAGTTCGTTTTACACATATATATTCCAAATTGCTTTCCCCTCTTTAAAGATTTGAAATTTTGATAGATAATTGGGGAGGGTTGAGGCAACACAATGAAAGTTGACAGGAAATTTTATGGCTGATTAGGGAACTCTGCTGCTGCCTTTAGGGTTGAGGCATTCCTTAAAAGGTGGGGGGGGAATAAGAATTTCTGTTATTCCCATCCATAAGGGCATCAGTAAGTGTCTGTATGTCAAATTGGTTTGAAATTTTATTTTTTGTGTTTGAATTAAATACATTATTTGATGTTGAGTTACTTAAATGAACCAAAAAGCCACTTTGAAAAATAAAATAGATCATATATTTACTTTTCGATTATTATTAATTTGAATCCTTAAATTGTGGAGAGGAAGGAGAATTTGCTATTTTGACGAATTACTCTCTCTCTCTCTCTCTCTTCTTTGCATGGTTAAGTCCTTTTTTTCCCCTTCACATTAAAATTATCAAACAGAATTAGTTTTTATAAAATATCTTTAAATCTCTAAAAATATTGCAAAATAAATATTTATAAAATATCTGTTTAAATTCAAATAATATATAAAAACAATGAATATATTCTACAGTTTCATTTATCTTACTTTAATCAATACTTTCAGTTTTTAAAATAATGATTATTTCATTATAAGGTGTCAAAAAAATGAACGCTTCAAAATAAGAAACACATTTTAAAATTTCCAACTAATACAAATCATCAAGTTTCTGTATTACAATACATGGAAAAAAATTTCTAATACATTGATACAAATAACTGAAAAAAAAAAAACATTTTTAAATCCATTTGTTTTTTCATAATTTCGAAGCCAGGTGATCAAGGCAGCTTATGTATAATCACTAGTTTTTAATTGTTAAGATAACAAAATATAACTGAATTTTAAGCATGTGAACTTAGTTTCCTTCAAAGGCAAGAAAAATGAACTTTTCCACTCAAATTTACATTTTTAAACTTGAATCTTCGAATAATTAGGAATTAAAATCACGTAAGCACCTCCATATTTGTTTATATACATATATGTCAACTGTAACTTTCTCCAAATGCTTTTGGTTACTAATTATTCGAAGATTCAAGTTTAAAAAATATCAAATTGTATAAAATCTCTCATTTATTTTCTGTTAGAGGATAACTGAAGTACAGAAGATTAAAATCTGGACATTTTTCGCAATCTCAACCAAAATTAGGAATTTTATATAAGCTGCCCTGAAAATGATTTGAATTAACGAAAAAAATATTTACATATCGCGCATATGCAGTTAAAAATTATTTACCATAAATACTTACAATTCTATGAATATTTAAAATATTAAATTCAAGATTTAATATATTGCATTGCTAGCAAATTTCACATATTCCTCAAGTCTTGTACAATTTGATTGAAAACTCTGCATGTTATCAGCAAGACATGCTGAAAAATTTGGTGAATTCAATAAAATTTTTGCATGGAAGCAAAGCTGAGATGCTAAAACATCGGTATGCAAAAAATATGAGCATATCTATAATAGTTTCCAAAATTTTTTAAAAACTATTGTACAAATATATTTTTAAAATTCAGTAAGAAAATTGTCTGTTAAATTAAAACTTTATATTAAATAAAGTATCCACATAATAAAGTAATAATATTATGCATTTGGAGATTGTTAAAAATAAGTATAAATGACACTGTTGTTAATGTTAAGAATTATATAATTTTAAATTCAAACTTCTTTACCATCAATTGAGTGCATTTTGCAATTATATGATATGCATCAGTCATTATTTAAATTTGAAAAAAAATACCCTACACTTACAAAAACATTCTTTCAAAACGATACATTAAAACTTATGCTCTGTTTTCTCCACAACCTTTCATAATTTTTCTATACAACTAACCAAATATTAAATATAATAAAATTTCAGATAAGAAATAATTTCTTTTTCTTTCTTTTTTGAAATATAGAACAATATATGATGATGAATTTGTAACATTAATACTTAAGAATAAAATTACAATTTTTTTAGGGTTCTAATCCTGGGATTAAAAATAGTAAAAGTTAAAATTGTTAATAAAATTCATTATTAATATGTTGAGTAACTGTTGGTCAACTTTCCTGAACTAAACTGTTTTAAAAACAAAATTAAATGGGATGAAGTTTCTCTCACACTTGAATTTGTATTGACTGAAATTTTTTTTCTTTAGTTCGAAAGTAAACAAATATTTTTCAACATTTATCATTGCCAATTTTTTAAAGCATTATTTTTTACTCTTTATTTGTTTGTAGCTTTACCGAGATTCATTGGATCGATTGAACAATTTTCAAGTGGGCATCTGAACCCCAAATAATGTAACAGCCCTTCACATAAGATTTGCCTGAGGCCACTCAATTGTTGTGAATGAGTAATCACCCAGTTTCTTCAAAGAGAGAAAGACACCGCCCTCTGTAATAAAAATGTTCTCTCCATGGGGATGTTGCCAACCACCCGTGTCTTAAAAGGGGGAAGAAATAGAAGCATATTGCTTTTTCGAAGATGTTGTGAAAGAAAAGAGAAATCTTTTTGTGATCGGTGACTGGGCTTAAGTAGATCGCTTTAGGAACAGCTTTACACAAAAAAGTAAAACGCTTGGGAAATTAATATATATGAATTTAAATATAATTTAAAGAGTAAGTAAATGCTAAATAAAATCAAAAATTTTCCATACCCTTTGAGCTCCCACCTTTCCTTTTCATAACCTTTGTGCAGTGACTGAGCAATGGATGATTCCATCAGATCCACATACCGCACAACTTGAGGCGCAAATGTATCACGAAGATGTTGGTGAAATCGCCCACCACAAAGATTTTCTGTGGAAACAGAATTCTATTTAAAAAAATGCAATCTCTAAGAACAAAACTATCCTGATTTAAAAAACTATAAATGTTTTTTGTAAACATCATCAAAATCTAATTAATATAAGTAATAATTTATGGTTTAAGTTTTCAGTCCAGCATCAACAATTCAAACTTTAGAAATCAAAATTTTGGATAATGCAAACTTTTTGTATAATTCCCTTTCAGATCATCATGGAAAAAAATGATTCATGAGACTTTCAAGTTGGCATGCTTTATTACTTTAATGGTGTTTCTAATAAAGGAAACAAGGGATCATTTGCCATGATTCAAAGATTGCATTCAGAAAGGCAAGTAAAAATACACTAATTTTTTTTTTAAAAAAAAACAACTTTTACTTACTAACTATCTTAACAAGCTACAAATTAAGAAAAATTCTTATTAAAAAATTGTGACTTACTTAGTATTAAAGTTTGCACGTAAAAGTGTGAATTACTTAGCAAAAACATTTGGCTTAGCTTAAAAATACAAATACATATATTGTAAAATAAAGCTTGTGTGTTTAATCTTTGATTGCAGAGTAGATTTCTTTAAAAATTTACCTTTTCTCTTTAGGAAAACATGAGTAATTTAATTCACCCCCTCCCAGTCTCATCAGCTTCGAATTATTGAAATTTGACTGTTTTATATATCATTATGGAAGGATCAAATAATAGTATTAGTACTAGGTACCTACACTATAATTAATTTTAGTTAATACCGCATTTTACAAAATTAATTCAATTCAGACATAGATCCTATTTTAAAATCTTATTAATATCAAGTGTTAAGAGAAGTACGTAAATGAGTTCTCATTTCCAAAATAACAAAATTGTAAGGTTAATATTTGAAAAGAATAAAACAAGTTCACTGAAGATTACAAAAAGAATTGTCAACATTTCACATATATAATTTGTATAGATCTGAGTAAGTTTTATAGCTTTCATTACATATATTTCTATTTGCATAAAAATTTTCAAATTTTATTTAATATACTTTTCACTAATATTCATTGCCACAGGATGTATTTTGAGTAACATGAGGTAGGCAATATACAGAGAATCTAACATGAGATCAGAATAAAGATGGGAAAAATTCACATTTAAAAAAGTTCATTTCAAAAATATAAGTCAAGGGGGACTGCATAAGAAAACAAATAAAATACCATCAACTCGCAGATAATCATTCAGAACTTGGAAGACTGGAAAACTATCCCATGTATCTGGAGGCTGTTCAGCAAGAACTGTATCCATGTCAACCGCAAACAAAGACCAAAAGATCTCCGCATGCTCAACAAGGAGGTCGCTGAACCAGGCAAATGCCTAAAATGCACACAGAGTTAAGCTTTTTTTTTTTTTTTTAAATTAAACTCTTGCTCCAGAGACAAAAATTAAAATTTCTATAATAAAAAGTCCAGATAATTAAACCCTCAGATATAAATATATTTTTTAAAGTATTTTTTGAAACAAAAACATAAGTAAACAGAATACTTCAAAGCAAAATTAATAGGAATGTTTTATCAAAATGCTTAAAAAGCATATTGGTTAATATTAATCAATATTTAGAAAGAAATAATACAATTATTTGAATAAATAATTAATAACTATAAAAATGAAATCAGTTAAATAGCGAAAACTGGTTTATTTCATAATATAAATTTGAACTAACTTCAACTTAAAAATGAACCTCAAAGAAAAGCAATTTTATACACTGGAAAGAATAAATTGCCTCAATGTGTATTTGAAATTTCTAACAAAAAAAAGTATTGAAAATAAATTACGTAGTTAAAAAGATAAAGAATATTTTGCTACATATCCTTAAAATTCATCTTAATATGCAACAAATTAAATATATATTATTTTGAAGAATATGATGAAAATAGGTTATCGGAAGCCAGATTTACTTTCATATTTAGCTAAATCTTTTCAAATATTTTACATAATAAATGATTACCAAAAAAAAAAAAAAAAAGATATTAAAATATTATAGTATTCAATAAATACTGCAATATATGAACAAAAGAATGAATCCTTAAATAAAAAATAAGTGGCTAATGAATCTATTAAGATAAAAAGCTTATTTTACACCTACAAGGTAAATTTAAAAACAAATCCTAATAAGTAATGTAAGCTACTCTCAGTTTATATTTCCATCACTAATATTCCTGATTGATTAATGAGAGACTAAATTTTTTTTTTGTTATGATCCAATGCAGGTTTCAT
Organism: Nephila pilipes; assembly: GCA_019974015.1. Classification (NCBI taxonomy): domain Eukaryota; kingdom Metazoa; phylum Arthropoda; class Arachnida; order Araneae; family Nephilidae; genus Nephila; species Nephila pilipes. The sequence continues at coordinate 389,064 of BMAW01047005.1, read as the reverse complement.
TGCTTTCAAAAGAATTAGGAGGAATAGCTCGGTTAAAAAAAGTGACATCCATACTCACCGCATCCTAATATAAGAAGCAAACAAAAAACATAATTACATTTAATATCACAAGATACAACACCATATACAACATTTAATGCTCAAGCAGGAAAAATGAACAAGTTCACTGCATGCAAAAACAAATATACAAAAAAGCAGTGAACACCAACAATCATGCATCACAACAATCAAATTACTTTTAACATCAAAAGGTAACTTCGGTGAAGGGAAATATGAAAACATTCATTTTTTAAAAATGTAATTCACTTAACATGATTTTGTGGATAAAAAAATACTACTGATTGTATCATTCATTTAAGTAACTTTATATTAATAAATAGAATTAATAATATATATATATATATAATTCTAACATTCATTTCCATAATATTTCTTTTCATCAAGATTAAATTAATTAAAAACAATAAAAAAAAATTAATTTAAAGAATGTTAATATGTTTAATGGTCCATTTATTTTTAATAAACAACTTTATTGTTTCCAAAAAGCTTAAAACAGATTTAGTATTTTACAATTGAAATACTCAATATTGGACAATTTTGATACCCTTATATACTTTTTTTCTTGATATGATGTTGTTCGAATATGTAATTAATGTAATCAACTTCCTATAATTTGTCCTCCTCATATAATATTCCAGAAAAGTATATAATTAAATATAAATATTCCTAGAATGTAATAGGCAGCTAAATTTGACATAACTCTTGGTGTAATTAATGCCAATGATATATTTATATGAAGTCTACTGTTGTGTTCCAAAAAATGTTCAAATTTTTTTTATATTTCTATAAACTGCAAAGTGCAATCATTGTACATCTCTCAATAGCAATATTGAATTTAAATAAACATTCCCAGAATGAGCAATACCAGAACTAAGATGTTATTTATAAAATTTCAATATTTCATAATTCACGAGCAAATTTTCTAGATTTTCAAAATTCTAATAATTTTTTTTGGAGGGAAGTGGATTTTTATATGTGTATATTTATAGGAAATGGACATATCTCCATTTTTCATTATTTTACAGAATAATTGATAACAGTTTAAAAAATATTCTAGTTTCATAAAAAATGTATAGTTCATATTATTCAGGTGAATTTTTTAAAATGACATTAAGTAACTTATTACATTTAAATAAACACATTAGATGACATATCTTTCTAAGATATTAAGAGATATTCCTTTAAAAATCAAAATCTATTCTGAAGCTGTAAGGAAAATAATATTGTACACCTTTGTCTACCAAAAATAATAATAATAATAATAATAATTTACGAATATACGGTCCTATATCTATGATTTCATTACTACAATGACTTAAGAAGTTTACTTTTTTTTCAGCCTTGTAAAATTGTTTTTCAGTAAGCTAGAAAAATCTTATTGAATGTAAAAATTACTACTAATACATTATGCAATATAATATCAAATATTATTAAAATAAAGAGGAAAACAAATTCATTTATGTTTCTTAAACTATCTAGTGGTTGATCAAACAAAATTAATGACCTTTTTAAAAATTTCGCTCAGTCAGAGGATGCCAGTTACACATTCATGGGGAAACAATTATATTATTAAAAATACAATTTAAGTAATCTAATAAAAGTTAATTATATATTTAGCAATAATTGTTTAAATTATATTTGTACTTTCAATCAAATTTGAATTTCAATAATACAAAATTATTTCTCTAATACATTAAAAATTTCTGAAAACTAAACAGTATTTTTTCTCCTTCAAAAAGAAAAAAAATACGCTTAATTCATGTAAATTTTCATATAGTAAATCATATTACATAATTCAGAATTTATTATACATGTAATAGTAGTATTGTATAAAACAATACAAAAGAGATTTAGCAACAACTTGAACCAAACAACTTGACAACATAACAGACAGCATAACAACTTGAATTGAAATTCATTTGCATAAAAGATATAAAAAAAAACATTGTAAATGACTTGTCAGTTTACAAAGAATTATATCTAAACATTTAATTTAAGAAGCGATTCTTCTTGCATAACTGTAATTGCCACTTAACACTGATTTAATGAAACACAAAATATACATCCAAGTTAATCATCTAAAAATTGCTCTTCTATGCTTGCAACCTGTGACAGATATTGCAAGCCAGAAAAATGCAAGAAAGTACAAAATTCAAATTCATAGAAGTAAGAAAAACAAGATTCTATAAATAATTAAATAATTTGTTTTAACAATACACCAAAGCTTTGTATCTAAGAGTTGCGGCTACCGGAATGTTACGTTCATCTCTGAAACAAAAGAAAATTATACATTTTTCATACATTTAATAATATTTATTGTAGAATAAAATTTTTGAGGCTACTAGGTTTTCCAGATAGGTCTCTCAAAAGTTAAGTGAGAAAAAATTTGTTTAATCGAGTCATCATGTATCTCTGCTTGCTTAGAACAAAAATGAGCCCTTCTTCAACTGGATAACACATGAGGGATTACCTATGAATACATCACAAGGAAATTGCAAACTGTGAGCCTGGACAATCCATCCCTTTTAACTCTAAGCTGAGCTTGAGCCTGAATGTTGTATAGAGAAAGGGAACATCTAGGAATAATTGCATTACAAGTTTTGGAAACCTAATGAATAGCTCAATTCAGAGAAACAGTCAGCAAATGGGTGATTTAAACAAAGCACTGAAAGTAAAGTGGCCACTGATGTTTAATAGGTAGTACATCATATTGTATCATGATAATATCTAACCATGTGCTACTTTGGCAATTCATCTGATTATCACACGGCTAGACAGGGTAATTTTATTGCATCCACTCTACTTCTCTGACCTAGGATCACCTGCAAAAATTCTTAGAAGCAAAAAAAAAAAAATTCCAAACCCAAGTAGATGTCAACCAAGCACTACAGGAGCTCCTTGCCTCAAAAAGCAAAGCAAAAAATGGTATTTACAAATTAATGTCACGATGGCAGGAGGTCACAAGTAATGATGAAATGTATAATTTACAATAAATATTAAATGTATGAAAAATATATTTTTTTTTTCACTACACAAACAGACAGTACTTTCTGGCTTACCTAACATGAGCTAGTGACATTAAACAATTTTGATCAAACAGTTTACATTTAATAGCTGAATAACACAATTGAATAAATTTTAAATGAAAAAAGAGCAAATTTTTAATCAATCGATATTTCAAATCAGCAGCAAAACAACCAATAGAAATCTTAATTATCATGCAAACATTATTTCTGATGGCATAATGAGTTTGAAATAAAGCAACAGGAGATTAACAATCAAGTTCGTATTAGCTTATAGCAAATAATATCATTTTCTTTGTACTGAAAACCTAACTTTTTGGATCAGTTTTTCCTCTAAATTAATATTAAATTTTTTTTTCCTCTAAAATTTTTTTCTATTATGTTGAATGAGCAGCTAATAGTATAATTACTTTAAAAGTAATTTTTATCCTCAAACCTAGTTACACAAATTACTGAAAGAATACTTGAAAAGAACAAGCCAGTAATGCAAAATTTAAAATGTAAAGAATATTTGCTTTTTTCTTATTTGTGTACATTGATATATCTGTTGAAGTGTTAAATTTTAATTAAATATTAATCATCACACAACATACTATACTATGAATACTATTCTAGAATGACTAAGGAATACAGAAAAATTATGATGCAGGGATAACATAGACAAAAATCATTGTTTTAGTATTTTGTTTGATAATAAAAAATATTTTTTTCAACTGAATAGCCTTGAAGTTCATACAATTACGATTTGGATATACATAATCAATTTAAGCAAACTTATTTTTGTAGCAACATTACACTAGAATATATCTGCAAAAGGCTATTGGTGATGAACAAGTAATTTACATCCTGTCCAATAATGAGAATTACATCTATCAGTGCATACCTCACTTTTCTAACTTTCACACCATGGCACATGAATACTTGAAAGAACCAGTTTGATATGACATGCAGCAGCCCCAATAACTTTGTATGACAATATGTGAAGAAATTACGACTTCAACCATGATTTGATTAATGAATTCAAAGTCACAAAATTCATTACTAACCACTGGATTCGATTGATTGTTTATTAACTTTGCAATCAAAAGCCACAAGGTTACAGACTTCATAATTTTGAACTGTGGTTAAATGAACGAGGATAACACTTGAACTGGCACCTAATTTTCCTAACTTCCACACCATAATCAAGAGAAGACATTGAGACCCAACAAATTTAAGGAGGATCAACCCTACAACATAATATGTCTTTAATGGCATCAAGACTAGAAACCACAACTCCACCAAAACAAAATGCCATACTAATGACTGACCAACCACTAGCTATGTCAGTCTCTGCAAGTTTCTACAAAACAATGAGCTTATTATTAATATAATGGCCAGCCTTTACTAAACCTTATTCCGATAAATTTACTTTTTAAATATATAGGGGCCAATCACAAATGAATTAATTGTTTTCCAGATTCATTGTACAATGCTATTTTGACAGGAACAATCAATAGAGAAAGAGAATTAGACATTTTATCTATATATACTTAGTTTATTTCAAGCTACTTTCAAACAAAATTTAGAATGAATTCAGGAACTAAAGAAAATCAAATATTCATCCATCCACTAGGAAGTTAAAAGTTTTGTGTGCAGCACTAAACATAATTACAGTGACATATTCAGGGAGAGGGCACAGGATCACAGATTGAACCCCCCTCCCTCCTTACTTCATTCACAGACAAAATAACTACTACTTGAACACAAAAAATCAACTCTGATATTATTCTTAGTCATCAATACAATGCCAAGATAGATGAAATGGTTGACGAAAGCTTGAATCAAATGATGAAAGGGCTCATTTCGAAGGTAAATTTTAACTTTTTTTGCATTCAGCTGTATAATACCTTCATTTACTCATAATATTAAAGAGAAATTTCATTTTTTTAGTTGACGAGCATATTAGAGCTAACTTTGTATAAGTTATCTCGTTATGATGAAGGTAGCCTTCTCACACCTATGTTGTCCCTCACTGTACATCTTTTTTTATTTTAAAAAAATCAAGATTTTTATTAATACTGTTTTACTCTAAAAGTTATTGTAATGCTTCAATAATAGTGTTGAATGTTAGATTCACATTGTTAAGTTATCTAAGATACAAACAGTAATTTAACTGAATCATTTCAGAGGTTATCATCTTAAGACTTTTTATGTTCATTCTAAAGAATTTCAAATACTTATGCATTAACCCATTTGTGATATTATTCTTTGTCATTTGGCAACTCTTTATTTTAAAACGTTTTTCTGAATTTCACTTGGTGTGTGAGTGTGTGTGTGTCATCAAATTTTCGATCGTTAATTTAACCAACTTCCCATCAAGCTAGAGCTTTGAAATTTTGGGAATCGTTCGTACTCGCCTAACAATGCAATATTTAGACGTTTGCGACAACTTTTAACTAATATTTCAATAATTTTAATAAGTCAAAATATTCTTTCTTCTCGACGCTTTTAGGATTGTGGAAAAAATTTCTTTCCCCCTCTGGGAACACCAGGCACTCCCCATGCCACATGAGATATCGTAAAGCTTTTGTACTCACAAGGGGGAGATACTATCTCCCCTTTATTATCTCCGAGATAGTAAGGGTTGCTGACTTTTAGTCAGTAATCATTTGCAGGAAAGAAAGTTTCCAATATTTGGCACCATGTCTTATCACAATAATTTTTTCTGAATTCTGGTTCCCATTTTTTTTTTAATAGAATGATGTACAAACTTTCAAATGCATGTTTTGATTTTATGAGTATTATGAATTTTTTAATACGCTCACAAATGTCTCTTTTTAAGTAAATTTTAAAGTTAAAAATAACTAACAGTTTTAACTAATATTTCAATAATTTTCTTTAATAAACTTTGCCACCATATAAAAACGTTTTTTTTAAAAAAATGTTGGTTTCTATATCGAATTATACAATCTGATATTGACAACACCTTAATGTTGTAGATTCTTGTTCTAATCAATTAATTCAGAATATAACTTTAATTCAAAGTGATTAAAAAGTTCTTTTCATCTCACTCTTACAATTTATTTATAGTACCCGAACCAAATTGAAAACTATTTATTTTGTTGCTTAATTCCAAACTTATTTGTTGCGCCCAAACACGGGTCGAGCTACCTATCCTGAGGTTCTCAATTTAAATTTTATTGCAAAGTTAATATTATTATGAACCTGCAATGATGCTTCTCTGCCATGCTACTTTTATGAATGAAAAGAAGCATTTGCAGAAATTTCGTGGGATAACCCAGAAAGACTTGAGCAATGACCTCAGACCTTGGCTAAAAAATGAAGGTTCTCTAAAATGCTAGCATTTTCCCAACATCTGTATTATTAGAGAAATTATGAAATTTTCCCAAACATCCCCTTGAACAGCTATGAATATGCAGGGATGTGGAGTCTGGGTGAATCTTCGAAGTCTGCCTTTAAAGTGCAAAGAAACACTTTGAAGATATGTCCATATTGCGAACAAGTAAGTAAGTGTATGACCTGAACGTTACTGAAGTGCTATTATTGTTATAAAGGGTGCTGTTTTGCATCTGTTAACAAATGCTGTTTTAATTCTTGATAGTGTTATTAATCTGTAAATGTTCTACTACCTGTGCTACATTATTTACAGAATAATTTGTGAATTAAGCAGCATTTTCCATTTGGTCAGATAATCAGCTCAAACCTTTTAACATCGTTCAAACCAAAGCACTCAAAATCACATTGGGTTTACCACAATGGAATCCAAACATTGTACTTTTACAAATAGTTGATCAGGAAATATTGTTGGAGAAAATAAGACGACTAGCGAATACATTTTTTATCTCAAAAATTTCAAACAGTGACTTTTCTCCTCTGTATCTCAATAACTCTGGTACAATAAATCTAAATATTCTGAAATAGGACAAAAGCAATATTTCTAATACTTTTCATACATTGAATATTAATGGGCAACAAATTATATGTATTCCTAGAATGCTGTACTTCACAGAGCTTCCATGTGAAATTTACACCAATGAATTTGAATTTTAGGACAAAAACCTTCCTACTTTTATCATCAGAGGATTATTTGACGAAATAGTGAGCAATAACTACTGAGATTATTTCATAATAGCTATGGATACTTCAAAAAACCATAATGTGACTTCTATTGCCGGCACAACGAAAACTTCCTCTTTTTCTTACAATTTAAACCCCATTAAAACAATATTTACAGCAGAAGCTCTAATCATATGCCAAGCTCTATATGATCTCACGGAATTAAATAAAAAATTGTTAATTTTATCAGATAGTCAACCTGTTCAAACTGCTCTAAAAAATTATAATATAAAATCTCCAAAAGTTATTCACAGATTAGCCAGCAAAATTTTCATCCTCTCGCAATTTCAAACTCAAATGGTAACTACTATGGATTCCAGGACACTCGAAAATTATTTGGAATGAACAGGTGAATTATCTCGCAAAATCGGCTAAGGATTCCAACATTTTCATCGACTGGATCGCTTCAGAGGATATCCATAGCAACAACTACAGAAAAAGAATGGAAAAAATTAACAAAATTTTTTGTTCAAGTCAATATTTTGAAGACTTGGGAAACATTCCGACTACAGACAAAATATTCAAGTGGATAAGAAGCAGAAGGGAGGAAATTCTCATTACTCGAATTATCTGCAAAAGAATAATAACTCCTGGGCTTTTACACAAATTCCATCTGTGGGATAATGCAATTTGTAGCACATGAAACCATATCAACAATTTAGAACATAACCTTTCAAACTGTAACAAATACTTCTCCCAAATAAATCATCTCTGGAATACACGGAAAATAAATCCGCAACACAATACTACCTTCAAAAACTTTTGGAAACAATAGTCACTAATAAACAAGTGTTCAGAATATTCATGTAGAAACTAAAGTACTTTGACATCTACTGAATGAAATACATCTTTCAAACAGGATTATAGCTTTTGCTGCTCCATATCCCATAAAAATAAATCAATTAATCAATCAGTTACTCTTTTAGACTACTTTCACAATACATACACTGGAAGACTTTTTAGTAATAATATTTAGTTTACTTTTTGATTAAGAATTAAACAACCAAGAAAAATAAATGCCACTTTCAAGTAGGAGATATTATTGATGCCTATTGAAATTATGAATGTAACTAACCCCAAAGTATTGAAAGTTGATAATCCAAAGGAACCTTTCAAATACTCTTAAATGTTTCTTAGCAGACATAGTATCTTAAGAATTATTTGTGTTTTACCAATCGCAACTGCCACTATTGAAAGATACTTTAGTGCTTTAAAAAGAATAACGACATTTTAAGATCCACCATGGTTTCAAGAGAGGCTGAATGGTCTGAGCACACTAAATATAAACAAAAACATGAAAGTAGATCTTTAACAGGTCCTAGATCTATTTATAAAGAAGCATGGTCCAAAATTACAGCAGTTTATTCAGTACCTTGCATACCTGTTTTTTTTAAATATGTATTCGTAATAAGATAGTAAATAAATCCCACCCTCCTGTCAATTTTTTCCACTGCACAGCTACATACATATAATAAAACACTGATAATAAATCCATTAACTCAAATTGGGACAAAAACTAGTAATACGGCAAATGCATTCCATAAGATAAAAACTGATGCATATAGAAAAGTATTTAAAAAAAGTAGAAAATTATAAGCATATACCTTTTGATAAAACATAAAACTTATTAAAATTAGCTGGCAACAGATTGAATGGCAAGACATCCAGTAACATCAGAATTAAACACCATGAAAATTTTGTAAAGAGAGTAACTCAATTTCTAAAACAAAATTTCTATTACACTTTGATTGTGACTACATAATACTATAGATAAAAGTATATTTATTATTGAAAAAATTGGACTGAAGTAGACCTGGAATAAAATGGACAATATGCTGTCATTGCTAACTACTCTTTATCAGGTTGCATTAGCAGCACCAATGTTGCAATCAAGTATTATTGTAACTAGCTTATTAACTTGAAATTATACTGAAAAACAAATTATCTTCAGTTTGAAGTGTCCTATTTCAAACAGATTCCTGATAACAAATCGGACTGTATGACTTTGGACTGCAGAGTTCATCTACCCCTTGCAACCTAACATTAAGTTTCATGAAAACAACTTAATTTTGAGAATGTAAACAAGCAAAAAAGAGGGGAGAAGCAAATAAGTTTCCTGGAGAAACACTGCTATGAAAGCACACCAATTTGTGAAAATTAAAACAATCATAAATATAATTAAATGTGGTATTAAAAGTTGTACATTAGAAATATCTGTGGTCGATATTCAATTCTTGGATTTCCATATCAATAAAACCCCTACTCGTCAATTTCCACAAAGCCATATCAAGAAAAATCCATAACAGCAATGTAATCTTGCATTATTCTTGTACACTACACGAATCACCAACATAGAATTATGGTTTAAAGAACAATTTCTTTCTTTTTAGTTATATCCTTTAGTAGTCACCTGGGTCACCATTACAGCACAGAAGAGGAATGGCAAAATTCTAAAAACAATACACTGCTTTTCATTTTGCATCTCCCCAACTTATTACTTTTACATCTCTCAACTTGTCATTACTTTTTGATAAGATAGTATCCAAATAATTCAGGAGTTTATTCAATGACTCTTTAATTAAACAAGTTTCAAAATGCACAGGTGTTCAAAATTATAAGAATTTTCTGATTAGGTTGATTATCTCTAGGACTACTGGGCAGATTTGAATGAAATTTGGTGTGTACATAGGGTTGATATAATACAAAAAAAGAACCATTCAACAGTTATAAAGCACACACATGATCATGTGTAACACTCATCAAAGTCGCAAGGTATGAAACAGCAGTTGCAGAATAGAATAAAAAAATGGGTTAATAGGGGATATAGTTCCCTTTTACAGATATATAAGCCTCACAATGCAATTTTATGCTGAAAATAAGGGAGTTTATGAGTTCCTGGGGCAATTGGACCCACTCGTTCATCAACACAGTTTTCAGGTTTTGGATGGTTCTCGGAAGGGGCTTGTGAATTACATTTGTCCCCTCCAGAGCGTCCCAAGCATGCTCTATAGAATTGTAGTCAGGAGATCTGGTTGCCCAATACATCCAGCAAATATCCTCACTTTCCAGAAATTCGTTGACAACCTGAGCTCTGTGGGACCTCCTGTTGTCATCCATTAAAAGAAAATAAGGACCAATTGAACCCCTGAAGTGGCTGATATAGGGCTCCAATACCTTATACTTCAAGAATCGCAGTGCTTCTTTCAAAGACATGGAGGTGTGTGCGAGTCTTCCAAAATAATGCCAAATAATGCCAGACCACCAAATTTCTAATGGCATAATGGTCGCTTTCTCGGAAATTGGAGGGCAGGTAGCGGTTCTCTGGTTCTCTCCATATGAAAGTTCGGCGAAAATCATTGGTTAGGTTGAACCGAGATTCACCAGTGAAGAGAACGGTCCCCCATTGATTCATGCTTCAATCTGTATGATCTCAGCATTATTTTAAGTGGACTCTCCTGTTTGCAAAACTGAGCGGGACGCAAGCAACAGGTATGCTTGCAAACAGCCCTCTCTCATGAAGTCTTTTGGAAACAGTCACCCTTGAAACTCGGGTTATTGTGGCTGCATACATCTCGTGAAAGACCAGAGAACTGTAACATCCCTTTTACACCTTGTTGTAATGGACAAATGGCGATCTTCTCTGGCCACCAAGGATCTTGGACAACCTTACCCAGGCTTTCTTTCATTGAATCCAGTATCCTTAAACTGTTTCTATAAGTTGGACACAAATCTGTGCATTAAATCGAATTCTCTGCAAATCTGGATTTGAGACTTGCCTGTTTCTAGCCTATCCACAATTCATCATCTAACGTTACTCACTTTTACCGTTTAAATTTTAATTTAAGTGATTGCTGCAAAAAAACACCAAGAAGTTCAGCAAAATGCGGATTTTGGCCCGCACGCTTATAAATCCTATTTTTCAACTAGTTCTGCCCCATACAAGTATTTGCTTACATATTCATTGAACAAGATTTGTATCTTTATTTTGAAACAGTATTTTAACATTCGTTCAATTCTTTTCATGAAATTCTACAAAATATACAAATTCTCTTAATTTTGAACACCAGTGTAGTTGTACATTGAAATGTGCCACAATCTAGTCAACATTATCAATTTTGAAATAATTAAAAAAAAATTAAATGATTTAATTAAATATTTATGGATATATATTTTTTAATTATTCACACCTTACATAACTAAAACACTCATGAAACAGATTACCAATCCATTCCAGTTTAGCAAATTTGAGATGTTCTCTCGCTGCATTCACATCACTCACAGTACTTATACCTTCATAACTAGCAAAATGAGTTATCTAAAGATGATAATCTCAGCTGTACACTTGTTACTTTTCATTTCCTGCACAATATGTAACTTTAAGATGTTCCCTTCAAAATAAATATTGAAAAGTTTAAAAAGACACAACTAAAAGTGTGGCAAACAATGGTTGAATAGGTACTTTCTGCCTATCTAAGAAATGCAGAATGACAAAGTACATACACAACTACTGCAATAAGGCTAATTGTGGAGAACGCACTTTTAACAGCTGCCAAGAATGTAAATGCTAATTTTTACTATTTTTCGTTGAAATTTCTAATATGTCTCTCTTAAATTACATTAATTTACTTGAAATAAATATAGGAAATATAAAAATATCGATGTTTTTAATTCATAGTGTATAAGCTGAATGATTAGTTACAGAGTAACATTGATTTATGTTTAGTTATCTAGATTTAGTTAGAAGTGGCTTTCAATTACATTGCTGATGATGAAAAATGAGTCAAGGCAAGTTCTTGAATTTACTATCTAACATATCAAACTCAAAAACTAACAAGAACTTAATAATGATGTATAAGTGTTTCAAAAAAAAAATTTTTTTGAAAAAATTTTTTTTTTTTAGGCAAAAAAAAAAAAAAAAAAAAAAAATAACGACTTCTTTCTTTTTGACACTACAAGAAAAATCTTGTTTATATCCACTATTTTCCAAACCCAGTGTATGTTGATAATTCTAGATCTGATAGGGGACATAGACTTTTCTTATCATAGATAATTATTAAGTGCAATTATTTATAAATTCTCTTACTAATTAGTATTTCTAAACATGGAAATAATTTCAAATAAAATTTTTAAGTATATGTTCAAATCTGGCTATATGTATCTATTTTATTAAGGCTATAATGTGTGCGTGTGTTTGTGTGGCAGCTAGTAAATATTTTTAAAATACAGGTACATCAACTTGACAAATTTTTGTTTTAAATCTAAATTATTCTTAGTAAATGTTGGGATTAGTTATTAATTACATGAAATTAAAAAAAGGTAAAAGATTTGAAATGTTTATTACATATCCTTACATATACAGGGTTGTGCAAATATTCACAATAAGATGCATGTATTCCATGCATGTGAGTTTGACAAGGTTGTTTTACACTGTAAAATCTATTTGGATTTTGTGTCTAAAAACTGAATTATCATTTTTTTGATGAAAACCTACTTTTGTACAAGAAAGTCAGTTGTGAATGTACTAGTGGAATTAACATAGAAGTCATTATTCAAAGTGGGCCACATTTTTTTTTTCAAACAAGAATTCAGAAAAAAATCACAATGAAAAAAGATCAGCATGTAGCAGCTTTTAAGCGTAAAATTGAGGAAGAAGTAATCCTAAATTTTGATAATTATGGATCCTTTAATATGTAAATTCCTATTATTATGTATTTCTTAACATATATAGTAAATAGCATAATTACATTTCTTGGTAATGCAAAATTTACATATAAATTTCAAATACTTAATATATTAGGCTGAGAAATTTTGCTCTTTAATATAAAATATTAGTTTCAAATAACAAGAAGTCTTCTAGTTAAAAAAAATTTAGATAAATAGAAAAATGATAAATGTGGTATTTGCCTAAGAAATTATAAGCCGTAATCAACAGGAGTTAAAAAACAGGTAATCGATTGGTCAAAAGTTACAGTAAATATATTAACACACATGATGTATCTTCAGATCCTGACACCAAAATAATTTATATGTAATATAATACCTGAAATGCTCTATATTGACAGCTTACCTAATAGATTAACACCCAAATTATTTTTGTTTTCATACTTTATTGCAAGTCAATTATTTGTTCTGGTCTTTTTAAAAAAATATTTCAATTACTTTACCTATTACATCATAATTAATTAATCGTTCCTAATGAAAACCAGATCTTTTCTGAACTAGAATTTCCCCATGATGAATAGAATAGAAGATGAACAAACAAAATAAATTAGGAAAAACCTTTCCAAAAATTTCATCAGATGAAATAAGTTCTAACATTATATGGGAGGCAAAGAGATCAGCTCCCATACAACTCACTTAACAATATAACATAGAATTGCACCTTGAATAGAACCTTGTTTATTTTTAAATAATTCTGATAAATAAATCTGTAATTTTCACTTTTAACAGTCAGATTTTACTTTGAAAATATTTATAACTCTTAACACAATAAAAAGTCACTTCACATCACATGATTCTTCAAAATTGGAAAAAAAAAAAAAAAAAAAAAATAGCAATAAATTGCTTAAAATGAAGACAAGAAATACTGAGACATTTTAAAGAAACTAAATATGATTGAACCAAAAAAAAAAAAAAAAAAATTACTTTCCTTTTACCTCAAGCTCATTAAATTTTATAAATCAATAATGAAAAAAATGATATTTTATTGCTATTTAAAATACGAAATTTTACAATTAAAAGTTTAAAAATATTAAGTACAATAGAAATCATTGAGTTTTTTAATGGATATTATGCTCATTCTGGGTCAGTATGGAGAATTTTTGATACAGCATGCATTTTTCAATTTATATTCACATGCAATTTCCTTTAATAAAAATGTAAGAAGCCTCATACACTTCATTTCAGATTTTTCTTGAGTTTACGTAATAGGAATGAGATAGGAAGTTCAAAGTCGCAAGTATAGATTTAAATTATTGATTTAATATTGGTAGTATTCAAAAAGTCTTACAGCAGATGTATTTATTATTCAAATAGCTGATTTAATACACCTGCTAATTAGCAATCAATTAAAATGATTCATTCAAAGCATAAAATGTTCCAAACTTTATAAAATTTTTGTACAGTAATAAATAAAGAAGCATAATATGCCAAAGGAACTCAAACCTAATCTTAAAGTTTCACAATCTCATTTGCCCTACAGTCTCAAACAGTTTGATGATTATCTACTCATTGTTAACTGAAATACTTGTTATAATAATTAGATAAAAATCAATATTCCAATTCTATAAATTTTCTCATTGATAAAGCAAGAGTCCATCAAACTGTTTGGATCTAAAATGAACACAGTGCACACCTCTATCTATGAATATTTGATCTATCTGTTTGAATTACAGTCTCACTAAAAAACTACAAGATGACTAATGCAAATAAGTGTAGTTTTCAATCATGGTCAAGTTTAGTTTAGTTTATATTAACGTCGCACTAGAAGCAACACGAGGGCTATTGGCGACGGACCTCGTAATTTTGAACCACGGTCAAGTGACGAGGACGACACCTGAGCTGGCACCCCCCTCTCCCAACATCCACACCACGCCAACGGGAGGACTTTGGGCCCTGAACAGATTTAACGTGCATCAGCCCCGGCTACACGGCGGGTCTTTGGTGGCCAAGGATCGAACCCGCGACTGAACGAAAACCGCCAGCCGCTATCCACGACCTTGACCACTAGGCTACCGCGGCCCCCTCAATCATGGTCAAATGATGAGGACACCATATGATCAGATACTTGCCTCTCTTAACTTCCCCTCTACATAATAAGATAACTTTACATCCCAAACATTCAACAGATCTATTCCATTTATTTATACATTAACCACTTAATACAAAATGATTTACAAAAGTTTCACAATAATTTATTAGCAGAGAATTACCTGCAAATCTTTTTTATAAAATAAATTGCCCTACTTGAACATCTTGCTTTTTTAAAAACCTAGAATGAATTCTACTTAAAATGCTGGAAAATTCAAGAAATAAAAGAGGTTTGAAGTAAGATAATCCTTGAAAATATATTTGATGAATTATTAAATATTTTAGGAAGGATGACATTAAATCCAATAATGTAATTTAAGATTGATTCTTTACATTAAAACAAATACAAGCCGTTATTATTACATCAAATCTATCCAATACAGCACAAAATTTTAAAAGAAATCGATGAGCTACAGAATGATAGAACTATATTTTGATCATGTATAATAAATATTCCCTAATTGAAGCTAATACAAATACAAAAAGGATTTTGAAAAAACTCTTAAGCCTATGATATAAATTAATCTGAATTTAAATATTATAATATTGATCTATTCCCAAAATAAAAAATTTCAGATCACTTATTTTAAAAGAAATAATGAAATTGTTTTCTCATTTATAGATCCAATCAGTTGTCAAATACGCGTTACTACAAAATATGATTAAATGAATATGTTTGCTTAGTGTCTTACTAGAGTAAAAAATATAACCAATCAGTAAAAAAAAAAGAGAGAGAGTTGATAATTGTGAGCCAAAGAAATCATGACACCTAATCTGTGGCACCTAGCTCTCAAACTTCTACATTATATGTGTGCAACAGATTTTTTTAGGTACTATTACATTTAACATCTCGCACACACACACACACAAATTCCAATTAGAGTAAAAACTTTATAAGTCAGATGCATTGGGACCAGAATCAATTTGGATCATCGAAAAACTGAATTGACTAGAAAATGGGGAAAAACAAATATCCCCTCTTTTCCCTCTTCCCCACACCTGTTATACAGCAAGTGTTTATTAACAATGTTCTAATGTGGGAAATAGCAATAAAAGTACATATAAAGTTGTATTGCATTTCCCATTCAGTTGATATAGTACCATATATCAATGTCACATGTAATAAAAGGAGTAACTAAGGTTTTATTGACGTTACGCAGAATATCTTATAGTCCTCCCATTTTCCTTTCACATATTCATTGTTGTTATGACATTTTAGTAAAGAATATAATTTATCAAAACAGATTAATAAAACCAATAAGTTCTACTAATGAAATTAGTAGATCGCATTCCATATTTAAAAGAAAAAAACAAATTCTCCAAGCAGAATAGGATAATTTGAAGATCAGAGTTAGAACTGGATCCAACTTATTAAAGTTCAACTGCATTTAACTAAATGAGCTTAACTTGTACATGATCGAAATTTGCTGCACTGCAGTTTCTAAATTAATACTTCATCAGAAGTTTAAACAGAAAATAATGATGGTTAAATAGAAATCTGGAGATATCCATGTCACACTTTTGGTTCCTTTTCAAATACACAAAGTATCAGTAAGACTTTTTGAATAACCCCATAACAGTAATCTAAAAAGGTGAAAATGAGCTGTGTAGTGTATTAAAAAAGAGAACTAAGTGGAAGTCAGGTTTGGTATAGGGTATAGCACAAAAGCAAGAATTGGCTACACAAGGACACACTCACCGATCGAAAGGCCTGAAGGACCAGATTTAAGGCAACACCAAGAATGAAGGGGAGAGCAGGGTAAAGAGAGAGAGATAGAAAAAAAGAAATACAGTATACATTAGTACAACATCAAATTGAAACACTTATCACAATATTCAATTAAATAAGAAAAAAAAAAAAAAAAAAAAAAAGAGGACATGCAAATGACGAGGAGGAAATAAATAAATGTCAGCAACATTAAGCATGCAACATTCAAAAATATCAAGGCCAGGGAAAACAATGAAACCTACCTGCAAGAAAATTACTACTTGCCAATACAACAATACAATCTTCTTAACTCAATGATGCTTAAAGATGCAATTAAAATTTCAAAATGCAGCACTTTTAAATGTCATTTGTCATGAATGATCATAATGTTTTCAACACTTACTTGGTGGTATCAAATTACAAAATTTTCAAGAGTATTTTCTTTATAACCTTGTTTCCAAATGACTTGTTTATGAAATTTAAAAGTTTTTAAAAACATTTATGCAAATTAAATGTCACAATCAAAAGAATTATCAAATAAAAAAACAGATATTATCAGAATTTTACAGGATCATCTAAATTATGCAAATTGTCCATTAATTTAAAAAAAAATCTTGCACTAAGAAAATTCTCAACTTTTAGTAGTTTTGAATACCAGCATTAAAATCAATTGTGTCTCTTTACTAAATAGTCACAATTCCACAACATATAAACTTTAATCATGTAAAATGTTCAAAGTCTAAATTTTTTGATTTTGATAAATGAGTACATTTGAAAATAAAATTTGAAGAAATATATATTTCAGAAATTTAAAATTTTTACAATATACATTCAAAAATGACAGAAACATTATTATACCTATCAATATTTTAGATACCTCCTTTTTACTGCCATAATTTTGATTTTATGAATATTGTCCACATAACAGTGTGAAATCATTAAATCAAATTAAACTATTTCAATTTTTATGCATGAAAAAGATGCATTATATTATTGAGAATAAATATTTTTTAATATAAGAAATGAAAGATCTGATCTATAACAACAATTTTAAATTTACACAATTACAATTTCAAAAAAAGACTTTTTTCAAAAATCCATTACTGTTTATTAAATGCATGGCATTTAAATTTTTTTTACCTATAAATACGGAATTTATATCATGTTAATATGATGATAGTCATAAAATTTACAATCAAACTTATGCAATACACAAGATGCTACATGCTTCTAACTTAGCATCATTTTCAACATTTTAATCTGAATATACATTACTATCACACACACATAGGTATATATAGAATCCATGACCAGTTATATGATTATATATAAACAGGAATCAATTTTTTAAATATTGGTATTGAAATATTTCAAATAAAAAATATACAATTATAATTGTATTAATATATATTTTAGAGCTATTTTAATGATTAGTGAATTTATAAATTCTAAGAGGTATTCAAACATTTTTTTTTTCATCTATTCCTATTAAAATCAGTCCACAATATATAAATATATATACATGCATATTATTTGTTATGAAAATGTCAGAGACATAAATATCATTAATTACATATGTGTTCCTCGAATGAGATATCTCTTAAATTCCTTTCTTTTAAGATAACAATAGTTCTTTTATTCAACCATTCAACTCTTTCTCATATATGAAGTTATACCCTAAAAAAAATATCTTAATGGTAAATGAATGGTAAATATAAGATGTAATTTTCAATTTATGATTATTATATGTTTTATTATCAGTTCAAGAACAGCTTGGTGCAAACAATTTCTTCTCAAATAATTTTGTATTACAAATTATTGAGAAGAAATAAATGAGGTAGTATATGTACATAATAATGCTATATTCAATTCCTACATTTTAAAAATTAACACAAATTGTTTTTTAAAAAGTTACTAAGCTTTGAAACTCGAACTATATTGTGTTAATTATACTACGTGATTAAATAAATACTTTTAACATCAAAGTTTTGAAAGTTCACAAGCACATATACTTTAAATGCACCAGTCATAAAAAGTCATGGCTTTACAATTTCAAACATAATAAATCACTATGATTACTGTGATGAAAATACCTGTCAACCTTTTGAAGAAATCACGAGTAAAAATTTATTAAATATATTTTTAACAATTTTATTTTACCAGAAAAATGCTTTCAAGTTAACACACTGGATATTAACAAAATATTAATGAAAAATGATGTTCTTATACACTATTTGATTTTAATAGTAAATTTAAAAAGCCTGTATCACCATACATAAATTATTTATATTCAAAGAAATATAAAATACTGCTAAATTGAAAAATAAAATATGATATTAAAATATATAATTCAAATGATGCAAAAATTTCAGGTTAAGTTATTAATACAAGAAAATGAACTAAAAGTATTCATTTAAATATAATAAATTTTAAATCTAGCAATAATCATGCAATCATAAAAGCTATATATCTTAATCTTATTGACTTAATATAGAAATTTCAAATATTGCATGCGTAATAAAGCTATAATGCTTAGAAATAGATAAAAATATTACCTTCTCTAAATACAATAAAAATTGACATGCAGAGATTTTTAAAATTTATGCCACAGTTTTCAATTATCGTACACATACCTCAGCATAGTTTTCATTGTTCTGTTGTAAAAGATCTACACATAATTCTGCGAGATGAATTAAATCCTCAAGCTTTTTCCCTGGTGATGCATTCTCATCCATTTCAGACTCTATTGACAAAATATTTATTGTCTTAATAAAAAACGGCTTAACTATTTAGAATATTACTAACAAATATTAAGATTAATAACAACACAGCAATAAAATAACCTTGTCTAAAAACTTTACATATGCAATGAAAAAAAAAAAAAACACTAATATAGTTACAAATTACATAAATGAATATAAAAGAACACTGATAATTTGCAGCTTTAATGATCAAACATTGGAAAACTATGTATTGATTACATTCTTCAGTGTTAGTAAGAGGAAGCACTTGTTATATTTTTATTTCTCTACTTTCACTTTTTTGTATCACACACCAATAAGTGCGAACTCACTTACCAAAACACGGTGGCTGGAATGAAAAGGTTTACTTTCTGTGTCATTTACTTCAAAATGGGAGTAAACTATCAAAAATCAGTGTTTTAGAATATATGAAACCATCATAATTTTAGTGCACAGAACATTCAGAAGAAAATATGAGTCTCATATTCCCGTCATCAGAGTATTCTATACAAATTTTAACAATTCAAAGATACTTTATGTATAAAATTACAAGGTCCTGTAGACAGCTTCACATAATGTAGTGGATAGACACTATTTTGCACTTAGCCTACAGAAATCAATGTCTTGCTAGTCAGGAACAAGGTATTCCACAATCAATGTTCAGAAGATTTTATATCAAAGATTATGTTTGAAACAAAGTTGCATCCAGTACAAAAAATTCGAGATAAAAAACAATGTTTTTATATGATGGCAAAGTTTATCACAAAAAATTATTGAAATAATAGTTAAAACTTGTCACAAATATCTAAATATTGCATTGTTATTTGCATTGTTAGGCAAGTAAGAACAATTTCCAAAGTTTCAGAGTTCTAGCTTGATGGGAAGTTGGTTAAATTAACGATCAAAAATTTGATGACACACTGATACACACACCAAGTGAAATACATAAAAAAGTTAAAACTAACTAAAATTAATTAATTCATCCAGGAAATTAAATGGTTGGAATGCAGTTTACCCCAACCACCCTTAGCGACAGGAATTTATTAGGCGGTATTTTGCCAATGTGGCTACCCTGGTCCACTTCGCGGACTTAACGTTCAGTCAAAAAAAAAAAAAAAAATCGCCAAGTTTGGCGATTTTTGAAATCACACCAAGTGGTTAGGCTAAACTGCAATATGAAAAAAAAATTATTGAAATATTAGATAAAACTTGTTGCAAATGTCTAAATATTGTATTGTTAGGCGAGTAAGAACGATTCCCAAAGTTTCAGAGCTCTAGCTTGATGAGAAGTTAAATCTACAATGGGAAGTTAAATTAACAATCGAAAACTTGATGACACACTGATACACACAGACACACACCATGTGAAATACATAAAAATGTTGTAAAAATGACAATGACATGGTGCAATATTTCTCTCAGAATTGCATTGCCATATAGATGTCTGTTGTGTTACAAAAGGCAGACATACAGAAAATTTGTAGCTGTTTGAAAACAAAATTGAAAAGTTTCAATTTTTTTTTATGAAGTATTGTTCCATATTCATTCATCATATTTATAATAATTTTACAGCCTGGTGTCCTGAGGAAAAAAAAAACTAATTTAAATGGAAATTTGAAATTGATACTTCCTCCAACTTAATCGAAAATTATTAATTAGAAATCAAATAATCTGTAAGAAATAAAATTTGGAAACAGCTGATTTTTAGGAGTCTTGGTGTATTCAAACTATGTAAAAAATAAGAGGAAAGTTATTTTCAAAAGGAATTGGTTGGTTTTATTAATGTGGCACTACTAACAACATGAGGGCTGTTGGCAATGGACCTCATAATTTTGAAACTCGGTTAATTGACGAGAACAACACCTGAGCCGGAACCTCCCTCTCCTAACTTCCACAACATGCCAACGGGAGGACTTTGGGCCTTGACAGATTTAATGTGCATCAGCCCATGCTACATGGCAGGTTTTTGGTGACATCAAGGCTTGAACCCACAACTCAACGAAAACTGCCAGTCCCAAGTCTGCAACCATAACCACTAGGCTACCGCGGCCACTGTTTTCAAATGAAGAAGGTATTGCTGAGATTTTACAAATGAAAGATTAGTCAAATAATTACTCAAATGTGCAATTGAATATGGGCCTATTTCTCTCACTACAGATTTGAAGATTTTATTCTAGAGTTGGTATTTTTAAAGAAATTTATAAAATCAAGCTTCATCCAATTTTGATGACACAGAAATGATTATAATGTATAAATAAGTGTATTATTTTCCAACAAGATTAAAATTACAGCAGCTCATAAAATATTAATACATGAACACTAATGGAATAGATTTGATTTTTTTTTTTTTTTTTTATTTATTTATTTTTATTTCTATGGTCAAAGCAAATAGTTATGATTTTGTTGGACCCAAGAAATAATGACACTTGGGACAAAACTGCATTGCTATTATTACAAATCATTACCAGTGGTTCACTCATAAAAATGTAAAATTGTTTAACATTTTTGGATACAAAATATTATTCTTTAACTTTAGAAAAGAATAATTACAGGTGGGAATTCTAAATATAAAATGACAACCAAACATTAATTAATAATTAAACTAAATAGAAAAATGGTACAATAGAAACCAATGGTCACAATTACAGTTCTAAATAAGTACAAAAATGAGAAATTTGGTAAAATAGATTAGGTTATCATAGGAGTATCTCTTTAACAATTTATTTTACATAAAATTGAAACTCTTAATACAAATTCAATTTTCTTTATTTACTTTCATACTTAATACTTTGAATAAGAGCTAAAATCTTCAAAATTAATTTATATAATGATAATAATTATTATATGCATATAATACTATTGATTAACAATTTTATTTATTTGAATCACCACACTCCTTCACTATAAGGATATTTCAATAAGTCCTTAGAGAAAAAGATAGAAAAACAAATTATTTTAGGTAGATTTTTTTTTATTTTCCAGATAATTTTCTTTTAATTCTACACACTTTTCCAAGTGTTTCTCAAACTTTTTAAAGCCATCTAAAAAATAAGATTTTCAAAAGGTCCTCCAAATAGGCATCTGATGGGCAATGACCTCTTCGTTTGACGTGAACCGTTGTCCAACAAGCCATTTTTTTTTTTAAACCTAGCAAATTTTTTTAAAAAGAAAAAGGCACTGGAGGCCAAATAGAATGGATATTGTAATAATTCAAACTTTAATTGCATGATATTGGCCATCGAAACAACATAGATGTGCATTGTCTTGATGAAAGAGGATCTTATTCTGTTTCAAAAGAGGATATTTTTTCTTGATTTCTTCACTGAACCAGTGCAATAACGATGCATAATACATGCCAGTTATAGTTTTTCCCCTCTTTCCAAGTAATTGATGTAGATGATTCTGTGTGTATCCCATAAAAAACATTGTCATCACCTTGCTGGCTGATTGAACTGCCTTCCTTCGGAGCCCATCTTGTTTTGACTATTCCTTTGCTTCTGGAGTGTAGTAGTGTCTACGTTTCATCCACAGTTATGTATCCATGCAAAAGCTTGTCAAGATTGCAACTAAAAAAGAGCCAAAATAGCATCAGAGATTACCACAAGATTGCGTTTATTTTCCCAATGAGAGCAAACGTGACAGCCAAGATTTTTTTCACAACCAATTTTTCGTGCAAACCTGAAAACCCTATATTTAGCGATATGCTGGACTTCAACCATTTTGCACACTTTGATTTGTCTATCTCTCAAAACCATATTGGGAATTTTGTCAATTATTCCGGGAGTCATCATTTCCACTGGACGTCTCGAACGATTTTCATTGTACGGATCAGACCTTTTGTAGGTGTACAGCCACATTTTAATTCATTTATCCAATTGTAAACAACCTCAAAAACAGGAGTAGATGTATTATTAATTTAATAAACTCAACTTTGATCTCTTTCAGTGATAAGCTTTTTATATATAAGTGTTTAGTCTTCGCTTGAAACCAACTTTTTTTTTTTTTAATAAACACAAGTTTCTTGCTTCAATCGACAGTAAAAATGAAACCGTGATATAAAAATAAAGAGCTATCTAATTAGTCATGGTGCATACTAAAAAACAAATCATTTTTGATGACAAGAGTGCCAGATCTTGGATTTTGTAACAACTTATTGTACAACCTTTTAATAATATAGACGCCATAAAGCTCTAAAAGTATGATTAATGTAGTCTAACACTGAATGGTTTCTATTTCAAAAGATATCTTACATTTATAAATAAAATTTACAGGAATAAAATAATTCCAAGGATTTCTCATCATTCTCAATAACGAAATTCAGTTAACAACTCAGCAAAAAGAAAAAAAATGTAAAGAATATGATTATGAATTTCAACACAACAATAAAATTATTTATCTTTAATAATAGAATCCAACAAACTTCAAAATTTTTTGGAAAGAGAATTATAGCTTTCAAATTAGGAAAATTGTTCAACTTTAAAATAATTTGAAACTAAAACAATAATTTTTTTAAAAAAAAAATGTAGATTCAACAAAAATTACAGTATAATATGTAGTTGATTTATCTGTACTTCAAAAGAATTTTAAAATGAGACCAGAACTGACATTTTACATGTGATTTGAGATGTGAAACTAAAATTTTGAATGTTATATCACTCAAACTTAAATTCATGCTAGGAATACAGTTTAGTTTCTAAATATGTTTTCTAATTTTTTTAACACTGAACTTTAAAAGAGAGATATATCATACATTTTAATCAAATATTAACAAAAAATATTATATACCTAACATAGAATTAAATATCAAGCTAATAAATATGCATACTACACATCATACTGCACAGTTTAAGAAAATAAATAATATTAATTATGAAATAATTAATTCATGGTTAATTATAATTTATTGATTTATTATTATTTATTAATAATTATTTCATGGTATATTCAAGAATGATTTCATGTCATTCCCAACAAAATACATCAAGCATAAACTCATGTTTAAGATAAAGGGGGAAAGCAAAAGAACCTAAAGAAAACCGAAGGATTTGTAAGCATGCTTGATGAACAATTCATTACCTTGTTCTTCTTGCATTTGCTGCTGCTGCTGTTGTTGTTGCTGCTGCTGCTGCTTTGCAGCTTCTGTTCCTATCAAATGAAGCACGCATAAAAGGAAAGAGAGGTATAGAAAGATTTTGTAGCAAAAGGAAAGGAAAGACAGAACTATTATTTAAACAGGATAATGATTAACAAGGATACTGTTAGAAAGCTTAGCATGACACAACAGAAAAAAAGAGTGCTGTTAAAGATTCACAACATTAGAGATATCTGCAAGTTCATAATACCTCAAAATGTTCCATTGAAAATTTTAAAATGTTTAAAACATACATTAATTTATTACTTACCAAACCAATAAATTTGTTTTAAAATAAGCAGAATTAAAGACTGTTTTTAATTTGTTTAATAAAAAACATTTTAAACATTCATATATATATATATATATATATACACCCAACTTTTTTTTACACAATAGATACGTTCCTTAGAAAACCAATAAAAAAAATAGTGTAAGAAAATACATGCGACATATGATATATTTGGGATATGTTCCACTACTTTAAAAAATTGTGTAAGATGAAAAGACTTTAAATATTTTCCCAAAAAACCATGAAAAAAAAAAGTAATAATGAAATCCATTTTGCATATTTAAATAATGATTTTTATTGCAAAAAAAATAAAATTAGTGTGCAGTGAAAATTAAATCTACAGGTACATACAATATATAAAAATTAAAATTAAGAATAAAATTACTAAGTAACAACTTTTCATGGCTACTCGATAACAAGCGTGCACGTTTATTAGGAGATGGATCAAAAATGCTATCATCAGTGGATGTGTCACATGTCTAGCACAATTGTCGGCTTTGATTTAAATGAAGAATTTCATTCGTTATTAACGGCCTCTGTTGGGTTTTTTTGTTGTTACAAAGTCTGTTATTAGGAGCTGTTTTTTTTGGTTTCCCAAGTTATTTATATAATTCTTGATATCCTGCAACACGAAACTTAAGACTACATTGACATTTTAATGCACACTCTGTCAGGATCATGAGTAAGAAAATGTTCTATACTTGTAGCAAATTTCAAACCCTCTCGAATTAAATCAGCTGTTAACAACTGAACATCATCATTATTGACTTCTTTATTATCATAAATTGTCACGAATTTGATCAAATCATGACATCAAATGATGGGTTCTCTAGCATCAACTATTCGATGTCAGCCATTTGCGCACTGTTAAAACCTTCGCCATGAATTGCATTTCATAAAAGTTATAATTTCTGAACACACAGCAGATTTTTTTTGTACAACTAAACTTCCACTTTTGATGCATGCTAGCAAATTTTTTTTTTTCCAACAAGCATTTAGGGTCGATTGGCGCAACTGTTTGATGGCAAAAGAAGCATGCATAATACAATCCAAAATTGTAAACTTTCACTGTTCTTCGGCAACAGTCAAATTTCTTTCTTCCACTGATTCTAAAACATATTTAAACATCACATGTATGGGCATAAATCGACCATCTTTTGATTACACTGTCAAAATTAGAATTAAATTCGGGGAGCATTCCTGCAAAAAATTCGTGTAAAAAAGTATTTTGGTGAACCATGTTATTTCAAAATCATGTAAAAAAGACAACGTAAAAAGAGAGTTGGTTGTGTATGTATATACATATATATATTATATATCGTATAATTAATATTTAATAAAATTAATATATATATAATTAGTGTGATAAAAAAAAAAGCAAAACCTCTTATAATATATCAATTGAAAAAAAAATTCGTTAGATGTGGAATATATTACATTTAAATATCGCAACATTTATAATGCATAATGAGTTATTATGAAATCTATATTGCAATATAGAATTTTTATCCACAATTAATTTGGGTTAGAATAATAATTTAAACTAAATATAAACAATGGTCTGCTCTGTAAAGCTTTTTAAAACAATTAAATACCCAAACTATAATGAACAGCCTGTAACCAATCCTATAACCAAAAATTGTAAGTTTCAATAACAAATATGTAAATCAATAAATTTGACAATGGAGTATTTTAAACAGTTGAGATAGCAATCAAAATTACACCTAAAAATGAATAAAATTTTCCACTTAAAATTACTACTTTAAGATACATAAAGCAAGCTTTGATATGGTTTTCAAAACCTCATTCTCAGCTTAAATTTTAAAAATCAAGTACAATAAGAATGACAGTTTATAAATGAAACCCCAATTTTAACATTTAAGTAATAAATCAGTATGACCTAGAGCACTTTTAACTCTTTTATATAAAATTATATTAAGAATCTAGAAGATTAAAATATATTATTGTATTTCCTTCAACTACTTCATTGGAAATTACTAGTTTTAAGGATAAATATCTCCTGTGTTGTACCAAATCACCTCTTAGTTGCTGCAAAAATCTGTATTAGTTTACTATAAAAACAGAATATGTTCTAGAAGATTGATAATATATTACTGACAATCCTGACATAACTGATAATAATATAGCATAGAAATTTATGCTGGAATTTTTTACCTTCGATTTTGGCCTGTTCTGATATCCGAGTGTAATTTACGAGGGCTGCATTTTCTAGGCATTTCTTAATTACTGCTCTGACTTCTTCAGGAGGTGCTGGAGTCATCACATCTTTCATTAAAACCTGTAAAAATAATTATCTCTTGACTTTATAGAAAATGAAAACATATTTGACATTTTTGGCATATTTGACATTAATCCCAGACATTTTTTTAAGTCAATATTGTATTTGGAAATGGTACATGAAATTTTCAAAACTCTCATTTGATAAATGTAATACAAATATAGTATCCAGAATTCTATAAAATAAGAAAATTAATGCTTCTCTATATAATGATTTTTTTTTTCTTTTTTTGTTCACAAATTGTTTAGATGTCAGACAATGGATTACTAAAACTGAATATAATTCAACTTATAAATCTTTTGTATCATATTTAAAATAAACTGAACATAACAGTAAGAATATTCAAGCTGAAAATAACGAATACATTTGAAGAAATAAAACAATTTTTTCCATAAGTAAAAGGAAATCCACATTTAAATCAACAAAAATAGATGAAAATTCTTTCAATCAAATTATGAATCAATTATTTAACGATAAATCAAATACATTACTTGAACAAATTAATATGGAACAGATACAAAAAGAAAATAACAAATACGAAATATATGAAATTAAACAAAAATAAAAAATTTATAGAAAACTTAATAACTGCCATTTTAAACTTCACTTTTCTTCTATTAATTCTGAGCAGGAAAATATTAATAAGCATTAAAACTCATGAGATATCCAAAATAAAAAAATAAAAACATGCAACTATAAAATAAAAATAAAATTAATAAAATACTAAAACTACATAATTTAGTTGCAAAATTGATTACTACTAAAATTCCAATAAGCAAAAGCTTACCCTTTCAAGCAAAGATAATGTAGCCTTCAACGCTCCCTCAGGACGACCAAATGGGAAACAATATCTAAAAAAATATGCTCTTTCTTTAAAGGAAAAAATTAACAACAAAAGAAACAAATGAATGCGCATTTTTATCGTATTAAAACAATTTGACATCCTACAATAATAGAGTTTGGTATTTTTTATCAATAACAAAAGTTTCAAAAGATAAAAATGATTTGAGCAGTGTGCATTTAAATTTAAGCTTTTACAAAATTTACAGTCAAGTTTAAAAGGTAAAATAACCCAAAATCAAATATTATGCAAACCATATAACTAGTACATGTATAACATTGATATTCTATTACAGATAATTAAGATCAAAAATTGAAGGAAAAATAAATCTCAGGATCAGAAAATAAAGTAGTCATTAGTGCATTAAGTAGTCATTAGTATTAATATATAATTGACATTCACATAATTTATTTTATGAAGTGTTTAATTGTCAATATACATGTGATTCCTACATATATTTGACTCCTGATTATTAAAAAAATACATTTTAGAAACTGAAAAAAAAATTTTCAAATACCAATAAAATACTTAAATGAAAATATTTTTAAAACTTATGGGATATTCCGTTTTGCAGGACAGATAATAGCATTAATTTAAAAACTTATATAAAGCTTAAAATTACCAATGCCAGAATTATACAAATGATTACTCATATTTAAATTTAAAAAGCAAGAATAAAGGCCACAAAAATATTTACCTAAAGTGAGTAATTTGGTTTTCTAAAAGTATTCGTAATCGCTCCTTGATTTCTGCAAAAATATCTTTTTCTTCTACAGTGACAGTTCCAATGCCGTCCGGCCTTTAAAAATTTCATGCATTACTTAACATTTGAATGAGACAAGGAAATAAAATAAACTTATTAAAAACATTTATTTGTATATGATTAAAATTAAATATTTTTCAGTTTTTTTTCTTCTTCATTATTTAATTCAGTGATTAAAAGGGAACTTTCCAGGAAATAAATAACAATTCAGAATTCAAGCAGTAAAAAGAAAAAGGGTAATTCTGAGATATAATCAAAAAAGTTTTCAATGATACAGCTATGCAGCTAA
This sequence comes from Nephila pilipes, assembly GCA_019974015.1. Taxonomy (NCBI): domain Eukaryota; kingdom Metazoa; phylum Arthropoda; class Arachnida; order Araneae; family Nephilidae; genus Nephila; species Nephila pilipes. Next base: position 359,989 of record BMAW01047005.1, on the reverse strand, counting down.
ATCTATCTTACATTCCTTACAATAAACATAAATTTGGAAAAATTAACAGAAATATTTACATCTTTAAATTAGAATGTTATGAAATTCATTCAGAACAAAAACATTTTTAACTGATACTGATCATTTATAAAAAGTTTTGGCTCTTTTTTCAACATATAATGATTATTTTTTGATATTTACTCCTAAGCCAAAAGTATAAATTTAAAAGAAAATAAAGCATAAGAATTTCATTTTAAAAGAGGACAATTTAATATTTTAAAATTTTTATTAAAATACTATTTTTTCTAAATAAAAAGAATCAGAAGAAATTCTTCATTCCAAAAAATTATGCATAATTTACTAGTTAAAAAAATTAAATGCAATTCTCAAAAATTTATATAATTTTCTTTGCTCTGTAATAAAAATATTCACTTCTAATTTTCGTATCAAAAACAGAAGTTAAGATACATTATTGATAATTTATTTTTGCTATAAATATTACACTTTAAAGCAAAAGTAAACTATTTTATACTACAAATTAAAGAAACTAAATAGAAAATTTGAATTCTGGTAAGAATATTAACTCGAAGAATTAACTACAAATTTAAGAAAATTTAAAATTCTAGAAATAGTTTTGCCAAATTTTCTCAACAAATTTTAAAACATGTTTTTACAATTAAATTCTAATCAGTTGTATTAACATTTATGAGATAGTAAATACAATTATATGGATTATTACAATAATAAATATAATATTTAAAAAGGAAACATACATTCACACAGAAAATACAACAAAAATTCAAAGCATATTATTTACAATCAGAGAAACAGCTTGATATCTAAAAGCGTGCAAAGTAACAAAAATTTTTAGCCTGCACAAAATAGATTTTGTGCAGTTTTCCGTACACAACTGTGAGATAATAATGCACCATTATTCACACAAATTCTAAACAACATAATTGCCTATTACATACACAATTATGATTGCTTTCCTATAAAATTTACACCAACAAAGTAACTAAAAATATTCCAAAAAAATTCATTACCAACGAAATTGTAAAATGAAATGCAGGAAAAATATAAAATTTTTAAAAACAATCAGGTATTAGGCAAATATATATATCAACTTGTAAGATAAAGCATTTAAATCAGAAAAATATATGACTTTGAATATGAACTCTGTTTAGTAACTAATAGAAATTATTTTCATAACTTGCTTTCAAACTTTTGAAAAATATCAATAGACTAGTTTCAGATAAATGGACAAAAAATTGTACACATGATGATCAATGAAAAATGAATTACATAAAAAAAAAATCCTATTTTGAAAACAATGACAAATTATAAAAAAATGGAAAACATATCTATGAATGCAATACATTCCCAAACAGAGGAAGAAAAATTGCAAAAATAACTTGAAATTATTATGAAAGTTTTTGTTTGGTATATTTAACACTACAAATTTGATTATTTTGTATTAAAAACATTAAAACTGGGACAAATTATTACAGAGTTAATGTAAATTTATACTTAAATAGTACAGCAACATTTTCTGAACTAACTTTATCAGAATTTTAATTCTTTAGAACAAAACAAAAAAGTACTGTTCATAAAAAATTGCTTTTAATATAAAGATAAAATTTTTGCAAAATCTCTCCATACATATGAAAAAATTTATACATGCATGCTAAATTAATTAATGTACATACATAAAATTTTAATAATATATATAATTAAAATGTAACAAATTTAATTTATCGAGTTTAAAAATAAAATAAATTTTAATAGAAAGAATCCATAAAAATTTTTGGATAAAGACTACATATTGATAAATGTAATATAAAATATGAAAACTTAGGAAAACTATTCATTAAAAATTCATAAGGAATGTTAAAAATAACAAGATGCAATTAAATAAGATGTATTTAATATCTCAAGACAAAGCTGTACAAGGATATAAAAAATTTATGAAATATCATTGGTAATTTTATTTACATTTTTTTATATAATAGCAAATTCTTAAAGAGTTAATTATTTTACCATATTTTACACATACAAAGATACATTTGGTGTAAATAAGTATTAGAAATTATGGCTGGCTCTAGCATTTTTGTTGCCATAGACAACACCCAAAAATTGCACCCTCAAGCTTGAAAAAACTTTTAAAATTAAAAAAGAGAGAGAGAGAAGCGATGTTATAAACCATGAAAATAAAAGAACCATGTTAACTAGAAAAGTGACATGTACCTAAATTAAGACAATAATACTAATACAGATTTACAAATTACTGTTTTATTGAATAACAAAATGTACATTTTTAATGAGCTAACGACATTGAATTTATGAACTCAAACTAGTACCTACTATTGTCAGAGATAATTTAAATATAGTTTTAAAACAATAAACAAAATTACTGCAATAATATGCAAAGCCTAAACCTACATTAAAATAATCTCTTTCAAAATTCATTCCTGCAAAATCACAAATAAATTCTTTCAAATCTAATATATTTTTCAATTCATGTTCATTGACTATCATTACAAGCCTATTAAAGATGATTTTGAGTAGACATGATTCTTAACTAATTTTTTATTATTTTTAATTTATAAAAAGTTATTTCATTGGTAGCAACAGTTATAGACAGTATAAGCAAAATTCTTCTAACATTTCACATGAAAAGTTTTGTTTTTGTAATCTGCACATGATGATGTGGTGTAGTCAGTTCAAAGCTTATCTATGCCAATTTCAATGGCAAAAGTTCAACTTCTAAAGTAATTGAAATATATTTTTGTGGGTTGTGTTTATTTATTCTGAACAATATTTCAGATGCTTTTATTGCTCCTAAATTTTGACATGGTAGGTAGTTGTCTACTTTATTTACTGCCAAGAGCCGCCTCTGTAGAAATGCACTATTCATATATACAAGCAACATAGAATAACTTATATAGTTCATCACTGTTTGAATTAAAAGATAAACCCAAAACATTTTTAGGAAAAAAAAGAAGACTTTTAAGCAAATAGTTGACATATATTTTTAAAAAATTCCAGTAAAAAGAAGCTAATGAACCTTGAATACTTCAAGAACAGAACTCAATTAAACAATTTTAAAATATTTGAATCACTCAAAAAAAATTAATTACTAAAGTAATAAGATAATGACATTACTCCATAAAATTTCATCATTACTGTAACATTATATAAAGGGGAAATTTAAATATGACTTTAAAAACATATAATTATTTCCATCTATTACTTCATTTTCTCCAAAATAATAAAAAATAGTAAAAATATTATAAAATCATCAGTTAATTATTCATTTCAGATAATAAAATAATATGGTCACATCACTGTAGTTTTAAAAAAGAGTAACACAATTATTTAAGAAATACAAAAAAAAACATCACACTGCTCTCTTTAAATTACCTCACTTTATGCTGTATTTAGACGATGTTAAAAGCTATAAAAGTCATTATTTTGAAAATTTAATTCACCAAATAGTAAATATTTCTTATTTTTATATTGATTGTCCACATTCTTACCAAATGGCACGAAGACTTAAAAATATTAAGGTACTAAATTATTTATTGAGGAGTTTGTAAAATAATAAGATAGAACGTACAAATAAATATAGTAAAACAATTATGGATAGCTTATCTATTTCATACAAATGTGTTTATTCCCTTATCCAATAATTTGGGGATTCCACAATGAAAAAAAAAAGACAGACAGATAGTTCCTTTCACTGCTACAAGTTTTCAAAATCTCACTGTTGACCACAATGGTAGTAGGAAGAAGCACTATAACTGAATTACCAGAGAACTTATAACTTGGGATTCCATTAAACTTTCATATCAATGTGAAATAATTAGGCTTTAAAAGATCAATTTCATTCAGTTGTATTTGTTTGGAAAGGTAGAAAACAATACATGTATCAGTCAAAAGATTATTTTTTAATGATCTTTCATTATCAATTTTTTCTATCTATCTAAGATTTATCTATTTACAATTTCAGCTTTAATTTAATTTTAATAAAAACTGTTTTTGTATTTTATGAGCCATCTTAGGAAATTAAACAGTCAGACCACCCCAAAATGAAAGAATGGTTAACTCGCTTTCACTCTTTTTTGAAAATTTGATTTAAAAAAAACATAAATTTAATACTTGATAAACTTTAAGCAAATCCCTTTAGTTTTCTGTTTGGTGATGCAAATTATATATGTATAAAATAAATAGAAAATAAACAGTTGAATAAACAGTTGCAATTTCACAATTGAAATATAAATAAAACCATTACCAATTAAAATAACAGTTGCAATTTCAACTGAAGTATAAATAAAACCAAAACCAATTAAAATAACAGTTGCAAATAAATTAATACCAATTAAAATAACAGTTTAAGAAAAAATAATTCTTTGGTAATACTATATCATAAACATTACGATTCCTCAAATAATTTCATATACCTGAATTTCCAATTGGATATTCAGATATATGAAACCAGGTATAATAACATTGTCATTTCAATTCGAGCTGGAAGGCTTCTATGTTTGGAGCTTTAAAGAATATAAATTAATTCATAATTTAAAAATCAATACATCAATTCTTGTAGTTTAAAATCTAAATTTATTGAATGAATTTTTATTTCTCAATTTAACACAAAAATTGAAACAAATATAAGAATGCACACTATTTTTATTTTTAAAGGAAATAATTCAGCATATAAATTTTCCCAACTATCTAAAAAAATTTAATAAAATTAAAAAAAAAAAAAAAAGATTTGAAGTATTGAAGACAATGTGTGCCAGTTGACATTTAAGATGATCTTCAGAATACATGTTTAGCTAAAAAATACCAGTCCTATATAGGATTCTATATAAGTTTCCTGTTTGCAGAGTTTTATTTCTGAAAAATATTCTTGGGTTTAGTTTCAATCTGCTCATGCTGAACAGTTACAAAACTTTCCATCCAAGTGCAAAAACGAAAAAAGGTAAAGTTATACACCAAGATCAATAAAACATTCTTGCAATGATTTCAAAATATTTGGACAAAAACAGTGAGCCAATGGTTTTAAATGCTGCTTTGAAAAAAACAAAAACAAAAAAATTTAATTTTTGAACAAAGGTTGCAAATTAATAAATACAATACACTTGCATTAAAATGGTCTCCTATTTAACACTTTTTTGTCATAATTTATTGGAACTTAAGTTTATTAATTTTAAAAGAATTCTTCATAGGGTTTTAAGGGAACTTGAGTAAATTTCTGTTATACATTATAAAGAAACAAATTTGAAGAAATAGAATTACAACTGATGTATTGCAAATGCTACACTATAAAAAATGCTCAAATTAAAATTTTATTAATGCAATTTATTTAAAATGTTTTAAATAATACTTTGTGAATAGGACAAACAATTTAGCAAGTAGAACTGTGTTACATAGGATCTTAAAACACAATTCCATCATTTTAAATGTATGATAATTGCCAGAAATATAAAAAAATAATAATAATTTCTTTTGAAAAGTTTTTACGTTTTTTAAAAAAACTGTACTTATGTAATCTCTGTAAATCTAAAACAAATTGGCAAGGTTAAAATAAAGACATTTCTTTTAATAAATACTGCAATTAAATTTTAGTATTTTAAGTATAGAGAATTTTTCAAAATACTTAATTTTTTCTCTTAAAAAATTTTACTTCTTTATCTAACAGTCATAAAAATTTTGCATTCATTTTCTTTTACATTAAAAATACAGACAAAACTAAGTTCAAAGTATTCATTCATTCAAATTTGTTCATTCGCTCATTCATTCACTTTTTTCTGATCTATTCTAAGTAGTCATTTTTTATTAAGAAACACTTTTATGCAATTGAAAACCTTAATCATTAATGTTCTGTTAACAGAGCCATTTTTGAAATGCTAGTCATCAGTTCATGAACTTGCAAAAGGATGCTTACCTTTAAAAGTAGAATATTTTAATCATTTGAATAATTAGCATTATGCAACAATTTAAATTTTCATAAATGACTGACTGATTGATTATTAACATTGCACTTAGAAGCAACATGAAGGCTATTGGTGATGGACCTTGAAATTTTGAACCTCAATCAAGTGATGAGGACAACATTCAAGCTAGGATCTCCCTCTTCAAACTTCCACACCATGCCAATGAGAAGACTAAGAGTCTCAACAGATTTAACATGCATCCGCCTGGCAACACAGCAGCCCTTTGGGGGCATCATGCTCAAACACATGATAAGATAGAAATAACACTGACCACAAGCTTGTGACCATAATCTACATTTTTATAAAAATTCCTTTATAAAGAAAAATCTAAAAATCATAACCATATACAAATATATTCATAGGAATAATGTTGATGAGGAATTGAGATACATAAAGCATTTTCAAATTTCAAGTCATTAATTTTTAACATGACAAATTTATGCAGAAATCATTCAATAACTAAAACTTAGAATTGAGGGAACTCTGGCCACTTAATGAGGACTAATATTAATTTGTTTATTACTGGAAGCTTCATTACAAAATTAAATTAAGTATGAACATTGTTATTTGATATACCACTATATAAATAGAATCAGCTAAGAAAAAGCAGTTGGCCACAAATGCAAAAAATTTTAATTAAATTTTTCCTAACAAGATATACATTTAAAAGAAAATGTACTGAATGAATTGCTTACTATTTGAAGAAATAATAGAGCTTTCATGCTGTCATTTCATATTATTGAAATTTTATACTACTTCATTTTTAATAAAACAAATTTTAATCTTTCCTTTCATTAAAAAGAACATTTTGTACAGTTGATTATTTTGAAGATAATTGTTTACTAAATATTGAATGACTATAGCTGAAACAAATTGTCCACAAAAAAAAAAACTAATTTATTTCACAATTGTGTGTGAGAGAGAGAAAGACATATTTAATATATAAGTTTCCTCTTCAAGATCACTTAATACGTCTTGTTATTTGTGCATTAAATAATTACTTCAAAATTATTACTATATATTTAAATGCTTTATATGCATAAAAAATTCTTTCATCAATACCAGAATCAGGCCTCTTTAAGAGGCATCAGATTTTTTTTTTATTTATACTCTAATCATAATGACACTTGTAATGTACTCCATACTTATTTCTTTATCCATATAAAGGAAAAAATAACCAGCATAACATTCAAAAATAGCTCAATTTAGAATGAAATATTTCAGTGCAAGTGTATTGTACAGAAGGTTAACAACCTAAAATTAAAAAGAAGGAACAAATGTGGAATGGCAAAGTGAGTGCAGTACAATTTAGCTCTTGGTGATTTCAGGTGGAAACAAACAAACAAACAAAAAGGCCAGGAGAAAAGTGGTGCAATGTTATGTCACAGTTGGTAGGAAAAGATATTTAAGCAAAAGTATTTAGAGAGAAGGGCAAACACTCATTTCAGAACATAAATTCATGTAAAGGAAAATACTTAATTGTACCATGCAGTTTTATTTTATATTCATTCCTTCAGCAACCAACTCAAAGTACAAAGTTATACATTCCAGAAATAGTAAACAGAAAAATGAAAGCTTAAAACACTCAAATATTTTAGCATCAAACATATATGAAAAACAAGTTTAATCCACATACATCTTAACATACATAATACATCCCAAAAATTTGATAAGCTCATCCCATGCAGAAATATATTGAGGAAATGTATATTTTAAACATTTATTTTTCATAAAATTCAATGTAAATATTCTATTCTAATCATAACAGCTAACTGATCCTTTTCAATCAAATACCATGAAATTAATATTATATAACAAACAGTGATTTTGAAGGATTTCTAACTAATAATTTTTCACTAAATGAATTTAAAAATAATTTCAGACTAAATATTGTAAGGAAATTGTTTTCTAGCATACTGAAGATTTTTATTGGTTTTCATTGTTATTTCAGCATTAAATTCTTAAATTCAGTAACATTTGTTTATAAAATTAAACATAAGCACTAATTATATGTCCTGAGCTAGGTGAATTACTGAATAAACAATTAAAAATAAAATTAGCATAAAAATATTTCAACTAATCTGTAAAGAACTATAATTTAAATCCAGCCAAGAAGCAAAGTAAAGAATACACAAAAAGAATCATTAATTGAATATAATTAAGAACTGTCCAGTCTAAAAAAATTATAATAAAACTTTAATTTCTAGAAGCATAATCTAATATGCATAACACTACCATAAGTTATTTGAACAAAACCGAAGCCTCTGATAACATAATTTGATGGTGCAATAAATTTATTTGCAAAAAATCTAGAAGGATTTTACTGTGTTCAATAAATAACTATATAAATAAGTAATATAATGTAAAATATATAACTAGAATACTAAAAGGGGTTTCCTATAAATGGGTACTCTAAAAACAATCACAAGAATTTCTAATTATCTATCCATGGATAAAAACAAAGCAATTATTGCTGCCTCCCCAGTTAAAAAAAAAAAAAAAAAACACTTATAAATATTTTTTCAAAATGATTGTTGTAACATTTGTTTTTCTTTACACCCACATATAAAGTCATGCAAACTAGCAAATAAGATGTTAGGGAAAGAAGCTACATAAAAGAAATATATATATATTCATTAATGTAAAATATAGTGCAAAAACCATGCAGGATTACATTAAAATACACATGCATGCAAACATGCCTATACATGATAACATACCTCACATCTGTGGCAACCTGTCCAGGTGGGGCAGTACTTTTGTATGTGAAGTGTGAAATTAGCATCAGTATTTAACCCATAAAATACATATTTTGAAATAGTTGCCTTATAAGGCCGCATACATTATTTGAAAGTAATTTTTATTGAACAAAAACTTACTAAATCCTCCACAGTAAGCACGTGACATAAATATTATTAGTAGAAATGAGCATTTTTTTCAAGAGTTCAAAAAGCACAGTTATGTTTTATGCAAACATGTAAGAAACTAAAAAAAGTATTCAAATTAATGAACAAAGATTAGCTATTAAATAATTTTCTAAATCCCAAACATGTAGTATCCACATGAAGCAAAGTTATAAACTAATACATTTCATAGCACTTTTCATCAGCATGTTTAACAAAAGCATTTCAATAAAAGTCTTAACAAAAAAAAAAAAAAGACATTCATGTTGAAAATTAGAAAAAATATACTTTAAAATCTATAGTTATTTATAAGAATCGAAAACATTTATAACATTTATAAGATCATACAGAAATTTATGCAGATGTTCTTTTTATTTCAAATAATGAATGCAAAATAATTATATGCAAATATTTCGGAAAAATTCACCAATAAAATTAGTATAAATACAAATATATACCATTAATATACACTTTTTTAAGGTTAAAATACTTGATTAAGTCTTAAATTAAATTTCATTACATATATATATATATATATATATATATATAT
>BMAW01047005.1:332100-350455 GCA_019974015.1 Nephila pilipes | reverse complement strand
ATATTTTTTTTTTTTTTTTTCAAAAATATTTTTCAAATTGATCCAAACTTAACTCTTAAAAATTATTTTAATAAATAAATGAAGAATAATCTCAAACCGACCTGTTTCCATGAACATGTGAGGCACAAAACGCATAACTGTAATGTATTAGAGTAGGGTCAATCATAATCGATTTCTCTGCTCTATCCAATAAGTCATGCAGGTAACACAGGTGACGATAGCAGCTACGAACTCCATAGCGTGCACAATACTCATCCAGAACAAATACTTGCCCAGGACTAAACCATCCCTGAAAATAACACATTGAAGCCTTTAAAATTCATGAATAACTATCTTTGAATTAGGAAAAATAATAATGCATAATGATCACAATGTAACTATTCCAAGATTCCTGATATAGCAAATTATAAAATGATGCAATATATTGTCCAGTAAAAAAATATATAATAGAGAGTTTATATTTTTTCATTTTTATTATAAACTAATGATTGTTTCACAAATATATTTTATATAATTGGATAACAGAAATAAGAATAAAAAGACGAATATTGAAAAAAAGAAAGCAGAATGTATCAGAAATCCATTAAATGAGTTGTATACAAGAATAAAAACAATGATAAGGAAAAGAAATAAAATAAAATATTATCTAAATATATCCATAAGTATAAAATATAAGTGTGATTTTTTTAAAAAAAATCTCAATGAAAACAATTAAATAATTCTATACTAGTTCCCAAACAATTTTTAAGCATTTATCCATAAACTATTGTAACTTTTATTACATAGTATAAAAATTACAATAGTTTATGGATAAAATCATAAAACCCAATCCCTCAAAACATTTCCACAATTTGTTTTTGAATGAACTGTTTCATAATTTTTTTCAATTTTTGCTGACAATATAAATTCAACTAATACTGAATGTTTTGCATTTCATTCAAATACAAATTTTAAAAATTAAAATATTTATTATAGAATTATTAAGTTAACGTAAAAAATTATTGAAACAATGGTATTTTTTTTTAAAAAAAAAAGGCTTTTTCTAAAAACTGTGTGAGTTCCTGAAACATCTTTATAAAAATATTTAGCAGAAAATACATAATGACCACTGTTTCAAATTGCAGAACGAAATTTAAATAAATGAATACAAACCAAAGAGCAGTATGGATCATTCAAACGATAGTCAAGTGTAGTTGTCTGGAGAGTTCGAAACAATGTATGATGGTTAAATTTGCATGGATCAGCAGATATAAATTCATCCATGCCATGCTTCCGTGCACGATCAGCATCTAAGAAATGAAATTTAAATTAATATTAATAAATACATCACAAATTTTAATAGTTAAGATACAGTTTAAAATTCAGAAATTATTCTGAAGAAAAACAATGCATTTATTTTTTGAAATAGCCACTGCACATAAAGACATATTAAAGTAATTTTTAATGCAGTAATAAACAAATGCTTTTACAAAAATATAATTACAAATTCCTTTTTAAAAATTACAATCTCTCTTTTTTATTTAAATAAAGTAATTATTCAGTAAAATATATAAAAATTCAAAGTTCTAATTTTACATGTGAAGCTCATTTATATAAAAATTAGTGAGTGAGCGTGAGACTGTTGGGTTTTATGGCGCAAGAGCTAAAGCAGGCTATGCTGCACCAAACATCTATTAAAATAATATAAAATAAAATGATTTTATAAACATGGATTACACACAAGGTAATAAAAAAAAGGTTTAAAGTTAAAATTTCAAATTTGGTGCAAAAGGTCAATTCGTTTTATAAGAACAAACAAGTTATGATGGGGGTTTTCCCCACCACCACCAAGTCAGATAGGTTTAAAACTGATAAATGAAAAAAATACAATATATGTAAAAATTAATCAGACTCATAAGAATAAAAATTAAAGGTTACCTCCTTGCAACCTGGATATTGTGGAATTTTTGCTGGTTTGAGGCTGAATAAGTGGAGTAGGTTTATGAGATTGTCCAGTAGCTCTGTACATCGCCATTACCCACAAATGAGATTCATTTTCATCATCACTCGCAAATAAAACGCTATCCCCCTCTTTGACCGCATTGAAGAAAAACCTCCCACCTTCAAGGTCTAATGGAAAAGAAATAAATAAAAAGTACATATTTTTAAAAAAAGATAACATAAACATTGTGTATACAGAAATACAGATGGAAAAAAAATTCTATACAGATATTTAAACAAATTTATTTAAGATGAAAAATGCACAAACTTAAAATAGATTGTATGTATTAAACCAATATTGACATTAATTATGCTAACAAGATTAAAAAAAAATAAAACATAAATGAAACATCCACTTTTTTCTTCCCAGAATATCATTAGATAGAACAGGTTTTTTTAAATAAACCATATTAATAGAGTATAACAAATCTTATAAATAAAATTAATTAGATGAAAGTATTTCAGTTATTAATAATATTTTACCAAATGAATTAACACGTTTCTTTTCCTATATTTACCAAGATTTTTTTTTCTTAACAACAACTGTTTAAAAAGCTTAAAACTCTGAATTTATGTTATCCAATACAACCTCTATTTTCAGGCTATTCTTTCAACATGAATAACAAAGCTGAACATCAATGAACAGCTAAAATGGTTATAAGTATCTACAAAAAAATAATGTAGTAATAAAGCTTTCATTTTAAAATATATTTGCTACTCTTAAAAAGCAAGTTTTTACGTAAAAATATAAAATAAAATTTAAAAAAATTGACTAATTATTACTATAAATATATATAAGAATACAAGTATCCATCTCAATTTAACTTCATCCACTAAAAAAACTGTTCATTGTTACATAAAATATTAAAAAGAAAAACGTTTTTTTAAGAAATATGTAAAAAAGAAAATTACCAGGAACTGGTTCAACGTAGTCTACAGTATATCCGTCCAACTGCATCATTTCAGTAGGTTCAGATTTCTTTTCTCTGTAACTACACATCGCAAAGGTATACTGTGACACCTAAACATTAATTTTTTAAGAATTATCCTAAAAGTTTAAAATTCTTTTACATTTAATTATAATGATCTGGTCATACCCATGATTAAGCACTTAACTTATTGATAATTGAGAGGGAGATTAGAAATGGACTAATTAGATATCTAAAAATTATTTTATTAATAGATAAAAAAAAATATTGAAATGAGAATATCATGTAATATTTCATTCAAAAATTTATCAATAAATTTAAACTGAAAAACATTTCTAAAAACTCATTATATACATTTTAAAATTCAAAATAATGAAAGTTAAATAAATAGAAGATAAAAATCAGATTTTCAAGCTTGTAGTTAATTATTTCATATTAAAATTTTTTCATATGAAATTTGTTTAGTTAAGCTCTATTTCTTTTTTATTTTCAAATTAAAGTTATATTTGAAATGAAAATGTAAGGTATTAATTTACTATTAAGTCAAAAAGAATACTAAGAAAATATAATACTCTATTACACTTAAAATATAATAAATTATTATTAAATGCATCAAATAAATAAACAATTTTCTGTGCTTTGATTAGAATAACCATACAAAACAAACAATATTTAAAATATTCACCTGAACCAGGAGAAAATATCTTTTCTTCCATTTTTTCCAAACTTGCTTTCCTTGCGCAAATAAATACCTAAAGATATTTAAGAATCACATTTTGATACAAATTTATTAAGAAAGATGCAAAGTCAATTTTTTTTAACAAAATAATATTTCAAAATCATCAATTAGAGGACAGAGCCTAAGTAAAAATAAATCATGTTACAATTTGACCAACCATTTTTTAAGTTATGGTGAAATAAAATTCAAGAACATAACATGTACACAAAAAAAAAAAGCCAATCAGCTGAATAACTACAATTTATTGTTTCTACAGAACAACTTTCATCATCTAACCCATATCTAAAATGTAACACAAAACACACACAAAAAAAAAAAAAAAAATTAAAATATGCTACAGCAATATTAAAAGAATAGGAAGTTTATCAGCTTTCAAATATTTTTAAATTAATATTGTACTTCCTCTGTATCTTTCCTTAAGATTTTAATACATTAAAATAATAATAAAAATCATCTCCAACAGATGAATAAAATAGCATTTTTTGCTTACAACAAATTTTTATTTATTCAAACTAATGGACCTTCCAACAGAAATCTAAAACAGATCAGAAGATATTGGGTCAGAAAATTTCTTTAAAAAAAAATATGAGAATAATACAATTAAGAAAGAATAGCACATTCTCTACATTTTTCTCCCTTAAGTTCAAGAAACATTGTCTGATAATACTGATCCCTGATACAAAAAAAAAAAAAGATTACGAATTCACTAATATAATTTATATCAAAGTTTTTAAGAAAAGATAAAAAAATTTCAGTTCAAATTTTTAAGAAAAATATTCTCCAGAAGGAAAATAGGCATCCCTTCTTGTTATCATAACTATGTGAATATTTCTCTATGAGTAACTCACTTAACATCATTTTTTATGAACATATCATTTATTACACATAATATAGAGCTTTCACCAAACCATATAATACCTCGCCCACCTCAACACTTAAAACATGTATACTACTAAGAATATGTTTCCATCATACTTCTCTCTGCAACAGCTCCATCTATCTTCTCAACACTTCTTACAGAATTATTTTGATATTGTCAAGGCTTAGTTTTAATATATAAATGTATTAGATAAACATACATAAAATTTTGTTAAATATAATATTGAATAAAAATTACCTTTTATCTATTGCAGTGTAATATTTATATAATAGCAGAAAATACATTGCTGAAACATAGAAAATTAGTAATACAAACCTGAATAACTGCCAAATTGGCAATTACAAAATTACCTTCAACTCCATTTTTTTAATAAGTAAGTATATAAATTACTAGAAGCATAATAGAAAAAAATATATGCAAAAAATCCAAAAGAATTCAGAGAATTTCATTTCAACATACCCGCAATGCTTCATATTTAGAGGCTTATCCATGCGGACTACTATCTTGATTCGCAAGTCCTGGTCGGGGGCGTTTTTAGGAACAATCATTTTGTACCATTCGGGTGTTTTGGGGCTCAATGGAGTGGGTTTAATAATTACCTAAAAATGAAACAACAATTTATTTGGTATTCCTTTGAAATTTCCAAAAAAAACTACAAAACACAAATACTAAAAACTTACTTTTCCTAATTCTTTATCATCCAGACTTAATAAGCCTGGACTTTCTGTATATAATTTTACTTTTATAATAGGTAGGGCATGAGTAGTGGTAAAATCCCCTTGTGTGTCCCACCTGTTTAAAAAAATGAATTCACTGTAAATAATAAAATAAGTTTAAAAACATTAACTAAAGAGGGTAAACATCATATAAATTAATAATCTTTCCAAACATAAAAGTGATCTGCAGACTATGATTTTTGAATTATGCCATCTACAGATTTCAAAAAACAACTTTGCTTTGAATATTAATTCTGAAACAAACAATGCTGTTTGAGACAAACTGAAACTTTCATCAACAATATTTATTCATAAAATTTGAGAAAATATTTAAAAATTACATATGCAATATGATTTCGCTTGAGTTTTCTATTGATAACTGACACAAAAATTTTTGAAATTCCCTTTTTTATTACACTGAAGTTTAAATTTACACAAATCCAAACATGCTACAGATGTGCTTAAAATACAAAAATGCAAAACATAAATATATCAAGATGGTGACAAAATACTTAAAAAAAAATTTAATGAAATCCAAAAAGAACATTTTAAGAAAGATGAAAAAGAATTTTTTACAGAAAATAGTTTACTTCAAAATTAACTAAAAACACTAATAAAAACTTATGTAAAAGTTTGATATTATGACATTATATATCATTTTTATTAATTAAAAAAATCATACATGGGTTTGGATGCTTCTGCATGATCTGTTTGTAATTTTTCTCCTCCTTCTACTTCCATTGTACAATAAACTATTCTATTAGGTGCTAAGGATTTCAGTCCTTTGACTTCCATTACTACTACCTGCAAAAATAGATGTAAAAATATGGAATAAAAAATTATCACTTTATTCTAAGATTTAGTGAGCAGATTGCACATACTTACATAAATTCACAAATTCTCAAATACATTCACTTTAACATAAAATTCTAAAAGTTAATTCAAATTACAGTAGTCAATATTGTCAATACAATTGTCAGTAGTCAATACAAAATTTGATAAAATTAATTTGAAATTTATATATAGAGAAAAATTGTAATAAGTAACTAAATGCACATTAACAAAAATCAATATTTATCAAATGTTTTAAAATTAAAACACTGAAAAATTATTATTTCCTGTTAATATCCTTTAAGATATTTTACATTACAAAAGATTTTTTTAAAAAAACAGTAATACTTATGGCTTTAACAAGAAATCTTATCATGACTCTTGATTTACTCAAAATTCAATCTAATAAAGCCAATACCATGAAAGAAATTATGCATGCAATAAAACTTTAAAAAACACATTAATTTTATCAAGAATCAAAAAAATAATTTCTTCCACAAATTTTCTGATATAATTTTTGTTACAAGAATGTTGTGTTACATTAATAAAAATCTTTTACAATTTAAATGTGGCAGACATCCCCCCCCCCTCCTATCTTTCAAGACCTTATGCTGAAAATATTACAATGATCTTCCTTTATTGATCTTGAACATCCATTCTTAACAGATAAGAAATAAAAACATTTATATTCAGTGTGGTTTTATATACATCAACAAAATAATAATAAACTCAACTTTATTTTACTACACAATACGACACTTTTTCTAAGGTACATTACAGTTGCAAAATTTATTTGCCACATCCCTTAAAAATTCACATTAAATGAAAGCCAATTCATCTAATTATTTCATTAATTTTACATATTATTACAAGAAAAAAAAATTAAGAGTTTGCACAAAGCCAAATTAGTACAACAAACATCTTTTAATGTTTTTGGTGATTTAAGGCATTGTATTATATTGCTGGTCATGAAAGCTGCTACAAAAAAATTTCCATTTATCTTTTAATTCAACATTAAATGAACACATTTACAAAGCGTTTTCATTACAATTACTTTCATAAAAAGTATTTTTTTTAAAGCTCTTAATATTAAATTTTAAGAAGAAAAAAATACAATACACAAGTATACAATTAGTTAGAAGGGAGATTTACAGTCTTTTACCTCCAATGTGAATGAAAGAACAACATCAAGCTTAGAGAGCGAGGTTTCTCCGTCTTCTGTTAAAGCTTCTTTTGATAATGATGATTGGCTCCTAAATATATAAACCAGACAATTTTTAAAGTTGATTAAAACTTAAAGAAAATTTGATTTTGCTCTAAAGTGAGATTTGAAAAATTGTTTTTGTACAGTTAATTGTAAAATATTAGCAATTAATAATTATAACACAAAGTTGTTCATTTCAAAAGCTATGTGAAAAGTAAATATAATTTATCAATTCATTACGCTTTTATTTGTTTTGAAAGAAGATTATGTTTTTAATTATTTTTTCTCAAATATTTTCCAAAAAAAAAAAAAAAAAAAAGAGAAGGTATTCTCCCTTTTTTTTGAACTTCCACTTTCATTTAAAAACCAAATTAACACTTTAAATGAACCCTAATTCTACATTAAAAATATATACCAAGGAATAAAATTTTATTTGAAGTAAAATAGTGTTTCAATAGAATGTAATAAATTTCACTATATATTAATTGAAGGAAATCAAACACAAAATCTATAGATCAATAAAATTTATTTCAATGATACTGTCTAAAATTTCAAGATCAATTGAAAAAAATTCAAGAAATCAATAACAACTTTTAAATGAAAAACAAAATTATTTATTAAAGTCGGCATGTAACGCAAGATTGATTACAAAAAATAAATATTTATTACTTTTTACATTTATTAAAAAAAAAGGACAAAAAGAACTTTTTATTACATTCTTTAATCTTTCTCCTTGCCTTTCTATTAAGAAATGTACAAAAAAAGATAAACAGTTCTACTAACAGTTGGATTTTTCACATATACAAACTGAAAGTTAAGTAGAAAAAAGATTGCATATTTAAAAGGAGGTTTTTCAATCACATTTTTTATTCCAAAGGGAGAGGGGGAGGAATTGATTTTTTCATATCAAATTTTTTTAAACCCTACTTAAAAATATACATGGAAACAATTATCTTCAATAACAGAAACATTAAGAAAGTATTTTAATAAACCTGGCACTTTTTTAATTTAATTTCAATTCAATTCTATTATTCTATCATCAGATTACTATATTTATTGTCTTCATATGAGCAATACATTTCAAAATATACTGAGAATTATGAAAGAAGAAAACACATAAAATGTCATAAGAAAAAAGGAAAAATAGAAATGAATAAAAGTGAGTGAACAGTTGTTTACTTAAAGTGATTATGTGATGAAAATAAGTGAATACTGCTAAATAGCAATGCTAGGAAATATTTTTAATACTTATTGCTTGGTGAAAATAAAAGCAAAGTAAGCTTATGGCATTTGAACAAATTTCTTAACACATGAACTGATTTTAGATATTTTCAAGCATACTAAAAAAAAATTCAATTATGATAAGAGTTAACCCTTCGAAATAATTTTTATTAATAAATCCTCCTTAGATGACATAAATTTATCATTACATTTACTATCTATAGATTATTAATAAAAAAGATTTGGATTTTACTAGCCTAATTTAGTGTTCGATCATATTTAATTTAAGATATAGCATAGTCCCGAATTGTATAGAATTGCTGAAGGCATGAACAATAATGTTCTTGTATGATGTTTGATTTTTCATTGTACAAATAAAAATAAATTTAATTTTTTTCTCATATTTAATTTTATAATAACTTATAAGAACAACAATATATTTATAAATAACATCTGATGCATAAAAGTAGGCTTTAATAAAACATTAAAATTACATGAAATATATAACAAAAAGTTATTATCTAAATCAATTTATAAACTGCGAAAAATTTATCACTCTCTCAATAATATAAATATTTTTCATATTATACAACAAAGCTTTCAAAACACATAAATTTAGCACAGTTAACAAAAAAAATCTATAACAAAAATGATTTTGAATTGAATAATTTAAAATTTACACTTTGTACCTCAGTTATATCCTTTAATTTGGAAGCGGAAAAATTAATAAAAAATTTCAAAAGTCACAAAAAGATTTTATCAGCATAATCAAAACTTCACAAAAATTCATATCTTCATTTACATCAATTTAATTTCACACAAGTTTACCTTATAATAAAACTTTGAAGACAGAGAAATGGATTTTACTATGTCAAACTTTACATCAGTAAATATTAATATTTCACATCAAGAGCTCATAATATTTAACCTGTATTTTGTTTATAATTATTTTATTTTTAAAAAAATTAAACAAATATTAACTAGATTTTGACTAAAAATTAGATTATCAAGAATTACATCATAATTTTTTCTTAAAAAAAAAAAGCTGTTTACAAATAACAAATTACATTGATATTTTCTAGATTTGAGGTTATTTTAGAAAAATACTGAATTAAAAAATAAAAAATTTCAATGTAATTTAATTTAAATTTATAATTAAAACTAACAGTTTAAAAACAGTCCATATCATTAAAAAAACTGTGCCTCTATTTCCTTTTGTTTTGAAATACTCATAAAATATTTGTTTTTAAATGTTTGAACTATTAAATAAGTATTTATTACTTATTAATTTTGTCAAAAAGATAAAAAGTGAAAGCCTATATAATTACTAAGGAAATATGTTTGAACCAAGATAACAGAGAAATGTAAAGTTGCATTTTCATTTCACAGCTTCTGCTAAAATAGACTGATATGCTAATATGTTGCTGATACTAATATTTTAAAAAAGTATTCACTTTCTGTTGGTTATACAAAATACAACATGCAAATATAGCATCCAGTAATCTTTACATTTGTACAATGGGTACATCATGGAGGTAAGAATTAAGCAGAGCAATATATATGCAAATCATATATGCAAACATTACATATAAGCAGTATAAAAAAGTAAAATACAGAATTTTAAGCATTGCAACATGCATTTTTGTGTGTGTGTGATAATACTGAAATTACACAATAATGAAGTGAATAAAGAATCAATAAGTACAGGATATTAAAAATTAATTGTTATGATTAGCCATCACACTAACAAATGTAATTTTAAACATCTTTCATGGATCACATAGAGATTAAACACTTTGCAGCTTAAGATCTAAATTTAAGCCATAATATACAACAGAAAGTTATCACCAACAGCACATTAATTTTTCAAGACATCCATTGTTATGACTTCCTTTGACCCACATGAGTTTGTAGATTTAATATTGCATGAAATACAGGACTTGTACAAATGAAATAAATCAATCTATTGATAGCACTATGGCTGTTACATAACAATTATAGCAGCTATGAATAATTCTTAAATAGTTATAAATATATTGATCCAGGAGTTATAACATGGGTTTTTTACCATTAAATCTTACATCATTATTGATATCAATTATCAGCCACAGCTACATTCTGAAGTATTTACCATAAGATATTGTCCTTACTCTTTAAAGCATTCTATCTTCAATAGAACAAAGAATGATTACATGTTATATGAAAGGTACAAGAATTCTTCAGGGAACAGTAGATTCCATTTCTCCCATACCAGCCTGTTCATCACATATGTCACCAATCAAATATATCTAAAGTCAAATGAATGATGGTAGTGAATTACAGTAGCCAGGAATAACAAACCCAAACAATCAATCCTAAGCTTCTCTTTCTCTCTCTATTTTTTTTAATGTCAAAATGTGTTAAGTGATTAAGAAAACACTAGTAGATTTTTTTTTTTTTTTACTCTCTTTTGAAAAATAGATTTAAATAATTATTTTTGTAGTGTTTCATTACAATTTTACATGCTTAATATCGAAGATGAAAAAAAAAAATAAAGAAATAAGTAGTGCATTTAGTTTTCTTGCATGAATTCACAAACCCAATCATACTTGCAATACTTCCCAAAGAGCCACTAATGTTAACACTATGGGGAAATTGATCCACATGTGATTAAACAGCACAAAGATGATTTAACGAATTCCACAGTGGCATTAACAGCCATTAAGAGGAAGAAATTAGAAAATGGTCAAAGACACTAGACAATGAATGTTTGCAAGTAATTTTTGAATAAAATCCATTTCAAAATGCAAGAAATATGTGAGGTACTTTACATCAATATTTTAATAGAATCTAATCAACTGAAGCAAATTAGTAATGTGGAAAAGCCCAAAAAATGG
The DNA here is from genome assembly GCA_019974015.1 of Nephila pilipes. Lineage (NCBI taxonomy): Eukaryota > Metazoa > Arthropoda > Arachnida > Araneae > Nephilidae > Nephila > Nephila pilipes. Next base: position 339,079 of record BMAW01047005.1, on the reverse strand, counting down.
GTCTTCTCCCTGAAACTGCAGAAATACATTCACTTAGGATATGAGACTTTATCCCACTCTCTAAATTCTCTCAATCTTTCAGTAACTGACTACCATTTTTTCAAGTTTTTAGACACTTTAAGCAACAAAACTTTCGTCCAAAACAGAGGTTGAAGCTGGATTCCAGGATTTCTTAGTACAAAGAAGTTCTATTATATATATATATATATATATATTATATTATGTTCATTGATAAAAAAATATTTATGAAAGTTAAAACATCATACTTTGACTCATTTTAACATACAATGTTAAATTTTCCAAAGAATAAATTTATATCCTGAACAACCTTATACTAGCAATAACTGCAAAGAAAGACATCAACAACCATAAATAATTTCATCATATTCTAAAAATTGAATTTAACTATGATTTCAATCATTTTACTATTGTGTTTTTCTATATGTATAATCAATATTATCTTGATATATCTTGCATTGCATGATAATGTTTTTGATGGCCAACAATTTTTATCAAAGTTAGAAACTCTTTCATTACTTAAATATGCAAGTTTAAATGTAATAAAATATTCAAACTATGTTTTAAAAAAACTTCTTCAAAATTACTTTTTATTTAAGCATTTAATCATAAAAATAATATAATTAAATTCATTACAACATTCTAAGAATTAGGTTAACATTTTCAGAGATGATTTTTTTTTACTAGCATTACTTGAAAATAAAATTTTAAAAATTTAGGGAAGAATTTGAAAAACTTGAAATAAAAAATAGTTAATTTAAGGAATATAAAAATCAATGCATAAAATATAACTTAATGTATAAAATACTAAAAATGTAATACCTGTACATGGAATTATAATTATGTGAAATAAAGTTAGTTTTGCTGATAGTAAATCTTCAATTTTAAAATGATACTTTTTCAATTAATCTTCCATTGCCATGCAACATCTCTTTCAGAGTATTTTAAATAGCATGCATTTTTCATCCAAACAGAATCAAATGTTACCTCATATATTTAATACATGAACTTGATTTCATATATTTGGTTCATATATTTAATACATGAACTTGATTTTCCTTTTTTTTTTTTTTTTTTTTTGAACAAATTAAATTATCATGAATACTACCTTTAATTTTATACATAGTTAATGTTTTATGTTTCTCTTCAAAACAGTTGCAAACTTTACTTTTCTACATGAAGTTATTATCTTAAAATTAACTATATACAAAAGAAATAACCCAGGTATTTAAAAACTTGCTTCACTTTTAAAATCTGATTTAATAAAACGTCATGCTAAAAAGGAACTTAAAAACAAAATATTAGTCCTGTTTCTGTTCTTCAAAATATATTTCAACAAAATTTCATAAATAACACATGCAAAATAAAAATGCAATGCAAAGCAAAAGAAAAAAAGCCTACATGTAAGTAAAAGAAAATACTAGTGCATTGTAAATGATAATCCATAGCGGAGCTTGCAGGCACATAAGGAGTTTAAGGGGGCTGCAATCAGGCCATATATTTGCAGATGCTGAGAGATAGCTAAAAATAAGGCAGAATTTAATTAATAAAAACAATTACAATGGAAAAACCAAATCCAAAGAATATCTATAAATGAAAAAAATTGTGAAAGTGCCATTTCATTCAGAAAAAATATATAAAAACATAGTAGCTCTGAATAAAGACAAATGCTAAGATCTAGAATTTGATATATTTATTATTTAAAGGCCTTTTCATTTAATATTTAGATTAACTTTTAATTAGTACCATACATTGAATTAAAATAGATTATTAATTTTAAGCATGGTCATATGACAAAGATGTTTCCTCAATTCAGTAACTCACTTTTCAATATAATATAAAGATTTGAAATTACAACAAATTTAAAGTATGTCATTTCTTAATATTGTGCACAAAGATATTTATTCGTACAAATCCTTAACTCAAAACAGTTTGATATTAAGCAGAAACTCTATCAGGCTATTTTAAGTATAATTTCTCCCATCCTAAAATTCCAATTAACTTTTAAGTATAGTGTAACAAACAAAAACATCACAATCAGGATTTTAACACCAGTGCTATTACTTTTTCAAGCAAAAGTGCACAATTATGCATGTAGTACCAAAAATAGTAATGCCTTTTATTTGCCTTAAAAATAAAATGCAAAAATATTAAAACAAAAATGAATTATTATAATAGCATACAACAATAATCAGTCTTAAATAATAAAATACCAATTTTATGTTGATACATATTTGAATATACATATATTTCTTAGAAACAAATGCACTATACATTCATAACCGTAGCCTTTACAATTAGTACAAATCAACATATTCTAATATTTAATTCTTATGGATATATTTAACAAATTTATTTTTATAATTATCAGATCATACCAAAATTTCATCCCATGAATTAATGACTATGATTAAATTATCTTTTATTTCCTAATTTGAGATATTTTAAAATCTTAGAAATGTCTCTCAAGTATAAGCCAGTTCAACTTTTTTCTTGAATCTAAAAAACAGCTTTTAAAAATAAAATAGCCAAAAGTTGTTTTTAATAGATCCAAAGAAACCTTTTATGGTTATTTCATTGACTCTAGACTCAAAATTTCAGCCAAAGATACTTCCATATCAGTAATTAAAGCTGAAAAAACTCAATAAAAATAGGACAAAGTATATTGGCATAATACATAAATAAAAAGCAACTAAAAATAATATACATGCAAATACAAATAACAATCCAAGCAAAAAATTAAATTTCTACTCAGATCTACCTGCCTTAGAACAGAAGAACGGCGCCGACTACAAGCAGCGTAGAAGGGGAAAAAGGATAAACAGGTTTGGTCAATGATGGAGGAATTAATTTTCTTATAAAAACCTTATAAACAAGAAAATGGATGCATGCTGAACAATTCATTAATAAATTTAGTAAATATTAAAAAAAATTTGCATCATTTTTTTAATTTTATAAAACTGTTTCAACATAAAAAAAATGTCATGGTTGCCAATTTTGTAATACAAGAACAAATTTATTTTTTTAAGAAGTGTTCATATTCAATATGCAACCATAAAGAGATATTTTTATCAAATACAAATAAAAATATATCATAAATGCATAATTCCACCAAAGGAAAAAATTAATGATTTCCCTCTCATAGAAATTTCATCACAACAAAATTGTACTGAGTAAAAAAAAAAAAACTCTTCCAAAAAAATTAGTGAAATATTCTTCAATAAGCACAGTTTAAAAAATAATAAATATATGATAAGAATTTGTAATATTTCTAGAATTTTTAAAATTAAAATAAAACTATCAAAACTTAGTGGTACATAATTATTTTAATAAATAATATTTATCTTGAGAACAAATTCAAAGAATTTTTTTATCTGAATTAACAAGACAGCAAACAAATTAATTTTTATAGTTAATTTTGTATTGTTTAATAATGTTTGCAATTTATTACAGCACATTTTAAAAACAATTTTTTATATACAATAACTGCCCTATATAAACAAAGAGTTTAAGTTGCTATTCGAGTATCTCTTTATCGTATGAAAGCAACATTTAATGCAGAAATTACAATCATAATTCAATTTTTCATTGAGATTGTAATATTAAGTATTAACAAATATATTTAAAGCATGCAGGAATACAAGGTAATACGGTGATTAAGAAATAAAAATTTGATATCAAAGTAATTGCACAGTGACAATTATCCAAATTTAATTTTATATGTACATGCAATTTTAAATAAATTCTCAAATAATAATAATAATAATAGCCATTTTGTGTCTTATTGAATGAAAATGGTAGAAACTTTAGAAAATATTCAGATTAAAAATTTGGTCAAACAAGTTAATTTGTTCAATTAAGAGATTGATTTTGCCAGTTAAAAATTCAAAACTTTGAAATAATATTCAAGATTTTCATTTCAGAGCACATCCTACATTGAATGCAAGGAAACTTTTTAATAAATGCTAGATCATACAATAAAATCATAGTTTAAAAATGAATCCGAGATAACATTAATACAGTAGAATAACTTTTCTATGTATATCAAGTAAATGAATATTTAAACAAAAAAATTAAGATGATGGACATAATTTAAATTCCAATTTATATAAAGACATTAAAATGAATTTTTCATACATTGATTTTAAAATTAAGTTGAATTACTTAAGTTTCATTGTTTTTAAATGATTTCTTTATATATCCTATACTAATGCAAAATTTCTTAAAACTGTATAATATAAGAGTTAATAACAATGAGTTTTTGATAAAATTCTTTGGCATTTACTGAATTTTTCAAAACAAAATGAAAAAAAAAAATGTTAATTTTTCTACAGAAGTGATTCTCAAACTTTTTGCTCAATGTATCAATATAATGTTATGAACCCGAGATGCTTCCCAGCAACGTTACTCGTATAAAGAAGAGATATTTACAAGGATTTCATCTTGGCGGCGGATATGGGGATCATTTTAGCGAGTTGGTGAGAAACTTGGTAACTTTGGCAACAAAATATTCCCAAAAGTGCTGGAATCTAGGAGAAAACTCAATTATGTTGAAAATTATGGATTTTTCATTGATTTTCCCCATGATGTCACACTTGGCCGGAATAGGTATAAATAGGAAGAGAAGCTGAAACAGAGTAGTCTGTCTTAGAGTCAGGCTTGGAAGTGCCGAGTATTAAGATGGAGATATTTGCATAGTGCCAACTAATAGGCTGGTGAGATGAATGCTACTGATAGAACCATGACTGTCTTTCACAAGCTGTGTTTTCATTCCTTTATCTGTGTTCCCAATCTATACAAGTGTTATGTTTTATGTTAATGTTGTTAATCTATATAAGTATTGCTACTTGTGTGTCATCTTGTTCTCAACATTTTTGAACAAAATGTCATTTTCCATTATCCTCCATATTGGACTGATTTCATTCATAAACACCCAAGAGACTGAGAATTTTTATAACAATATGAATAGTTCTTTTATTCTAGGGTTTGTAAGAACTCCTTAAAAGAAATATCTCTAAATAGGCATGAAAACTTCTTTATGTCACCAGTTTTTTACACATTAGAGGTGGAGAGGTGATTATAATAATTTAAAAGTCATTAAATTATAATTTGTAATAAAGTCAGTGTAACTTAACTAAATTTATAATTGGAAAGTTATAAAAGAGAATAATAGAACAATCACTTTAGTGTATTCCTGTTTCATGACCCAATAAAAGTGGTTACCAAACAGTAATCACAAGCCTACCTAGCTTAAATTTCCCCCCATACTTCCAAGCAACCTCCAATTGTAAGATCATTTTTCATATGAATAATATTCACATGCCTTTCAGATTGCAATGATCAGTGAGTAATTCTATAGCCAACTTAATTTTTTCTACTGAGTTTTAAAACCTCTTACAAATCATTTTCCCCTTGATATTACAGGTTGTGCTCTTTTGCTGGTTTTAAATGGAAAGAGATATTTTATTTCACCATTTTGGGAGATAGTTTTTCATTCGTAGGATCAATTTACCTTAATGACAGGTGTAATTCGAATTTCCAATCTTTTGTTATCTGAAGAAAACTCATTATGTTCCTCTTAGCACACTTTAAGATAACCAAATTGAAAAGGAACTTGCCTTTCAATCAGTTATTAGGTGCTTTTAGCTCCTATCATTATTGAAGAGAGCTATCACATTTTCTCTCCCCCTCCACGTGATAAGAAACAATCAGAGAAAAAAGTCTTTCTTTAACACCCTTCAGGGACATTCTGAACAATATTTAGAGAAGGTTGTATTCCAAGTCATTATTGCAAATCATATACATTCCTTCCTTTTGTACTGAGTGTCGTTTGGCAGTTTCCATTAACATCAATGGCTGTCTCTAATTGAGATGGCAAGTCTTACATAGCTGACATACCACTAGTCATATTTTATGAGTGGGGGTCCTAGTTAGATTACAAAGAGGCAAGTTTACAGTTGTTCTAGGCTGTGCTGTCATCTAATGTTCACATTTTGGGTCATCACTTCAGCAGAGAAAGATGTTTTTTTACCATTATAGAAAATTATTTTTCAGGCCATGATGCTATATTAATCTTGTCTAAAGTACACCTGTAGTTAAGCCTTAGATAGCTGGTTAATATATTTCTTCTCTTCCCACATTAATGGTGCTAATAGAATTATATTTGTTACAAAAAAGAGGGAAGGTGTATAGCATGTGCTATTGTAAAGATATATTTTTTCATTCTCCTATTAGTTCTCATGAGCAAATAAGGATGCATGGTAATATGTAATGGAATTGATCCATAAAGTCTCTTTAATTAAAGGATGAAAAATTTGCCAAGAAATATATTATCGAATTGTTAATCAAATCTTATTCAGAGAAGTAATTAAAATTTCCAAGTGAGCTGAAACAAAATCATGTGATAGTAACTAAGCATATGCAAGCATTTCAAAATTTGCCTTTTAGGTAAGATTTAGTTCAAGAAGATATACATGTATTTAAGAAGATCTAATTATATTCATGTTTCTACACTGAGAATCATTGCCCTAAAAGAATATTATTTAAGTTTTTCAAAGATTGAGAATCACTACCCAAAATCAGATGCAATTAGTCAACATTTGAATGACATGAGATTAAAAAGGAAAATTTATTAACTGCCTAAATTCACCTATTAATTATATAATAATACTGATTATGACTTATATAATATTGGTCTTAAAACAATTGACATATAAAAATGAATCAAAAACTGTTCCTACAATTTATATTTAGCAGTCTAATTTTATGTTTACACAATGAATTTTTCACATAACATTAAAGAACTAAAAAACAGAATTGAATTATTGCCAAATGAAATTTATTTCAAAAACACTTTCAAATTTCAATAAATTGGTTCTCTTTTCTTTAATTAAAGACTTTTTAATTATTTAAAATTGTAATTTTAAAATACTATGCTATATTTTTTAACTTTCAAAATTAT
>BMAW01047005.1:311152-332090 GCA_019974015.1 Nephila pilipes | reverse complement strand
TTTATAGTCACTTAGCAATTCTTCATTGAACACTGCTATGACAGAGAAGTACCTATTTTTTTTCAAAGATTATAAAATTTAATAATTTTGTTTATGTGCATTAGTAATTCATTTATCATTTCAGTACTTTTCTGTTAAAGGGGACTGTAAAAAAAAACCAAATTGCATTGTGCGAATTCACCTCTTTCCCAACACAGTACTATTGCAATTGCCTGTGATATCACTCCCGTTTGGCGAAAAACTTAATATCACTAACAGCCCTCTTTAATGGAAAAGTAACTATAAATATGTTGTATACTTGTAAGCAAATGTTACGTACCTGTAAAGCATTATATAAAAGTTGATGTTCAAACTTCTTAACTCCCAAAATGTTCTGAAACATATCGTACAATTGTTCTTTGCTTAGGATCAATTCTGAGGCAACATTCTGCTGTAACCTACTTTGAGGTTTCCGCGTATCCTCATCACCACGAAATATTGCATCAAATTTATTCAACCATGCAGTGAGGACAGTTTCTTTGCTAAGGCCATTGATTTCGGGTAAGCTGCGAACCCTCTTCTCTATATTGATCTTGAAAACATCTCGAAAATCTTGCTGGGAACAAGCTCCACTCTGAACCATCCTCGCAACTCGATCACTCTTCAAGAAAACTTCATAGTAGTTTTGTACTGCATTGTTAAAGGCCTCATCTGCTGCAATACTCGTCTCCCCCTTGAAGAACGCTTGGAAACGTCCCTGAATAGTTTCCAGCTGCTGCTTCGTGACTTTTAGATTTCTACGAACCATATCTGTAGGCTGTTTTGCATTAAAAGGATATGCTATACAGCGCAAAACAAACACGTACAGCTGAAGACGCTTCTTCCGTTCTTCTTCTTCCTTCTCGGCCTTATCAACATCATCCTTTTCCTTGTCTTTCTCGCTGACCAAAGATGGACTGGGACTAGAAGGCCGCGCTAGACTGTTGGACCTAGACTGAGACGCGCTCACCACGCTTAAGTTATCCACCCCACTTGCTGGCGAAACACTACGGGTAATGCTACCACTCCTGGGGATTTCCAAAGTTGTCGTAGAAGCAGACAGCGCTGTGGCTTCCGAACTCTCTTCCTCGACCGTTTCATTTTCGCTTTCTTCTTCTGACGACGAGGGTTCTAACATTTTCAAAAACTAGAAATGTGGCGTATTACAAGTATGGGTAAGAAATACCGTTACAGGGTTATTTCAACTATGTCTAGCATCTTATTTGATTCTCTTTGGTTATCAGAATGTGCGATTTCTCAAGAAACATACAAAATCGCTGAGGCTTCAGGATCGGCCTAAGCTATCTACAATTTAATATATTCCAACAATCGGTATATACTATCTTATAAATGTTGATAGGTTACAAAATTACTATACAAATAAAAAATATTTATTTATAATATATATTTTATTTATTTATATATGTATATATATATTTATATATATTACAATTATACTCAACCACTACAGGAGGTGTAAGGTAATATACGCAATATTAAAATAGGAGGCATTCACAATTTTTTCTATCTCATCCTACACCAAACATCATAAAAAATGAACGGCGAACAAAACTTAGATAATTCCATCCCCTACACGATAACGAAACCAACAAACGGACACACATCCGCAACCTTTTTACAAAACAATTCACTAGTTACTCAAACACGCACCGACACATTCTGCAGTGGTGGTGATGTCCTCAAGAACAGGGTCAAATCTGCGCATGCGCTGATGCCTCACTTTTCCGAATCTATTAATACAAAGTAAATTTGATTTTTTTTTTAAGCTGAAACATTATCTTTCCTGAATTTTCAGAAGACAAAAATTATTTTTTTTTTATGTAATTTTTCAGCAGTAGAAGAAATCGAAACTAAATGTGATACATGTTTACGTATTGATGTTGCCAGAATTTAAGAAATGAATTGGGAATTGTAAAGATTCAAATTTTAAAGACAAATTTATTTGTAAATTTTCTTTACGTATTTTTGTTAAAATTTTATTTTATTTGAGGAATATTTCTAGTTAACTATAAGCTTTTAATCATGTTTTTATTGCAAAATAAGCAATGCAAGAAATAAAACAAAAATCAATTTTCTTTCTTTTCTGAGTATTTCGACTTGATTTGATTAATATAAAGTAAAATAACATAACTATTAGATCAAGCGAAAGATACTAATGAACAAGCTTCCTTATCTTCAAATTTTTACTTCTCACAGATGTATACTGTTAAAAAATAGGTTGACAGGCTTTACTGGAGGTCCTGAGAAAACGATTCTAAATCTCCATATCAGAGCAGTTTGGGATGCTTGACTTTGGCTTTTTCTGTTAAAAAAGTTAGGAGAGCAAGCAAAGTGAAGAAATTCATACCAGACATTTATGCATGGGCAAAAAACGGAGAGTACTCAGGTAAAAAAAAAAAAACGGGGAGTCCTTAACTAGCGGGGTTAAAGATTTTTTCCCCGCCAAATCCTCATTTCTAGTAAAAGACTGATCGCCAAAGCATTGTCCTTGAGATGAACCAGCTTGTAGCAACCATGCGCAAGACGATCCTCGGGGTAAACTCTCTGCGTAGTAATACACTGTTTTTTCTTGACATTCACCAGCTATCTTCTTGCAGTTTACATGAGTGCATCGTTAGAGATTTCAAGGACCCGCTTAAAAATAAAAATATTTTTAAAATATTGCTTACCAATTTGAAGAATTAAATTGAAGTTATGTAGTAAAAGGAAATAAGTTGAAGTAATTTAAATCGAATAAAAATAAATTAAAATTTAAAGTATGTGCCTTCCCAAAAATCACAATTTTTATGAAAATCAATATTTAAATACTATCAATATAAAAACTATATTATAATTTTTTCATGTAGCGAGATTCGAAACTGATGAAAAGAATTCATTTTTTAAAAAAACAGCTGTTATAAAAGTTATAATTGTGTAGAACTTTTATGCAGTGGAGAAAAGCCTTAAACTCTGCTTTTCTAAGAATCTTCCTACGTCATCGTGTGTGACGTAAGCACAATTGGACGACAACCCCAATGGAATGTAAACTCCTATGTTAAGCAACCTTGGCACGTTTCGAAAAAAATTTCAACACCCTTCTAAGTAAAGACTCCCCAAAAAACGCAAAACAGAAAAAAAAAATGCAAAATTTCTTTTATGAAGTTTTAGAACACAAAATGGTGAAAGTATAGACACATTATGACAAAAGTATGTATTGTGAGATAGTCTTATAATTATCCTAACTAATAATGATATTGACCTTATTTTTTCTACTTTAAAAATAATTTGTGATTGCATCCTTTTTGGCAGTAATATGTTGCGAGAGTTTTAAAATAAGCCATAAGCATTTTTAACATGTTTACTAAGAGAGTTAGGAAGCAAAATAGCCAAATTTTTTCCAGATACATAGTTGTGTATTTCTTGATACACATATTTGTGTGAAAAATAAAAGTAAATGCAACATAAACATAATTCCGAGGGAAAGTATTGAGTGAAAATAATTCCGAGCATTTTACTTGAAAAGTTAATTTTAATTATTATTAAATTTTCAATTTATTGAATCTAACAAATATACAAGAAATTATAACACTCTTTTATTCAGTAACAACTTTCCTTCTGAACAATATCTATGTTCATGAAGAATTGATTAAATTTCTAAAAGTCTTAAATTATATTAATATATTTGTAGGTAATATTTATCAGAAACATGTTCAGTTTAGAAAAAAAAAATTCATTTCATTTAATATATATATATATATATATATATATATATATATATATATATAATAAATCAAAATAATGAATTGTAAATACGAGTACTGTAAGCTAAAAATAGGAAAGTATAAAAAATTCATATGCAATTTTTTTTTGTTTGATGTTTAGTGAACTTGGAAATCTTATTTACTGTTTCAATTAAAATTAAGTATTCAATGCTACAAAAACTATTTTTATTTAGAAATTGTCATGTATAATAACCATACTATTTTAATAACAGCAAAAATTGTGTTTTTGTTAAATTATATTTTGTTACATATTATGTATCACATTTTATCTATGTTTAAATGCTGATTAAATTTTCAATTTTGTACAATATGTGAGAAACTGTCTATTTCTATACTTCTGATTTTTAAAAAACACAATATGATAAAAGTATAGATACAGTATGGCAAAAGGATATACTATTGCAAGATGGTCTTTTAAGTATCATAACTCATAATGATATATATCTTTTTTTCTCCCTACATTAAGAGTAATTATGATTGCATCCTTTTTTGCACTATTATGAAGTGGGAATTTTTAAATAAGTTATAAATATTTGAAACATGTTTACTAATAAAAGCGTCAGGAAGAAAATTAGCCTAATTTTTTCCAAATACATAGTTGTGTATTTCTTGATACATATATTTCTGTGAAAAATAAAAGTAAATGCAACATACGCATAATATTTCTTAGGACAATATTGAGTAAGAATAATTATAAGCTTATAAAATTGAAAAATCTTTACATTTTACATCCAAATAGAAAAGTTTATAATGAAAACAGATTAAAATTGTTTTTTGTTGTGTTACAAAACCATCATCTTGATGACTGTAATATTTGGCCCTGAATTTATTCTATTCATTTGTAATATTTTGCCTTAAATTAAATTTCACTCAAACTAAAATAAAATTTTATTACTTTTTAACTAATCTAATTCATGTAATAGGATTTGAAAATAATTGTTTGAATTTTTTTCATACCGTTGTCTTATTAATCAAAATTGCTTAAAATACATAAATTTTCTCTTCTTGGTCTTTCTAAGATATTCTCTTGGGATTTGAATTAAAAACATGATAAAAAGAAAGAAGCATTTGATTAAAATGCGAAACAATTTAAATTAAATAAACACAGGATAATTAGCTGATTTAGTTTGCATATTGTTAAAAAAAATAAAGCAAAATTTTTTTAACTATGAATTAAAATGAAGAAAGTTTAAAAAAGTGAAATTAATTAAATAATAGTAATTATATAATTTTTGAGTTTGGTTTTGTGAGGGGGATAGTGGGTTTTTTGCCACTTTCTTACTCTGTTTTTATCTTTAATTAGGTTGTGAATATGTGCGGGGGGCCTGAGGTGCTGTGTGCAGATATTTTTTTAGGTTCTGGCAGAATTAATTGTAATTTTGATATTGATCCCGAGTGCATTGATGACTTCATCTAGATCATTGGTATTGTTAATTGTATTATTCTCCGGGAGGTTATTATGGAGAAATTCTTGATATTGGGACAATTAGTGGTTGTGAAGGTGTGGAGGAAGAATGTTAATGAGAGTTCAATTCGGTTTTATGGTCGCTGCTGAGGGCATTAATGGTTTTAATGCTTAAAAGCGCTATGTTTTTAACTATGGAGAAATCTATGATTGAACTAGAATAAGAATTGTAGAGATAATATTATAAAGAGCTAAGGAATAAAAGGGATAATAATTGTGTGATGAGTCTGGTGCTACTATATTATAGTTATTGATAGAGAAGTTATTCATTGCTATGCCTGATCTATTTGCACAACCCCTGTTCCAGGTTTTCATAGTCATTAGTATTGATTATGTTACGGGGTGAATTGTAAATAGAGGTTACTGTAACAAATTGATTATCTTTGGCTTATATTATATATTGTGGTATTTTCAGATATGGAGGTAGATTTTTTAACCAAATAATGCTATTTTTAATGAATATTACAGTGCCTCTATCCCGATGGGATGTATGATCGGTTCTATGAATAGTGTAGGAGGGGATTTTTATTTTGTCAGAAGGGTAAAGATGGACCTCCTGCAGGAAAGTCTTTACTTAACGGGGTTGAAGTTTTTTTCGAAACGTGCCAAAATGTCTAAACTAAGCAAGTAATGTTCCAATGTGGCAGTTGCTTAATAGAATCTATGTCATACATGATGACGTATAAAAGAGGTAGATAAGGCTTTTATCTCCTCAACATAAAACAGCTCTAAATTTAATAAAACCTTTTATAATGTAGCCCCTATAACCTATTGGTCATGGTCTCGACCAGCGGTTTTCATTGAGTCGTGGGTTCGAGCTTTGATGCCCCTAAAGACCCATCGTGTAGCCGGAGCTGATGCATCTTTAAACTGTCGGGGCTCAAGTCCTCCTATTGGCGTGGTGTAGACGTTAGGAGGGGGTGTCAGTTCAGGTATCCTTCTCTTCACTTACGGGATTTGTCACCAATAGCCCTCGTATTGCTTCCAGTGCGACGTTAATAAAACCAATAAACATTTTATATTTTAAAAAAATTTTGTATTTTAAAAAATGAATAGATATATATTATTGATAGCATTTAAAAAAATGCATTCTCTCATGAAAAATTTCTAAATACAATTATATATTTTGTATTAATTACATTTTTGAAAAATTAATTCTTTTCTTCAGTTTCGAATTCTGCTACTTTAAAAAGTTTTAAATACGATTATATCCTTTATATTGCTTGCATTTTCAAAAAATACATTCTTTAACCCATTTTTGAGCTCGTTTTAATTTTTAAAAAATTTTACAACACTTTTAGAAAAATATTTTATATACTATTAAAGAAATTAAAAGAGATTTTATGCTTTAGAAGGGAGGAGGTATGTCATACAAGCCGAAAAGGATATTTACTACATTTTATTTCCTACAGGAATTAGTTTTATTATTTGAAGCTGTTGATAATGGACTAAATTCATGTAACGTCACGATCACGTGAAATCTTGACCACGTGATACCCACCGATGTTTAAAAAAAGTCTTGTATTCGTTTGTTTTGCACTGCGTTTGTGTTATGTTTCTTAAGCTTAAGTAACTTACATTTTACTAAATATACAACCTTTTAAATGAATAAGAATTATCACAAAACTTTGTTTGATATTTTTTTTAACCTTAATAAATGCAAAAATGGAAATTTTGGGTTGCTGTAGTATAAAGGTATTCAATCATTCTTCCATCGACAAGCTGAAATAATAGTTGCAAATTGGTACTTTTCTTTCACTGCGGCACCCGTCAAATTACGATTACGCCAAGTCTTCACTAAACTCGTAAAGCCTATCTTTTTATATAATTTACTTGGCGATATTTCTTATCGCTTGGCGATTAATCATCGGATGCCGCAATAAAAGACAAGTACCTAAAGTAAGGTGACCAGGATCCGTATCTTTACCACTTACTTAGTTTTTTCTCAACCCAGATGGCGCTAGTTATCCATTGACTTTGGTCTACCGCTTCTGAACAACAGCACTTTCTAGTGCTTTCTCCGCAAAATTTTTTACATTCTACTCTGACCTCACTGGATACCGACCATGGAAATGATCTATGACCAGCAAAATGAAATGGATTTCAATGATGATTCAAGATCTACCTTCTCTTCCATTTCAACAAAATCCGACGAAACCAATTCCCCCTGTCACAGAAGGAAAAAAATTGAAAATCTGATCCAAACTAACGTTATGTTCAAAGAAAGTTCCAAACCTCCCTGGCTATAATCAGTTCCATTCACGTGGATCACAACGACGAACATTATATATTTGCTACAATTACTTTTGACCAAATGAACAAGGAACTGGAACGACTCGAGGGTAAATACGCTTCCCTAGCGCCTTGACAACTGCTGGCTGCCCCACTCATCACACTCCAAACAAAATTACCCAAAAACGTAAAGATAACGAAGGTTTCATCACCCCCCCCCAAAAAAAAAAACATACAAAAAGACGAATTTCACTCCCTCCTCAAATTTAAAACTACCTACTTAAAATAAATTTCAAGGTCTAACAGTTAATGATATAACTATTCCTGACAACAATAATAATGATCAACAAATAACTAACTCTCCTAAAAAAACAACGAAAGTGAAAAATTTACGTCCTCCAATAATGCTGAAAATAAGCAAAAATTACAGACAACATTTCAAGGAACTCATCAATGTGATACCAAATCTAAGAACTCGTCTTTCTGGCGAGTACATTAAATTATACACGGACACTTCTGATGAATGCCGAAAACTTGCATATCTCCTAACTACTTAGTCTTATGAATATTACGTAATACAACCAAAAATTTCGCACCTTCTTAAAATTATTTTTAAAGGCTTACCACGTGATACTGAAATTCAGGATATTAATTATGAACTAATCAAATTAGGCTTCAATCCAATAAGAATAAACCAACTAACTAACCGTCGAACAAAAACTCCCCTTCCAATATTTTTAATTACTTTACCAAGAAATGAAATAAGTCAAAAAAATCTACGAAATAAATCGTATCTGCTATATGACCATTACTGTTAATGATTACCGCAGTAACAAAGTCACAAAATGTTTCAACTGTAATCTATACAAGTGAAATACATAAAAAAGTTTTAAAAATAACGCACCTAACGATAGTAAAGTACGTGAAAACTTTTCATTTGCAAATGCTGGTACTTCCAATCCACAAATGGCGCTGCAAACGAACGAAACACCTAATACCTCTAAAAATATCCCACACTTAAACGCAAATAGTCATAAGAAAAATCCTTTTAATAGTATCTTCGAAGCAATAGACGAACTCAAAGCCCTTGCTGAAATACTTTCGATTATACCAGGCCTTCTCACAAATTTACATAAAATACGAGCAGCAAAAGGTCAAGCAAACAAAAAATTCGCCATTATAGAAGCACTAATGGAAATCAAAGAAGAGTAAATGCACCACTGCTTTTTTAATTTCGCGAAGTTAAACACATATAAAAGTCCTTTCTTTTAGCTCTCATTCTTTTAATTTTTTTATTATTTGATCTCTACATTTCTTGATAAGCAAATTCTCATTCACACACCACTTTTACTAAGCTTCCACCCTTTCTGGGCAGCCAATCGCAGTTGCGGAGATACTCATCTCTCTACCAATAGCAAAGACGGCTTACATCAAATTATCTGCAAACTCCATCTCCTCTTTTTGAACTTTTGAACTTCTTTCTCCCGATACTACATAGAAGAATGAAAAGTCCAATTCACCCAAAGCAACTAAACAGACACAAGATCTGGGCTTGAAGAGCGCTCCGCTCTCTAGGCGCCAGTGGAAATTCAACGTCAACGTAAGGTGACCAGATTTTAACATTCGAAAAGCGGGACACCATTGATGGAGGAGGGGGGGGTCTTGATTAAAAATTTGGTACTTAAAAAACCTACCTTTAGTACCTAAATAAATTACAAACATAAATCTTCTGGATAGCTTATTTGTTGAATCACTTATTTAACTAGCACTATCACACAGTACGATGTGTATCGTATGAGAGATAGTTACAAAACTCAATATGAGAAGGCGTTACTTCGTGGACGATCAACAAACTCTTTATACCCTGACCCTTCTCCTCTTTAAAATTCCCCTCCGTTTCCAATTTTTATGTAAGATATAATTCCTTTACAACAATGTTCCAAATGATGCTAGATCACTAGAGGAACATGCCAAATACTACCCAAATGGGTAGTATTTGGGAGATGAGATGATTGAAATTTGAAGAAATTCATGAGATCCCCTGATCGATCCATCATTGATTAAACTCGTTTCCCCCGAATCACCTCGATTTTGACTAAAAGCTAAACCCAAGCAGCACTCTTCAGTACTTTTTTGCGAGGGTTTTTTTGTCCTGATATCCCAAACCGACTATGGAAAAGAATTATGACGAACAGGATATGGAACATAGCGACGTATTAAGATCTTCTTTACCTACTCCGCCTGAAGACAACCAATCTCACGGCCAAAGACGACAAGAAATAGTCAATTAAATAAGCATCTGTGCTCGACTCAAGGAACAATACAAATCTGCAATTGCCCATGAAGATTCAAAAGTATGATACAGAAAAACCGGAATTTGTAACACTTTGGAAGATCTACTCTGCAAAAGAACAACAACAAAAAAACTGGAGGGTGAGTATACTTCTCTAAAGCCTTGCGATACTGATGACTGCCCTATTCACCTCCCCCTCCCATCCTCTCCACTCATAAACTTTCAAAACCACAAAGAAATCGATAAAGATGGACTTGTTAATCCCCCCAAAAATAAAACTGCTAAAAAATTAAATCTAATTTCCTTCTACTAATTACCTCTTCAAATGCAAAACAAATTTGAATGGTTAACTTTAAATGAATATTCGATAACAAATGTTGAAACCAGGTACCCCACCCAAACAACTGCAACTCCAAAACTGGTACCTGCCAAAAACCTACCTACTCCAATAATGCTAAGAATTAACAAAAATAATCGCTTACAGCTACGAGAACTTACTAAGGAATTATCCAAACTCAGAACTAGACTCTCAGGCGAGTGCATCAAGCTCTACATCGACACTTCCGACGAATGTAGAAAATTGGTCAATTCTCTCTCTACTAAATTCTACGAATACTATGTCATCCAGCCCATGGACGCTCGACCAATTAAAATAGTTATTAAATGGTTACCAAAAGACACCGAAATAAATGACATTAACAAAAAATTAGAAGACCTTAGCTTCTAATTATTGGCTACTCTAACCAGAATCAATTAATTAACAAATAGACGCACAAAACAACCTCTACGGATCTCCCCAGAAATGAAAATAATCAGAAGATATGTGAAATTAATAGGCTATGCTACATGTCAATTACAATAGATACATACAAAAGCCATCAAGTCACGCAATGTTTGAATTGCAACTTTTTCCACTATAGTTCCCAAAACTGCCACAGGACACCACCATGTCTCAAATGTGCGGGTGCACATCCAACACGCGACTGCTCAATCACAGGCAAAATTGAAGAAATTACATGCAAAAATTGTGATACCAAAAGTCATTCCGCCTCCGTCGGAGGATGTCAATCTTTTCCCAAGCCACCTAAAGGATCCAAAATTAACAGAATGTTACTTATGTAAATGCTGCCGCTTCGTCTGCACAGATGGCGCCACGCAAAGAAGAAATCCCAAACTCTCACAGAACCAGTTCTTATCCAAAAACCATTCGAAAAGATAATAATCCCTTCAACGAATTCATTCATGCCATAGACAAGCTAAAAGAATTTGCAAAAATCTTCGCATTATTATTACCCGGATTAATGACTATTCTTCCCAAAATTAAAGCAGCTAAAGGAAAAATAAATAAAAAATTTGCCATTCTGGAAGCTATCATGGATGACAATAATAATGATAATTAATAGCCTAGATTTAAATTTCAACCCCCTGGGTTCAAACGATATGCTCTTGGCACGCCAATGGTATCATTTCTATAATTGCTGAGCTTAGGGAATTCATAAATAAACACACACTAGATATATTACTCATATAAGAAACACACATGAAACCCAAACACAACATATACATACCAAATTACACTTCTTACATAAACAATAGGATTACAAATGAAGCTGCTTCCGGTGGAACTATGATTCTTATAAAACGCTCTCTTAAACACAATAGTTTGCCATTTTGTAGTTTTATAAGTGAAATTAAATTTTGAGTGTGGGTTTGTAAAAAGTGCTTGGGCTCTAATAATTTGGTTTTCGGGAATTAGAATGGAGGTGAACAGATTTCGTGAGAGCTTGGTAATATAGGATTCAATGGGTTCAATTTGTAGATCATTATGTATGACATTGTTTCTTATGTACCAGGAAAAATTTGTCATTATTCTGAGGATTTTATTTTGCATGCTTTGTACTTTTTTCATGTGTGTTTGTGCGGCCGATCCCCAAACAAGAGCGGCGTAAGTACTGACTGGGCGAAGAACCTGTTTGTATAAGAGTACTTCATTTTTTAGCGAGAGAGGGGAATTTCTGCCAATTAGAGATATGCATAAATGAATTTTGTTCTAGAATTTTTCAGAGAGGAGTTTTATGTTGTGTTTGTTAGTTAGTTTGGAGTCTAACAGGAGTCCTAGATAGCATACTACCGAGACCCAAGCTATCTGTTCATCCCAAAAGTTTAAGTTTAAAGTTGGGTCTAATTCACCGTATTTTTTTTTGCAAATGATGGCTTGTGTTTTCTCGACGTTGATTGTAATCCTTCAGTCCGTTAACCAAAGTTCGAGGGTGTCTAGATAGTTTTTGAGAACTTTAATTGTGTACTTTAAATTAGTTCCCAGTGCAAGCACAGCGGAGTTATCAGCAAAAAAGCAAAAACTGACTGTGGCGTGGTGTGGAAAGTCTGATGTATGGATATTATAGAGAAAAGGACTTAAAAGAGCCTTGCGGACAGCAAAGGTACATTGCTATGCAATGTACTTTTGTTTGAAAGACTATTATTGTTTTTACCTGAAATGATCTGTTCTGTAGAAAACTATAGATAATTTTAATCAGGTAAAATTGAAAATTTAAGTTAATCAATTTGAAAATCAGACCATCATGCCACATCCTGTTGAAAGTTCTCATAACATCAAGGAAAATGTCTTTTGTATAAAATTTAAGAGTGAAGCCTTCGTTGAAAATATTGGTCACTCTAGTCAACTGTTGGATGGTGTTTTGGCACTCGCGAAATCCACACTGTTCCGGGGGAATACAATTTTTTTCATTACTATGTATTTTGATTCTTTGTAGTAATATTTTTTCAAAGGTCTTGGCAGTGGCACTTAGAAAACTAATGGGTCTGTAATTTTGAGTAAATCTGTGGTCTTGTTTTGGTTTCAGGATCATCACAATAATTATTAGCTTCCTTCTAATTTTTAGGGAAATAATTAGTCATAAGACATTTATTAATGATAAACGTCTTATGGCAAATTATCGGGAAGATGTTTAAGAACAATGTTAGGAATAGAATCTGGACCGGGAGCTTTTTTGTTCACAAGTTTTCTGATAATATGCTTAATTTCGTTAGGGGTGGCTAAGGGTTGAAGAGTATGTGATCATTTTCGAGGAAATCAGAGACGACACTTTCCACTTCTATTTTTTCGTCCGAATCCGGATAACCGTTTTCTTGGAAGGTAACTTTAAGGATTTCTTTGAAAGCTTCTGCTTTCTCAAAATCAGAATAAGCCATTCCCCTCTAGCCACTGAGGGGTGGAAAATTGTAGGCTTTTGGAGTGATAATTGTGTTCAAATTAAACAAAGAATTATCCTCAGGGCTAAGGTTTTCAAATAAAATTTTCCAACATCTATTTTTGTACTCATTAATTAATTTTTGAATTTGTCTGATTAGAGAGTTAATTTCCCTTTTATGGGGGGGGGATATCGGGTTTGATTCCAAAGTTTTCTGAATCTGTTTTTTTTTATTAAGATTTCTAATGTTTTGAGGAAGTCAATGGTGATGGGTGTTAATCACTTTTGTTACTGAAGAACAATTTATTGCTTGTGTTACTTGAAATTGTTAATGGCTTCGTCTATTTCGTTAAGTTCAATTTTGGGATTTCCAGACATGGTTTGGTTAATGATCTCTTGGAATTTTAACCAGTTAGAGGTTTTATGGGTTCTCAAATCAAGGGAGAGGATATTGTTTAAAAGAAGATCAATGATTATGGGAATGTCGTCGCTACTTAATTCGTTGATGGAGGGAGGCAAGTGTGTGGATTGGTCAGGAGCTATGATGTCGAGTACCGAGGCAGCCGCCCAGTTGCAAATAACAGTGCCCTTTTCTCTCGGTGGTAATCCCTCCCACTCTCTATATATTCAGATTCACTCCAACATGAGCAGCCAATAACAGTCATAGAGAACCTTCCCTCTCGGCCAATAGCAACTCTCGTTCTTATATTCCTCTCAAGAGTCTACTGACATCGTTTAAGTCTGTGGCGGCTTCCTACGTCATTTTCTGACATCATTTTTGACTGCGGAGCTGCAAGACGATTTAAAGAAAAGGAGGGAGCGATCTTTTCTCGGCACACTTGCTTAGCAGATTCCAGACCTGTGAAGGTCACGTTTTAAAGTTGCTATTGTTAAGCCTTAACCTTTAAAGTTATGTTTGTTAAGTTTCAAATAAATTGTTAGTTCCTTGTATCTCGTGTCTTTTAGTCTTTTACAGTAGTTTATTTAGCCTACACCTTCCGAAAGGATTTCAATGGGGAACAGAAGGTTTTATCAACTTTCCTTCCCCATAAGTTGGTGACCCGGTCAAGGAACAAATGTTGATGACTCCCGGAAAGGCTAATTGGATGCTGAGGAACTTACCATCAAACTAGGGAGCAAGCTGTAAAGATATGTTAACCATCGGAAACTCTCTGAGACCTGTGAATTGGTAAGGTCCCTATCTATGGTTCGAACTTCAGCGGCAGGAATTTGGTCGGTAAAATTTTTATTTTTTTACTGTCGCTTTGAGAGTTCGATTTAGCTACATCTGGCTCTTACGCCAGTGCGCTTTACATTCTCACTCACTCCTCTTGCGCCAATAAACTTCACGATCACTCACTCATTATCACACTCGCTCAGATTGAGATGTCGCTTGAAGGTAAAGATACTAAAAGTGAAGGAGCTGTAGGTTCCAATAATGATTGTGACAGAGTTACTGTTAAGGTTCCTAGTTTTTGGCCTCGTAATGTAAAGCTAATTTTTATGCAGCTGAAAGCTAGTTTTAGGTTAGCTGGCATTACGGTAGAGCAAACCAAATTTGACCATTTGGTTGCTTCATTGGACCCTGAAACTCTTTCACATGCTACGGATATAGTGTGTGAACCACCCCCGTGTCCATATACAGCTCTAAAAAACCGTTTACTAGAGCAGTTTGAAGTATCGCAAAACCTGAAAGTTAAAACTCTAATTGAGGATTTGGAATTAGGTGATAGATCCCCGTCTTTATTGCTTAGACAAATGCGATAATTGAGTGAAAACCATGTAGACGAATCTTTTCTTAAGAACATCTGGACGAGGCATTTACCACCGCAAGTTCAAGCCGTTCTAGGTGTTAGTTCAGAGAACCTAAACAAGTTAGCGGAAATGGCTGACAAAATCATTGAGTTTTCACATGGCAGTATAAATTCTGTTTCTGATAGTAATTCGGGTACTGATCACGTTAGTCGTCGAGATGAGCAATTCTTTAAGATGCAACAACAGTTAGATGAACTCTCGAGATTGGTTAGGTCGGGTTCAAGACATGCATCCCCGAAACCACAACGTAGACGAAGTACATCAGTATCTAGAGCTAGTGCTAAGAAACGGGAAGGTTGGCAGTGCTGGTACCATTTTAAGTATCGGGAAAAAGCAAAACGTTGCATACCTCCATGTGCATTTAAACAAGAAAAACTCGAATCACTCACAGGAGTAACGACGACTTCTGTTTTAAGAGGAGAAAGTCGCAGGCTTTTTCTGAACGATGTAAACAATCATACCGGTTTTCTTGTTGATAAAGGTAGTGATGTTTCCTGTTATCCTAAATCGTGTGTAACTAAAGGTAATGGGAAAACTGATTTCTTTTTATACGCAGCTAATGGTTCTAAAATTGCAACTTTCTTTTCTAAATTATTGACACTTGATTTAGGTTTAAGACGTAATTTTCAATGGCCTTTCATTGTCTCTGAGGTTACTAAGCCTATTATCGGTGCGGACTTTTTAGAACATTTTAGTTTGCTGGTGATTTGAGAAAACGCTGTTTGCTTGATCCTTTAACTGATTTAAAAACTAAGGATAAAACTACTTTACGTAATGTCCCATTAGTAAAAACCATTGTCGGGAATTCCGAATACTTGGATATTTTGCGTAAGTTTAAGGAGATTACTCAGTTGAACGTTTCTCCTAAGAATACAATTAAGCCTGATACTGTACATTTCATCCCTACAGTTGGACCCCCCGTTTGTGCAAGAGCTCGTCGGTTAAATCCAGCTCAATTGAAAATCGCAAAACAAGAATTCGAGTATATGATGGAGAGAGGTATTTGCAGGCCAACGAAAAGTAATTGGTCAAGTCCCTTGCATATGGTTCCCAAAGGATCATCAGATTGGAGACCTACGGGAGATTACAGGCCTTTAAACCGTATCACAATACCCGATAAATACCCTATTTCTCACATTCAAGATTGCATGTATATGTTAAAAGGAAAGAAGGTATAATCAAAAATAGATTTGGTACGTGCTTATCACCAAATACCTGTGCACCCTCCAGATATACTCAAAACTGCCATTGTTACCCCTTTCGGATTTTTCGAATTTCCATTTTTAAACTTTGGTCTTAGTTCTGCCGCTCAACATTTCCAAAGGTTCATTAATGAGGTTTTGAGAGGACTAGACTATTGCTTCCCTTACTTGGATGACATCCTAATTGCCAGTGAAAACCAAATGGAGCACAAAATGCATTTGGAAGAAGTTTTCACGCGATTTAAAAATCATGGTATCGAGTTGAACGAGTCCAAATGTGACTTTGATAAAGACACAATAGATTTGCATGGGCATACAATTAATGACAAAGGATGTACTCCTCATAGTGAAAAGGTTCACGCAATCGTAAATTTCTCAAAACCCGTTACTATTTTTGACTTGCGTCGGTTTTTAGGTATGGTAAATTATTACCATAGGTTTATTCCAAATATTGCATCTATTTTGTCACCGTTGAATCAGCTATTAATCGGTGCAAAAAAACGTGACAAAAGGGAAGTTCAGTGGAATCCGGAAAGGGAGAAAAGCTTTGAAGAGATTAAAACAGCTATGGCGAATGCAACGCTTTTATACCATCCTTCAGTAGATGCAAAATTAGCATTGGTTACAGACTGCAGTGATTTTGCTATGGGAGGAGTCCTCCAAGAAATTTCTTCTGATGGCCCTAGACCTCTTAAATTCTTTTCAAAGAAGTTATCATCTGCACAATGCAAATATTCCACTTACGACCGTGAATTATTGGCAGCGTATAGTGCTATACAGCGCTTTCGACATCTGTTGGAAGCTCGTATTTTACAACGTTTTTCTGAATTTCACTTGGTGTGTGTCATCAAATGTTCGATCGTTAATTTAACCAACTTCCCATCAAGCTAGAGCTTTGAAATTTTGCGAATCGTTCGTACTCGCCTAACAATGCAATATTTAGACGTTTGCGACAAGTTTTAACTCATATTTTTTAAATAATGCAGTTTAGCCCAATCACTTGGCGCAATTTGAATAATTGCCAAACTTGGCGAATTTTTTTTTTTTGGCTGAATGTTAAGTCCGCTTCGTGAACCAATTTAGCAACATTTGGAAAAATACCGCCAAATAATTCCTGTCTCCAAGAGTGGTTTGACTAAACTGTATTCCAACCATTTAACTTACCGGATTAATTAATTTTAGTTAGTTTTAACGTTGTTATGTATTTCACTTGGTGTGTGTCTGTATGTATGTGTATCAGTGTGTCATCAAATTGTCTATTGTTAATTTAACCAACTTCCCATCAAGCTAGAGCTCTGAAATTTTGGGAACCGTTCTTACTTGCCTAACAATGCAATATTTAGATATTTGCAACCAGTTTTAACTAATATTTCAATAATTTTCTTTAATAAACTTTGCCACCATATAAAAACTTTGAATATATATATAAAATCTCGAATTATTTAACATGTTAGAATCAACCGATGTTCTGTTGATACTTAACAATATTTATAAATGAAATAATTTGAAATACAAAATAAGCTTAATCAAAACAAAAAAGTAAAAAAACTCAATGGTCGTTAACTATTCAAAAATGTATCTTTTTATAGCAAAAAATAATTTAAAGCTAGCCGTCTAGTCGCCATTTTGATTTCGTGGACTTAATGTTAAACTTATGGAATTTCGACTATAATTCTCACACCTTTACTATTCGATCTATTTGAATGCAATAAAGTGCATCTAAAAGAGCAAAAAATAATGAATGCTTCTGTGGAATTACTTTTTTCCTAAGATTTTTCAAAATATTTTTATTCTTAATTTAATGATTCGTTTTTGAGTTTTCCGTTCTTTAAAGAATATTTTCAAATATTTTTAAAAATCGAAGAAAAAAAGTAATTCCACAAAAGCATTCATTATTTTTTGCTCTTTCAAAAGCACTTTATTGCATTCAAATAAATCAAATAATAAAGATGGGAGAATTCAAATCGAAATTCCATAGGATTAACATTAATCTGGCGAAATCAAAATGGCGGGTAGACGGGAGCCTTAAGTAGGAAGTATACAAACAAACGCCAGAAGAAAGTTGAAATAGGCTTAGCTTACCGAACGACATTTTAACAACACAATTAAACGAGAATAAGACAATAGATATATAAAAATATACTCGCATTATTTCCTGTCGAATATAAATAATTGAACAATGTAAGAAATATAATAGTATTGAAAATATTAATTGAAATAAAATGGATATACAAGATATATACAACTAGCTTATAGGGAAATCCTATGTAAACAAAGACTACTCCGGTTTGTTTATGATATATATCACGTGATTTTGTGAATTTAGTCAATTGCTTGCTCGGATGCGATGAAATTATCAAGATTTTCTAAGATACTGTTCCACTCCTGCAGAAGTACGATTTTCTACGTTCCAGACATTATAAGGAGGCCGTATTCTCGCTGCAATGCGTTGTGTGCAGGGACGTCTTAAGACTTCTTGAGGCCCTGGGCCCTTAGGAAAAAATAGGCCCCACCAGCGACCCTGTAATCTAATTTGATGTATATACGTGAACAGTTTAATAAAAGCAATCCTTAGTAAAAGGAGGTTTTATGTGAGTAGTCGTTTCCTAAATTTTAAATGTGCAAAATCATTAATTAGGTCTTCAAAATCAATTGTTAATAATATGTCATTTTCAATACTCATCAAGCTTAAATTACAATTCAATTCAGAGTCATACAATTTCTCAATTCATTTTTGACCAGTTTGAGTTTTGAAAATGAACGCTCACCCCTGGCGTTAGTATTCATCATTGGTAAGAAAATTCTCATTATTATTTCAATATTGAGAAACACCGTGAATAGTCTTTTTCATTACACATGTATGAATAGATTGCGTTGATCCCAATTTCAGAGTCTCCCCCCCTCTTACAACTGTTCTTCATCTTCATCTGCATTTGTAGAATTATATTTTTTATTAATCTTTCATTTTTCCATTTCTTCTTTTTGCTTTTTCTTCAGCTTTTCACCATCAATGATCATATACGACTTGAAACGTTGACATTCCAAGTTCAGTTTCTCTCCATTAATGACTTTATCATAAAATTTTGATACTTTCTCGTATGCTATTTTAATTTCTGTCTCATCCAAATTAGAAATATTTTCAAAAAATCCAAACAATTCAAAAAGCTCCTCATATTTTTTACTAAGCGTTAGTATATTGCCAATTAGAGAATCGATTATTGGTAAAAAGGTTTCTATTTTGAATTTCTGGCTGTGGCTGTTTTCAAACGTTGTGTCGGTGTCTCTATTTTCTTCAAGGAAAATTACCCTAACAATGCGTTGTCTTACACGCTTGTGAACACTTTGATATTCCTTTATAAAGGATACTTCCATGGCTTTTGATTCGTAATAGTCAAAAGAATCTATTTTGGCTTTTATGTATATCATTAACGGTTTTAATAATTTTACTCCTTTGAACAAACCCATATTTTTACTCTGGAAAAGTATATTTACTTTGTCAATACGTATCAAAATGTCATTCCAAAGGATAGTTAAAAAAAGCAGTTTCTAATTCATTCATCTTAATTTTTAATTTGTCAGCAGAAAGTCGAGTATCCGCTGCCTGTAATTCATAATTAATTAAGCAATCCAAGTTCATGATAATTTCTGAATATCAGGAGTTTAAAGCTTTAATTGCATCTGCGCGTGCTGACCAACGTTTTTTTGAACGGTTTTTCAGTAGATTTTTATTTCTATCACAGTTCAAATTTAATGTTAGTATATTCCAAGAATGAGTTAACGATGTGAAAAAATTATAAAGATTTTGGAAGAAATCAAAGTAAATTGTTACATTAGAGTTACATTCTACTGCTTGAAAGCCGATTAAATTCAAAGAATGTCCTACACATGGTCCGTACATAGCGTATTTATTTTTTTCTTGAAGTCGGGCTTGCAATCCTGAATTTTTTAAATAATTTTTAACTCTTTCTTGGATAGAGAGAACAAAGCTTCAATTAAGTCATTACCTCTTGTATGCAATTTTCTTATTTTCATAGTATGTTTATTTCATTATTATTATTAATCTACAAAATATATTTCAAATCATCATTATAATGCAGATATACATATGTACTATATACTAATATAAATCAATATTAGTTTTATCGCATACAATTAATTATTAGATTTCCTTAAATATTTATTTTTTTTTAAATTGCGAATTTAAAATCATATCTAAGAAAATATTGAGTAAACCATTTTAATGGAAATGACATGCTGAAAAAAAATCTATAAAAGGCTTACACGTTTCTATATTGTATTGTCTTACATAATATTTGGAATTTCTTAAAAATTCTCAGAAAAATATATTTTTGTAACTATACGATATATATATATATCCTCGTTATTGTGTTTATCAAACGAAACACAGAATTATGATAAAAAGGAAGTCATAGATTCCAAAAATTAAAGAACATTATTACATAAATTATTAATTAGGAGAACTGTATTCATGTATAAGTAATTTTCATTAAATTACTTTATACTAATATATGATAAAGTACTAGTAAGTAATAAAGTATTAATAAATTATAAAGTATAAATACATTTATAAGTTTTAAAGTATATGAACTAAAATTAAAGTACATATAATAAATTTCAATTTTTTTCAGGAAAATCTGATTAAACATACACATGCAAATAGAAAATTTCTAGGGAGGGGTCTTATACACTAAATCTCTTGTTTTGTACTGTGTTGGACGAGAATACCTCCATTGTTGATGTATAATCTTAAAAATTAAATTATTGTACAGCATTTCTTTATCTAATAATCAAATCGTACTCTAGGATTCCTGTTATGTGACTGTTTTTCAACATTTATATTACATTACCACAATTTGTAGTAATGTAATATATTTGTTTTATATGTGTCCTTTTTTTTT
>BMAW01047005.1:261584-311142 GCA_019974015.1 Nephila pilipes | reverse complement strand
AGCAGTTAAGAATTATTTCATGTTGTTCAGATGGGAGAGAGAGAAAATTTACAAAAAAAACCAGAGCAGAATTTTTTTAGGCTGGATATTATATTTATATCTCTTTCTGTAAAAAAAGCAAATGCAATTACATATTATTTTACCTTTTTTTTAATGCGATATAAAAATTTATATATTATCTTAAATCTCAAAGAAATACAATTGAAGAATAAAAACATAATTACCTTTTGCTGTTGCAAAGAAATTAAATTTAAAAGTAAGAATTGCCGATTCTGATCTGTAGGCCACTTATTTCTTCGAAAAAGTGTGATTTCCTTCAGGGTCATTTCAACCCTCTTTTTATGAGCCCTGCCGCCTGTCATAAAATAGGGAATGTTTTTGTGTCACTTCTGTTGGGGTCTCTTGTCCATTCATGAGTGATCCTTAACTCATGTGTGCAAATAAATAAAAGGCCTCTAGAAGGAGTTTCTGTGATTGTCCTTCCCACAGCAGCATTTTTATCGATATAATTTGGACATATCTCTCTTTAGAAATAAAATTAATATTTTCTCTGATTCTCAGCAAACGTTGTAACTAGAAATATTTAATATAGAAATAATTGTCTTCAACCAGTCATGCCCGGGAATAACATTTGACAATTAAAATTATTTTGATCATGATATTATTGAGGCCGAGTAAAGAACGAGACGAGGCCCCCTCAAAGGCGAGGCCCTGGGCCCATGCCTTAAGACGTCCCTGGTTGTGTGAGTGTACCTCAAATATGCTAGATTGGGTTTAGAACAGGAGAGCATATTGGCCATTCGATATGCTGTATTATTTCAGCTTCAAGCATAATCTCCATACGACGAGCTATATATGGTCTGACATAAGCCAGTAAAAAAAAAGGAATCACCAATAGCTGAAGCATTATGTACAACACGAGGTCTTAGTATCTCAATTTCATACCTTTGGGTTGTCAAATTGCTAATCCAAATGTTATGTAGGTCCGTTCGTCCACTTATACTGATTTCAGTTTATTCCAAATCACCTTGCATATTATGACATCTTTCTCGAATAAATGTGGGGTTATTTCAAGTCTCTTACTGAAACAGTTGGGGGCCACACTCCTTACTAAATAGGAATTCGTCAGTAAACAGCACTCGATTCTAATCATGTTGTATAAAATCTTGATATTCAACGGTCCAACTTCTTCGAGTCGCATAGTATCTTCAAGTCAACGGAATAAACGCCATTGACGTACGTATTCTATATACGCAGGCCTATGGTGTAAATGGCACTCTGAAGAACACTGTTTGGCTTGACACCCTTCCTTCCTGCCTCCAAAACTAAGCAACATTGTTTTGTGTTGACGAGCTGTAAACAAGATATATTGGTCATCAGTTGCTGTAGTATAGAAGGAAGACGACCTTCACCTGGTCGACATCTAATACTCCTTGCTTCTTAGAATTGATTCCGCAAACTTCAAATGACACATCTTGCCACTTCTTTGTGTTTACCTAGGTTCAAGTCTCCTGATAATACGCCAAGCCATAGATTTCGGCAAATTATACCTACACAGATATTTGTTGTGGTATTTTCAAGTGACCTTTCTCAAAACACACTGCCTGAACAATTGAATTTCACTACCGAGAGAGTGAAAAAAAAAAGCATCTGCGAAATTACAATCACTTCCCTTATATAGCTTTTTTTCTCGTTCTTTATTTTATGAACGATGATTTGGATATGAAATTTTCTTTTGTTTTCTGCAATGCTTTAAATTATAGTTTATTGGACGTTACTTAACGGTGTAAGTACTTGCATAATTATGTTAAAACCATGTGCTTCTTTTATTGTTTTGAGCAATGTACAACAGGTACCTGAATTCTCCATAAAATTCTTAGCATTAACATCTAATACAATTTGGTAAAAACGTTACGATAATTATCAGGTCTTTAGGAAATAAACGCAAGACATTGGATTTGTTCCATAAACAGATAACACACAAATCAACACTACCAAGTGATATTTCAAAAAATGAATTGATATATTCCAAAACAACACATCAATCCTTTGGTGAAGTTTTTGGTATGACATTAAACTAAGCATGCTCACTGTAGGTATCCAGTTAACCTGTTAAAGTATGCAGCATTGTTTGTAGGTATAATGGATAAGTACGAAGAATGTGATTTTGTTTATCAAAACGTCACACCGAGAAGAAACACAAGGGCTTTTAGCGACAAACCTCACAATTTCGAAATTCGGCAAAATGACACCCAAGCTGGCACTTACCTCTCTAGCTTCCATAGCATGCCAACAGGACTTGGGGCCTCAATCAGATTTAACATGCATCAGCCCTGTTACACAGGAGTCTCTAATGGCACCAGACCTTGTACCCATGACTTGAATGAAAACACCCATTTTCGTCAAGCCATGATTCACTATAGAATGAGAGCCAAACAAAATGCAATTTTGATCTAAACATTTAAAAAATAATAATTGGTTTACAAGGTGGGTCAAAAAGAATTCCCATGATATCCTGGGGCACACCACCTGAGTTAACCAAAGATAGTAAAGCTTATTAAAAACAAAGCAGGCGATGAGCATGATCACTAGCGTTTGGCAACCACTAGGAAAATGTGATAAAGTTAGCGAGAAAAAAAAAAGCTTTCATTCAAATTAAATAATAAATATTCAATAATTTCTGAATCATTAAAATGTAAATATTAAGACTGTAAACCAAGTTTCATTCGAATTATTTGTAATCAGGAATAATCATCACGGGTTGATGCTGTTTCATTTTTCAACTGAAATATATATGAAAGTTGATACAGTTGCAAAGAAGTCTGGCAATTTGATTGTTTCTAAATCTAAATTCTGTTTGAAATTTTTAGATCGATCAGGGCAGTATTCATGTTGTAAAATTGATAAATTTAATAATGTTCGCAAAAAAATAATAATAACTCGTACCTCAACTATTATTTGCAATGAAAAGAAAAACTAGGACAAATTTTACCCTAGATAACAAATTTTAATGATGTTATGCTGCAACATTGTATAACATATAAATATTATGAAACTATTTTATATTTAATACTACTTCTAATATGTATCATTAAAGGATTTTAAATTTCACCCTGTCTAATCCCAGAACATCAGTGGACTCTTAAATATAATTAACCCTGATCGTGATACATGTACATAACACAAAAAGCTAAAATTTACTCCCAATTTCTATCATTAATTCATTCAAAATTTTGAAGGTAGCTATAACAGAAACAATAAAAAAATCTATTCCTATTTTCTAATATAAAAGTTTTCCCAATTTGCAAGGTAATTTATCAAAAAAAATTATACTTGAAAACCAGTACCACAAAAAATCAAGAGAGGGGGAGTTAAAATTTGAGATAGACTCGTATGCAATCAGTATTTACAAAAAAATAGAATTTATGACATAAATAACCATGCAAAAAACAATGCCAAAGAATTTGCAAATAGTAAAAAATTTTGATACTGAAGAAAAATTTTCAAATTAAATATTGGAAAAAGGCATATTGTTTGATATCTACAGTATGTGAATGATTCATAAAATAAAAACATAAGACTTTATTTTAGTTATTTTCTGTGGAATTTATTAAATAACACAAAACATGAGATAAAATTCCAAAATTTAATCAGACATTCACTTAAATGAGAAGAATTACACAGGTTTCATTATTTTTCAAAAATTCTTAATATAGTATATTCACTTCAAAGCATTGCATCAAAAAATTGAAATTAAATGACATTTAAACAAAAACAATAACTAAGCATAATACAATAATTAAAGGAATCTACACACAAGAATATAGTCTAAAACAAAACAAAAAAAGTACTTTTTACCAATGATCTCAAAATACACTTTATTTAAAATTACTTCACATGTATGAAATTAAATTTATAGAATTTACAAAGGTATTTAATATAGAAATACAAAACATTAGAACATCGAATATCAAGAAAATAACACCATGCTCAATTTCCATTTCCTAAATAAATTTTTCTTGGTTCAATAGATTGAAATAGGACAATAGTTACTTATGACATACATCATAAGAAATTACACATACATCACAATAAAAAAAAGACATTTAAGAAATTCAATACATAGTTTCATGTTAATTTTTAAAAAATATTTTGCCTTAGAAAATACAATCAAATTGATTACAAATAATGACATAATTTTAATTTTATCACAAACTAGTTTTTTACAGAAGCAATGTCAATAGAAATAGATGTAGTATAATATAAGTAATATAGGATACATATTAATTAAGAATAATAGAGGGAGGAAAGTTTCCAATAACCATAAGAACAAAAATAAAACAAAGTATTTAAATTCATAAGAATTTCTTCATATTTAACAATTCTGGCTGGTAGAGCTGAACTATAAATATATGTAATTTTAGTGCTGTTAGGAAAATATTTCTACATCTTACTAATAAATCAAAGACTTCCAGATTTAAAAATATTTATTTCATGAAGCTCAAATTTTCTATGCATTGAATATCTCAAACGCAATATTACATATGAGTGCTTACACAAGAAGCTGAAGTTCTGTTTAAATTAAATACATAAAAATAATTAATGTATGCTTACATTAAAGAAGTGAAGGTTAAAGCATTTTAAACAGCAACATTTTAACTAGTGTCAAAGAATACATGTAATAAACCTCAATTACAAATTTTCTGTACAGTATATAAACATTTTCTGTTGTATTCAACTTTCTACTTCTATTGTACAATCAAGTGTGAAGTCTCAAACCTTATAGACTCCAATTAAAAATTTTGATTATAATTTTTCTAAGATATGAAATATATTTTGTGGTAAATAACAGTACTTGGCAACCACATACTGTTACAATCAATGAATTATATTATGACAAGGCCTCAAATCAACTAATGAATATTTGTCTTCATTCAAGAAAATGCATAACTCAATTATTCCTTTAATTACTTCTTTACACAAAATGATAAAATAAAAAAACAGGCATAAATGTTAATATATAAGATTTTGAAATCACATTGAAAATAAGTACAGGTTTGAAAAATTTACTTCCACACAATAATTACAAATAATTATTGATATGTAAAAGATTAATGTACATTTCTGTACTTTCAGACACTGTACAATATACAATTAATCCAATTGCATAAAATGAGAAGGAAGAAAGATTTTTTTTTATATGTGCTTACAAAAATGAGAAAATTTGTTGATTTCCACATAACTTTCAAATAAATGTCAGGCTATTTAAACCAGCAGATTATCTGAGAACAACTTCTGATAGGAGAATAATAAACATATCACATATCTGTGAAAAAATTTAACACCTTTAAATTTAAAAAGGTATACAAATTAGATTTTCCTTTATTTTTCACTAAAAACATGCATGATCGAATGTACATGAAATATGATGCAGTGAACATTTCAATATCACATACTAGTTAAATTCTTGATTATAGATGGATACTAAAAAGCTATATTATTTTTCTATGTGAAAGCATGTATATTATTTTAATAAGTGAATGCCAAAATAACAATATTATAATGATGTACTTTTAAAAAACTGTATACAGGAACTAGTAAATTTGAATAATTTAATAGAAATAAGTTTAAACAAAAATAATACTCATTTCAACAGTGTGTGGGTAAAGATCATATTTTAACATAAAAGTTTTTTATAACTGGATTTAATAAAATACAATTTCCATAACATAACTTAACTACATAATTTTCATTAAGGCATTTTTTTTAACCGAAGTAAAATTAATAAACTAATTTATATTTTCAGAAATTTAACACATTTGTAACTTTTAAAATTAACAAGTTTCTAAGTATGGAACTACTAATCCAAATTTGATGCTTAAGTGGAAAGAAATGCAACATTAATTAAACCAGAACTTTCAGAAATACAATCCTATTACTATTTTAATGATAAAAATAACTAAATATACACTGAAAGTAGTTCACTAAAAATAGCTAAAATCTTCTCAGAATAACAACATTAAATACAGATAGTTTTATAAAAAAAAAATGTAGCTCATTTTAATTCACTATTTTTTTAAAATTATTTTATTTCTTAATATGCTACTAAGGAAATTAAAAGTAATAAATAAAAAATCCCAATCATTAATATTTAAAATCATCATGGACATTTAATTTCATCATGAGCTACTAATTTTTGAAATATATAAAACTATTATTGTAAATTCTGCGAAATTGAGATAAATACTGCTACAAAAAAAAAAAAAAAAAAAATTTAAAATTCTATTTAGGAACAATGTTCTAAAAGCTTAGCTATATTTTAAAGCTCTTGAAATCTGAACAGTAACTTTCCTTGAAAACCTTTAAAATCTGTGGAACATAATCTTACATTAAAAAAAAAAAAAAAATTATAACTTTTATTTCAGTTTTGTACATTAAGACATAAACAAGAGGAAATCAACAAATACATGATTTAAATAACATTCTAAGTGCTTCGATTCATATCATAACAAATGTTATTGTAACAAGATAACTTAAAAGGTGCAAGTGACAACTGTTTTGCGTTATTTACAAAATGAAATTTATGGGTATGTCATGAAACATATACAATTATGAGCATTTTGCTAAGCAGTTTTCTTTTTCTTACTACCTTTCACAACAGCTTTAAGTGTCTCCTTGCCTTTTGCTACTGTTTTATTTGCTTTAGCAGCCTTTCGGGGATTTTTTTTGTTGGGTCTTTTACTTCTTGATTCAGAAACAAATTTGACCAACAGAGTTTTAGATGTTTTCTTGGGTGATCCCACTTCCTTTTTTTTAGCAGGCGTTTTTGATTTTGCAGGTGCTGGTTTCCTCTTTGGAATTTCTGCACTGATTGGCTTGATCAATGGATTCTCTAAAATTGCTTTCTTGCTGAAGTTGAAGTCCTCAACTTTCAAGTTAGACTTTGTTCTCTGCAAGTATGCAGCAACATCTGGCCTGGAACGAAGTTTAAAACCATCTGGACTGTAAACAATCCAGAAAGTTATTTAAAAAAAAAAAAAAAAAAAAACCAATGCCAATATATACATTTTAATCAAAAATCCGAATAACTATTAAAATACTATTTTAAAATATAACCAATAAAAATTTTAGATATAAAATGAATAGAAGAATCCCCCACACCTACATATTGCAAATACTTAATTATGTACACCAATGCAACTTCATACTCAATTTGGATTATTAGATTTTGTTTCACAAATGTATCTTAACACTTATTTTGTACCATGTTCAATTTCATTGCAAATTAGCATTTTATATTTTAATGTATACAAATGTAAATTACTCATTGCAAAATAGCTTCTAATATTACTAATGAGAGATTTCAATTTTACATAAATGAAAAAGCAGACTTTTACAATTTTACATGGAATAACTTAGGTTTCCATGCCATTAACCATAATTATAAATATAATTCTGTTTAAATATGTTATTCACTTGAATAACAAAAATTAGGACCCCCTTTATTTTACTTCAGTTGCAAATTATAGCAGCGCAAAATAGCTAGAAATAATTGTAATGGAAAACCAAAATGGGGGGGGGGGGAAACTCATGTAAAACAGCCACATCAGGATTTTATCCAGGATTTAGTTTTTATTAACGTAGCACTAGAAGCAAAACGAGGGTTATTGGCGATGGATCTCGTAATTTTGAACCACGGTCAAATAACGAAGGACGACACCTGAGCTGGCACCCCCTCCTAACATCCACACCATGCCAACAGGAGGACTTTGGACCCTTACAGATTTTATGCGCATCAGCCCCAGCTACACAACGGGTCTATGGCAGCCAAGGATAGAACCCGCGACTGAACGAAAACCGCCGCCCATGAATCCGAAACCATAACTACTAGGCTACCGCAGCCACAAAATTTTATCCAGGAACAACCACCTAACTCTGATGTGCAAAAGCAAAGTGTTGTGAAGGTTGCACATGTCCACATAATTTGGATTTCGTAGAATCTTTATAAAGTTGACAAATTACAAACATTTTGCAAATCTAAAGGCAAAGGTTTCATCACAAGACTATGTTTGAATACAGTAGTTAGTCTATTCCATTTTGGAACGAATTCCAAAAAATTTATGCACTTTTGCTTCTTTCTCTTACTTATAATTTCTTTTAAATATGTGTACTTTCCATAGCACTTAAGACTTTCTAATAAAATCTTTCTTAAAATAATTTCTTTATAATGTAAGAAAAATTGGAATGTGTGTCTCATTGACCTCATGCATGCCCAACCCTGGCAAAGAGCTTTCATTATTCATTACATTTTTAATCCACAGATAATTTCCAGTTAAATGTTTGGATGTGCTTCAACACAGTAAGTATTAAAAAGGTGACTTTTTGATGTTTCTTCAAATTTAATTCAAATAAAATTATTTATGAATAGTATTTATAGGAAATTAGATGGTAGTCAGGCTATCTGCATACAAATAAATTTTTCAGTTACTAGCTACCATCCAACAGAAAATTAAATAATTATAATCACTGCAGAAAAATCATGTCATAATAATTTAATTCAAAAATGACAGGTAGCAATACTCTTCTGTACAAGATGCATAGAGAAAATCCAATCATCATAGACTACCAGTATACACCTCTCAGAGGATCCATTATTTGATCGAAAATAGCATCTATTCTGGGGTTCTAATAAGTTAACAAATAATCTTCCAAAATATCAAGATGGGCGAGTAGTAATGTCATGTCTCTTAAAATTTGAAATATTATAGTTTGATTAATTTAAATATACCCAAGATTACATTTAATGCATTTGTTGATGTAGCCACTTCCCACTCACTTTCTTCTTTAGATATATTCCCACTTACCCAGATATACTTACTTTACTCCCACACTCACTTGATACCAGATATTAATTAAATCCTTATTCATCCCTAATTGTTTCCAAATGTTTTATTGACATAAATGGCATTTGTTTTTTTCTTTTAGGTAGATAAAATGTGAAATTCGGTTAATGTATGATTAATTCTTTAATATCTTATATGATTCCTATTAAAGGCTGTTACACGTCTTACATATTTCTTTTATTTAGGTCATCTGAAATCAATAGTTTTTACCAGGAAAATTCACAGTTTTAATTTAAATATGTTATCATGAATTAAGAGAGGGAATTATAATTTTTTCTCGTTCATTCTACATATCTTCAAATATAATAATTATCAAATCATTAACAAAAGCCTATAAAAAGAATTATCACAATATGTTAAGTAAGATTGGTGTAAATATTGTCCTTTGAGGATACCTTTTGAAAATAAATTAATATTTGAAGTTTCAGAAATTATTTATATAATGAACTGTTCAATTCAATAAGAATGCCAGATAACTGTAAAAAAAATTGGACAATTTCATAACATAAATTAAACCAGTTTCAAATAAAGCTTTAATATGAATTAATACCTAAGAAACATGGTTTATCAATCTTAAAAAAAAAATAAAAAAAAAAATAAGAATGCGATCATTGAATAAGAAGTATCTAAAGTTTGGATTCAATAATACACAGCTAATTATACAACTCCACAAATTACCCAGACATGAATCATTGGTCATTTTGATTAAAACAAGTAAATCATGAAACTTATATAAGAAGTCGGAAATGAATTAAATTACATACCTATAAATATAGACATCAATTTGGCCAGCTGATTTACCAGTTTTTCTTACAACAGTTTTTCTCAGCCAACCCTTTGGTAAATTATGATTATCAATCATATCATCATTTAGTACGAACTTCTGTTTTGTTGCTTTAACTACTTTTGTTTTCTTTTGCTTGGTTGCAGAAACATTCTTCTTTTGAGAAGGTTCTGTAGAGTTAGCAGCAGGCTCCTCTGTGGAATCCTGGTCTAGAACATTTTCTTTTTCTTCAATTTTCCTCTTCCTGCTTCTTTTAGCTGGTTTTGATTCCACTTCAGTTTCAACAGCAGCAGCATCTTCCTCAGCTTTGACGTCAGCCTTCTCTTGCTTCACAAGATCTTCCGTTACAGCAGCAATATCAGCAATGACATCATCTTTCTTCATTTGAGCCTATTTTTAAACATTAATGAAGAATAGACTTTATATTAACTACTTTGATTCTCTCTACCAAACAGAGACTTATAATAAAAAATAATTCATTAAAGCTTCACACAGTAGGATTGAAAGATTGCCCAGACTTACAAACAAAACATCTGATCTCTATTAGCTTTTTACATGCTGATTTACAAAGCAAGGATAATGCAAACTATTTATTTATAAAAAATCAAATTGAAATTCTAAAATAAGAACTAAAATAACCCCCCCTTACCTTCATGATTTAATGTTTTAGATATTGGCAGGAAAAGCTTAGGTTTTTCATGTTTTCATAAAATATTATTATCAAATTTCATTGAACCAAAAAAGTTATTATAACAGTTACTACTAGTTTATATGAATTAAATTTTTTATGTAGTCCTAGAAAAATAGATGATTATGCTTCCAACTTGATACCTAAATTATATTCATTCATAATTGAATTTAAACCTAAATATACTAGTACCCCATCCATTAGATTGCAACATAAATTGTAATTTAATACAGAAATTACATGAGAATAAAATTTTCAGGAAATAATTCTATAAAAATAAAATAGTTTATAAAAAAAAAGCTTTCCTAGAATTCAACATTCATTTAGCACTGGTGGTGTAAAAACCTATGGATATAATTCTATTGCCTATACAAGCCCCCCTTCCTCCATGCTCTGTAGTAAATGTTAGGTTAGAGATCCCTATTAAGCTATATAAAGCAGCATGTTAAAGTTGCATTACAGAAAAACATCAATTTAGTATACCTAAAAATATGCATTGATTACAAAATGACTTTTGATTACATACAATAATTTCAAATTCTTTTACATTTCTTTTTTTGTCTTAAAAGGAAAGTGGAAAAGCAAACATTGATTCAAATAGCATAAGAAGATATATTAGAACATATCAATAATAGATTGTACCAAACAAGAATATTAAAACACCAACTTACACAATATTTTTACGATAAACAACATTCTAATAAGAATCAAAAATATATAGATGAAAATTAAAGAATGTTATTAAAAAATTTCTTCCAAAGGCCACACTTTTCTCACCCAGAGTTTAAGGCTACATATAAATTTGAGTTTGCAACCAGTTTTCAGTAATTAACAGCACACCTTAAAGGAAATTTATTTGCAGGGCTTGCCATAATGAAAAAGTATATCTATGGATATTAATTTATACCCCCCCCCATTTTTTGCAACACATAGTGGCCTTGAATAAAATTTGTTACAGAGATCACCAATTTGGTAACCTTGCATTAGAAATATACTTGCAATGGAATATACGTTATCAGACCAAGAAAAATACAGTACTTTGACATTTGATATAATTACTTTGAATTTTATTACGATGTGGATTTTCTGATTGATCAATATATTAAAATTTATTCTGATGTATTTTCTAACCTTACTTTTCCATTCTTTTACTTGTATTTCAAGATCCCTTTTTTTCTTCTTAATTTAAAATATTGGAGCTTTTTGAACGTGAATTCTGTTCTTAATTTTCTGTATCATATGAATTGTACTGTTTGTATCCCAGAAATTGTTTTTATAGATTTACTGTACATGTCAGTACAAACTGTATAAAAGAAATACTGTTTGCATCATTTCAAGTTTATACAAATTATTCATGTGCCTTTTCCCAAGCTTATTGTAAAGTAATCATATCAAATAACAATTAATTACCTGCTTAATTAAAACAATTAAGAATTATTTCACAGTATGAAATAGAATTACATGAATGAGATTTTAGAATGTATAAATCTAGCCCATCTTTAGATACCTTTATTCCAGTAGCAATTCAGTTTAAAGTAAAAATGAATCTTCATAAGTATAATTTATTTACACACTGTTCTTCATCAAATATGTACATCATGTGTAAAGGATTTGCAATCAATACATAACCATAAATGAAAAGAATCCCAACAAGACAATTTTAATTGTCATCAAATCTTATTTAATTTTACACATGGCTGCTAAAACATGTAACTAACATTACTTTACATTATTGCATAAACTTCATATTAAAATTAAATAATTTTATATTATGTTAGAAATGTTAAAACACTTATAAATTAATCTGTATTTTTCATAATTATAAAACATTTATTAATATATATGCAATGCCAGGCACTTTATTGATATGTATGCAAGGTGTTCCTAATAACACAATTGTTTTGTATTTTAAATTTTCACCTTATAAGTGGGGAATTTTATTTTCACAATACTTTCAAGTTATGATTTAGTTCATATTACAAAACATCACTCATAAAAATCTATATATTATTGTAAATACTATGAGAAAACCTTCCATTGCATTTGACTATAATCAACTGAAATTATAGATATTTATCAATTAAAATATCTCATTAATGAACAACATTACACTAATTATCCCAGACATTCTTTTACAAATTGATTAGAATATTTCCCCCCCCTCCAGATCAATTACAAATTAAATTTTGAATAGATGATGGAACTTTACACCTCAAAATCTTAAAAACTGCTAAATTTTTATTTTTGAAATAAAATATCAATATTTAAATATTACTCACAAAAACTGTTTCAGGAAGGAGAGAGAGAGAGAAAAAAAAAAAAAAAAAAAAACAGACATTTTTTTTTTTTTTTTAAATTTTATTATTACTAAAAAAAGCTTACTTGAATGTCAGAGCACTTGAGGGAATTAAGACTGTTTAAGTATAATGATAGAAGATCAAAACTAGAAACACCTTCTTAGACAAAAAAAATTCTCCAATATTATCAAAACCAGACCTTATTTATAAAAATGAGATTGATATTTTAATATATTTCATTTCTATTTGATTCAAATAATCATTCTTTTTATACAATAGGTTTTTTGAGTTGTCTATACTTCAAAGCACACTGCTATAAACCCATTTCTCATCAAATGAGGAATTACTTATTTTTAATTTATAAGAGAAGAATTATTAACGATGTTTCTAATCTTAAAGGGTGCATTATTACAAACATAGCCCATTAAATAAAATTATAGAACTTTGCAACCTAAAAATCTTTCAAAATTAGGGTCTGGTTTTCTAACATTACATGAAGACTTCTAAATAGATGAACTAGGAAATTTAATAAAGTAACTTAAAAAACACCTACTTTTTTAGGTGGAGTTGTTTCCTTTTTTGCAGGAATTTTTCTCTTCGATTTCCCCCTGCGAACAACTTTTGCTGGTTTTTCAACTTTAGTGGCCCTAGAAGCTCTAGTTTTTTTAGCAGGTGCTTCGTTATTATTCATGCTATCTTCAACTTGATTATTTGAATCGTCGTTTTCATTCACATCCTCATCCTGAAATATAAACTTAATTAAAAATAGTTTTAATTATTAAATGTTCTAACCTATAAAAGCAATTCATCAACATAATCAAGGAGTAGGATACTTTAAAATACTGTATTTTCCACAAAAAGTGTTTCATTGATAAATTTATAAAAGGGAATTCAAAATATAAATTTGATAAAGACATATACAAAATTAATTCTGCTCAAATTTGGAATATTTTTTTGCTTCATTTTAATAAGCATACCCTCCATAATTAATGAAACTCAAGTATTATTCAAACAATGTATTTCCTCCATCAACGCATGTGTCAATGGGTATAAATACCCCTTCTATACACGAGTTTAAAATTTCTCCCTTTTGCCTAGCATTTCCTAGAAATATACTACTACAATGAAGCAATAAATTCTATTAAAAAAATTGTGACAATTCAGCATAATAATTATACAAATATTAGCATTTTCTAAGGATATAAGCATCATATTGATTATGATAAAAATCACTATCACTTATTTTTTCCTGTATA
Organism: Nephila pilipes; assembly: GCA_019974015.1. NCBI lineage: Eukaryota > Metazoa > Arthropoda > Arachnida > Araneae > Nephilidae > Nephila > Nephila pilipes. Next base: position 297,214 of record BMAW01047005.1, on the reverse strand, counting down.
AAACAAGACTATAATTTTGTTTCTAAGCTCTAATGCTAAACAGACATTTAATTTTTTTTAAAAAAATCAAAATAAAAATATTGTATTTATAAAATATATCAAAACTTGTACAGAAACAGTATGGTAAATTGAAATACCATTAAAATTAACCTAAAATTTTGGACTTCTTACCTCAAAATGATTTGACGTTTAAGACCTTCTCCAACTCATTAGGTGAAGAAAGTCAATATACATTTTTAATGAAACAAACATTTTAATTTAATTGATACCAATGACACACTTAAGAGCAACACAATGGCTATCAGTAATGGATCTCAAAACTTTGAGCTACTAACAAATGAAAATAACTGAGCAAGCACCTTCTCTCTAATTTCTACAACATACTAACATGACATTGAGTCACAACATATTTAACAAGCATCAATCCAGCTCCATGAAGGGTTTGTGGCAACTTAAGACCATTGATTTTGAGTAGGATGAGGAAATTTGTTGATACAGCATTTCCAAAGAGGGCAGAAGATGCTCTAGCTTGGGTCAGAATAATGTATTTTTGTATATATGTGTATATATATAGATAAATTTATCAATCCTATTTAATGAGTGTTAGTGGTGCTGAATAATAAAAGTTTAAAACTGGAAATTAGTCTCATCACAGAGTCTTTTTCTTTTTTAAGTGGCTTCACACTTGAATCCATGATTCCACTGAAACACCACATGCCACTCGCTATTATGGTTCACTAGGACATCCAAAAGTTTTGCACAAAAGGAACTTATTACTTAATAGTGATTTACTATATAAGTTTATTTTTGTTTAATAAATTTCCCTTAATTACAGATATAATTATTGCATTAATTTTAACTTAACAATTCAAAATTGAAATTACTGCACTTGCAAACAATCTACATTTCCACAACTCTCCCCTAGAATAACATTCTTTTATTTTGAAATTCATACCAATTATTTTTCAAAAAATAAACATCTAATGCATAAAAACACAAAAAGCTTCTCTATATAACACCATTTTAAATATCACCAAGTCCATTATAATGACAAAAAAAAAGTTTCTTTGAAACAAAATAAGTACAATTAATAGGCATTTCAAATTAAGCAAATGTATGTAAAAGAAACTGAAAAATTATTCTGATAACAACAGAAGGAGGTGGGAAAGAATGATAAGACAATAACTTTGATATATATATATATATCATAGAACTATTATTACTACAACTAACCTGTAACACATCTGGCTCTTTTGTATAAGTGTGATCTTTTGGAAGTTCACTATCACTTTGTGTTGACATAATTCCATTTTCTTCACAAGTGTCTAATCCAAAACCAAGAACCTTTTCACCGTCACTATCAGTTTCCTTCACTTCAAAGATGCTACTTGACATTTCTGTTTTAAAACAAAATGCATCACTTGTGATCAATAACAAAATAAATTATATTGAGGTAAGTATTATAAAACATGTTGAGATTAGAAATAAGATCTATTTTAAAATAATGATTTAATTAAAATATCTCTATATAAACCTAAGTTGCATATATTTAATAAATACAACTAAATTTTAAATTTTAAAAAAATTACAAGACAATGAATTGACAAGACTAATTTTTATAATACACTTCATACAATAAATCTTTTGAAATATTTTTTGAGTATTAATCTATGAATTAATACAAACACAACAAAAATTAAGAAATTTTATTACAGAGACTAAATTTACACTCATCCACTTTAAAAGGGCCAATTTTAATTACCTATAGAAAGATTCATTTTAACATACACAGTATGTTTCAGTTTAATTTTCATTTCAGAAAATTATTTTTTTGACTGAATTTTATAAAGTTAAAAATTGCTCTATGTTAAAAACATTTATTTTTAATTTAACACTAATCCTAAAAGAAAAATATTCAGCACGAAAAAGAAATACAAGCTACAAAAATATTTTGCTTATTTTTAAGTGAAACCAAGAATTACAATTGTTTTCAACATAGAACAAAATTGTAACTTAAAAATTTCAGTTAAATAATAACTTTCTAAAAGAAAACTGAAAACATACCTTCATATTCATTGCATAAAGTATATCCAAATTCACCTAAGCCTGTGGGAAAAAAATAATACACAAATATTATTCTGGTATCTAATTACACTTATGGTTAGGTTAACAAAATATATACAAATTAAAATGAGAAGACATTTCCCTTCAAACACCATATATTTCTAAAAAAAAACATGCCTGACAAAAAAAGAAAGAAAATACAGGCAAGGACTCTAGTGGAGACATATGCACTGGATTGAACTAAACATCAAGTTAAAATAGTAATTAGTCCACTAGATCAAACCACCAGACTGGCACTTAATAACATTTAAGTGTTATGTTAGCCAAATATGAAATCTTAAAAATAAATAGCGAGAATATATATTTGAAAGATAAAGTATAAAATTTGAAGAATAGCATTGTGTTTCACTAAGTTTTCATTTCATTTATACAAATCTTTTTTTCTCCCTATGCTAGAAAGTATGCTTAGATAATGGTGGTACATCGATTCTTTAATTTCCATGTATACAATTGAATTTAACCAGATTTCCTAATCTCATAGAAAAAAAATCAAAACAAAATATTTTGTAAATATACTTGTTTTTGAGTTATGAATGATTGTTTCCTTTTATACTTCATTAACTTTTTTTCTATAATAAACGGCACTTTTTCAATAATCCGTGAAGGAAATACATTTAAATATCTTCAATGAATGCTTATGAATTAGGGATGACAAGGGAAGAGAAATGAAAACGTATATTGGTATGTTTGGTGTACTTTACTTCAGAACTAATATAACTGAACAATGATTTATGCATTTTTATAATATTAATATTTATTTTTCCAAATCCTATAAAATTGGGTATTATTAGAAGAATAAAATGTTTAGATCTGCACATTATAAATCTAACTCCAAGACACTAACAGCAGCTCATGAGCAAAATAAGAAAAGAAAAAAAAAATTTTTTTAATATATTGTTAATATATTTTAAATATTTTTTTTTTTTATCTTTTTTGTATTAAAAAAGTTGCAACATGGAATTCAACTGACATTGTTTTATACATCTTAAATAACATTTTATCTAAATATTACATAATAAATTCTATAAGAATTAAGATTGGTGGAAATCATAAAATTAGCGTGACATTTGGCATTGAATTTCGCAAACTAGTGCATTAATATCGGGTTTGATTGAAAAGGTTGCAATTCTCAGGAAGTTCCAAAGGTGTTGATCCGATATTCTGGTTCTAATTTTACATCAGTGTTTCACTCTTGAAAATAGTTGCTCACAAATATACATGCTTCTAAACAATTATGACATGAATAATGAATGATTGTGTAGCAATGGACATTTGTCTCTCGGCAGGTGTGATTTCTGCAAGTCCAATAAAGTGATTTGTACAAGATTTTGTATGTTAAGCACAAATACAGAAAGCAAGATTTAATAATCAGTTTAAAATATATATTTACCTGCCTTAAAGAGAGGATTAAAACAATGATAAGACAATAACTATTTAACTTTCTTCACTCAATTTACAGAAACACTTGCAATGTCAACTGTCTTGAATAATCATACAAGTGTAATTTGAATCATAGGGTTAAGTCTTTTGCTTTTTAATTGGGTTAGTCAGATGAAACCAGTTTCAGGCAATGCTAGTTAACCGAGGAGATGGTAGAGAAAGTATCAGATGTTAGTTTTAAATAGGAATTGCATATCTCTTCATAATCAATTAACTCATCAGACTATCCAACAGGTAAAAGGCTCACTCATATTCTCATTGGTTAAATCAACACATAGGCCAATTTCCAATAATAGAGTCTTTAGACCTTTCAACCAGTTCAAAAACAACAGAACTGAATAAACTAAGCTGCTTTATCTGGAACTGATCCAAGGCTGGTTGTCGTAAAAGAAATGCATACACTGAACCCTAAATAGATCTCCAGCCAATACGAACTATTTCTGGCTATATGTGAATAAATCACCTATGTGGACTTGCTTATAACTCAAAGCAACTCCTACTCGGCTTTGTATAATGTTCAAACATGACATAAGTGTGTGGGGAGGGAGAGGGACTTTATTCAAAAGAAGCAATACGGCATAGCAATTCTTGAATTAATTATATGGAATGATATTTCTTACAGAAAGTACTGATATATCTTTCAATAAACTCTCCCTGCTTCAGCCTTATTTGACCTGGATGTCCCTCCTATAAGCTATTTATGAACCTTAAACTCCCAAAATTTTAAATGAACTGTACATTCCCAGGGCCAGTATTTCAATGGCCGCAGAAACAAAACGAAGTTAAAATTGTTATAAAGTCAATTTCGGAAATTTTCATTTCTGAAATTCTAGCCACATTCGGAGTTAAAATTAAATTCATATATTCAATATGTGGCTGATGTAGTTGATGATTAGGGTGTAGATTTAGTCTGAAACTTATAATCTAAGAGAACAAGCAAAGAAAAGTACGAAAACAAATGGTTAAACCTACAACAAATGAGAGTGATATCTAATACAATTTCGAAAATTCATCCAATATATTCACAACTGTAGTATACGGAATAACAATTACTAAGCTTTCATGCTATTTGATTCTTTTTTTAATACATATCAATATAACAAATTATAAAAAGAAAATATTACTCCTTGTATAAAAAAGACTCATAGAACAAAACAAGATTTCATTTAAAGTAAAAAAGACAGTACAAATTCTTTAAAGAACAATTTCACAAAATTAACGGAAATTCGTATATCAATGCATGACGGAAGAGGAAACAAAACGTAAACTCAATAATTATCAAACATATTTCTGATATCAACTTATCACTAACAATAACGAAAATTATACTTATCTTACAAATTAGAAATTTCATAAAGTAAACTATAAATACTTACCAATTTCTTTATTTGATATTTTCAACATACAACACAAACTGACGTAGACAACGGCGCCAATGCAAAAAAACGGTTAATACAACCGATATGCACGCCACCTAAGCTTTAATTGAAATTAATGCACACTACACTCAAAATTCTTGTTTCAAATACGAGGCAATTTTTGCTTGTTGATATATAAAAAATATCGAAAAACTATATCCAGTAAAAATATCAATAAAAAAAATTGTAATTTAAACAAATAATTTTACTTAGTTGTGCAAGCCATTTTATATGATAATATTTTATTTTAGCATTGATGTTGGCAGCAACTTTCGGTTCCACAGATGTGTATTTACATTTTCGCTTTGCCGTCAATTTACCGATAATTTTGAAGTGTGGTTTTATTATCCGATCAACTTTTGTGGTACATTCACAAAACTCTATCTTTGAAAATGGTTTTAGAGAGCACTATCATTTGGTAAGTTATTATTTACGGTTCATTCGTTTAAAATCATAAATTGATGAATAGTTGCTTTGTGTACAAGATGACTTGCTGTTTTGAAAATACTGTACTGTGTATACACTAGTGAAAAAAAATATAAATGTTTTCTATCGTTTAATAGGCAATTGTATTAACTACATATTTACTACCTTTCTATTTTGTATGTCTGGTAAAGTTATCGTATTGAAATGTTCTATTTTTTTACATGTCAACTTGTGAAACAAACGAGAATCCTATGTGCGCGATAGAAATTTTTTTTCTTTTCGAAAAACGGTTATTTATGAATAGTGCATTTCTGTTTCAAGATAAATATAAAGGTCAGAAGCTTTCAATGTTATTTTTTTAATTTCAATGAAATTCTCAGAAGTTTTAGTAATATTTCATTTCACAGTGTGGACAACAGTGATTATATGCGGAATGGAGATTTTTTGCCTACTCGACTTCAGGCTCAGCAAGATGCAGTTAGCTTAATTTGTCATTCCAAAATTCGTTCAAATCCAGAAAATAACGTTGGATTATTGACTCTTGCGAAGTAAGATTATTTTTGTTTTAGTATATTTATATTTTTAAGATCCTTTAAAAATTGTGTCTGATTTATTTTTCAACCATCGTATCTAATAGAATATCATTGTCATCTGTGGGTGGTGGATTACCATTCGTCCTTTAATACTAGCATATTTTAACTGTGAAATATGTTATGAATAGAATTTGATATTTTATAAAACTATTAATTTCAATTAAATTATCACATTTGAATATTTTTGTTTCTTTATGCAGTAAATAGTTATACTATTACTTATTTAATTTTTTTTTTTTTTTTTATTCTTCCAAATGAAATTGGGTCTCTGTGATTAAGATATTTCTCCTGATGGCCTTCACCAAATAAAATTGTGTAGTAAGTACAGTTGGGATTATAGGCAGTTTGCCTCAGTAAAGTTGAACACTGGCTATTGCAAAGAATCCATGCCACAAGACAAATTAATTTGTTGAGTTTTTGGCTGATTTTTGTTTAGCTCTCCTTCTCTATCATTAGTCTTTCTAACCAAATTACAATTAAGAAAATACTAATTTAACTCCCAATTGTTTGATTAAAGTGAATTATCGGGTATAATTTAACAACATCTATTATTAATTTGAGTATTTTTCAAATTGATTGCTGAACTATCAATACATATCATTTGACATTTAAAATCAACCAAATATCATTAATATTATTTAAATGCAAATAATTATCAAGTTTAACATTTTTGAATAAGAATTTAATATTTTATGATACAAATTGTGTCATTTAGAAATATAATGAGAAGGAAACATACTTGTTTTAGAGGATAAACTATTGTATGGCATCAAGAAAGATGCTAAACAGCTAATTAGGATTACTGGAATTTAGCATTTTTGCCACATGAAGTTTGTAAGAATCAAATGGATTTCACTCATATATGTTCAGTGAAGCAATGTCTTAGGGAGTTCCACCAACCCTCAGTTGAACTTATGTGTCTTTTACAATTTCACTATACCAAGGTCCTCCATGCATAGTGCTTTCAAACACACATGCCCATCTAAAAAAACTTGTCCAAATGACAATACTTCTCAGTGAGGCATCAATCTTAAAATAAAAGTGAAATCATAGAATGACTTTTATACCCATATATTCATCATCATTAAAATATGCTGCACTCTTAACATGCTCTCTTCAGACCAGTTATTCTTACATACAGGTCTTCTATTGCAATGTTCATACATTAGACTCTTGTGGCATTGCCAAATAAAATAATCTAGTTATTCTTTCTGCTCAACCAAATGCAAAGGCATTTTTGTGAACACAACATTTGATCATTTCTGAAATTAGAATTGGTACTTTTCTATTTCGCCGATGCAAGCGGCAATTCAATGGCGCATTAACTTTTTTCTGTGTGTTGTTGGCATTAAAGTCTGCTTGAAATTTTATTCATGCAGAATTTAATACCATAATTCGCATGCAGAAAATTTTATTCATGCAGAATTGTAAAACTTGTATTTTACCATTTTCCACCAAATTATATTTTTAAAAATCCCTGTAAATAATGCTTTTCAAACAATTTTAAAATAATTAAAGGAATAAATACTTCAGGTTTCTAATATGAAATAGAAAACAAAATGATGTTTTTAAACTTTTATTGGACACAAAGAATAATGTAACATATTTTCAAAAGTCTTGCCTCTTAAAACTAATGAATAACAATATTAAGAACACAGAGAATTCATGAATTATGTGTTAGTAATCTACAAGAAAATTTATGTGAGTAATACCAAAAAATAAGTTTCAATGAAATTAATATCAAACCTAAAAATTGCTGAATTTGACATGCACTTGGCACTTCACTTCAGCCAATAATTCTAGAGCTTTTTTTAACCCATTAATTAACATTCTTGTTTTTATCTTCAACATCATTTTCGTACAGATCTTTATAGTGGAACATTTTAGGATTCTGGGTTTTCCCCCTCTTTCCCCCCAATTAAAGATATTTTGAAGAACATCCTCCCCCCCCCCAAAGGAAAAGAAGGCTGTAAGTCACATTTGCTGGAGGGGGGGAATTCTGTTTTTCAAAGACAATGCATTGTCTCACGCCTCAGTGGTTGCCATGGCAAAAATCTGCGAATTATGGTTTAAACTGCTTGATCACCCTCCTTACTCACCACATCTAGCTCTAAGCGACGTCTTTTTGTTCCCTAATCTAAAAATTGCACTCAGAAGACAGATTTTCATCAAATGAGGAGTCCATCATGTTTGTAAACAATTATTTTGCAGTGAAAGATGCCAAGTATTATTTGGATGGGTTATAGAGATAGGAGCATTGCTGGGAGAATTATGTAAAACTTACATGGAGACTATGTTTAAAAAAAAATGTCTTTTACCATGGTTAGGTCAGAAACTTTTCATATTATCCTTGTATTATGCTACTATGATCCTTGGCAGATTTCTACATGAATCAGCTCCTCTATACAACAAGTCTTAAATGAAATCAAGATTTAGACAAGCAGCTCGACCTAAACTTCACCAACCACAAATTTGTTTCCCTGACTAATGTGTTAACAACCTTATTACAAGTTTTATACAGCTTAAGTAAATTGCTTATGGCATGGTAATTAGGGTTCACACTTGTGGAATAAACTACCAAGATTATATTCTTTTGTTATGCATGTTCACTGCAATTTTAAACTCGTGTTTTTTCCCCCAATTTAAAATTGTTAGCTTGCTTAGTTTGTAAATTAATATGAAATCATTTTTACATAAAGTGTCATATATATAAAAGGAAATATTAACTGATTTCAAATTACTTTATTTGTAAAATTAGACTTTCACATTTGTTACTTTATATAAATAAATATCATTACTTTCATTTTTATGTAATTGTTAAATAAATTAAACATTTATAATTTTCCTAAGCATCATTTTTATCTTTAATTGCATGTATAAAATGTTCAGCTTTAAATTATTTTTAAGATATTTAGATTGTAAAATTAAACTTAACAGTAACTCAGATAGTTTTTAATGAAGCTTATTTTTACATCATCATGAAGTCTTAGAATAATTAGACATTTACCATTATTTCATATATAAATGTTACATTAAATTTTTTATTAATTAGCAACAATTTTAAATTAGATTGTAATTACAACAAATTCAGACTAGCCATCTATGTATTTTAGGAAACATGCACATTCACCAACTTAAATTAACTAGTTTTTGATGACAATTAGATACTTTCTATGTTCAATTTTCAAATTTGAATTTTCTAGAACTGATTCTCAAAATATCTTAATGCAAGTATTTTGTATAACGTAATAAGACATTCCTTGCTTAATCTATTACACTCAATCATAATTTATTTACATACATAAATGTGCATAAGGATATTTCGTGTTCATTATTTCACTTATAGGCTAAATAATAGTATTACATGGTTTGAACTTGTATCCTGTTTGTAATAGGCTCTCTCTCTTTATGTATATATGTAAACCCTATGAATATTTCCTCTTCTTACTTATTCAATTTATGGTACAATTTGTGTTGCTAAAATGTGAAATGTTTTTAATTGCATGATTATATAAACCACGTGATCACAGCTTTCCATCATGATTATCACTGCATTATGCTATATTAAATTAAAATTTCTCATTGAAAGGTGATGTATATTGAAAAGGTACATGTGTAAAATCGTGACAACCATTTTTGCACAACCAGAAAAATGTTAATAATGATTGGATTGATGTAATTGAAGTTTATATTAATGGTGTAAGAGTTTGATGTAAATTGCACAAACTTTCGTGGCTAATGGGACTTTACTCATTTACTTTTAAAAGCTAATAGTTCTCTTGTTCTTGATGCATTTTTATCAAACTTTTAAAACTGTTTCTGAGTTTTCTTTTTGTATTTTTTCTAAAATTTGAATAAATTTACAAAAATTGAATATGAGGCAAAAGTTGCTATATTATTGAAATTTGAATACTTTAAAGTCATTCAAAATCCTTATATAATCAAAATCTATTTTTAATAACTAAACTTGATGATAAATGTAGTGATGTAATTAAAAGTAACTTTTTATATTTTTAAAGCTGAATTTATGTTATATTTAAATTAAACTGCATAAAGTAATTCATTTTCTTAATTTTTAAAAAACTTTATTATTTTAAAAATTTATTTAATGAATTTTTTTTACAGAGCTTAATTCAAAAGCCACACATAATTTTAAATATCTATATGAAAAACAACATTTGAGTGATATTCATATGCTGTTCAAAAATTATAAATCCAAAAGAAAAGCCAAGCTAAATAAAAATTGATAAATGCTATACTCTACATTCTTTGTAACATAAAAAATTAAAAGTATTTTTTAGGAAAACTATAGGATTATAATTAATGAAAAAACGTATTTGAAGCATTAATTTAAAAATTGTTTTTATAATTATACCAATCTACTTCTGCCATTATTATATAAAATAATATGGTTTGTTTCATTCGTATCTTGGTGATATTGTTGAATTTGTCATGAGTATTTAGGATGTATCTATCTTTAATGAATTAAGGAAGGAATGTAAGGCATTTATGTAAGATGTGTACTCTTCCTTGTGGGCAGTGTTGTAATGGGGACAATATATTTTCATCTTCTAGAAAACCTTGTGACAGGTGTATCCTCGATCTTGTCACTAACAGTCCTCTAGGGGAAATTTTCGGGTCTTAGAAATTATTTTATTAGAAAGCTTCCTCTGAAGAAGAGAACATGATAATGCAAATTAAAACTGATATATATATAGTATAAGCTTTCAAGAGAAGAGGAGAGGAAAGGGAGAGAGATAGGATAGATTTCTAGCTGAGCAGTAAATAAATTAAGCATTTTAGAAATGTTGAGTCTTCCTTCCGACCAAACACCCTTACAACCTGACTTCTGAGATGATAAAAGTTTACAAGTACAGAGTTATTCAAAATGAATCATTTTGATTTCCAAATCATATATTTTCATAAATGAACAACACAAACTGATAAGTAATACATTAATGCAAAGGGCAAATTTTTCAAGTGTTCGATATAACTTTTAGTTACATGTATAATAGCAATTTGACATGTGAATTCTTGCCAAACACATTGTAAAGTGTCAGTGGTTACTGATTGTTCAGCAGCAAAAATCCATTGTTTAAGTGCACATAAATTTGTAGGCAATGGTCATGCATACATTTTATCTTTTACAACCCCCCGAAAAAGAAATTGTATAGGGACATATCAGGTGACTTAGGTGGCCCAGCTGCATAACACAAACTATTGTTCACAACATAAAACTTCCACAGTTTTCATTCATGTATTACTCATTATAAGTTTATTTTTGAAAATATGAAATTTTGAAATCAAATTATTCATTTTTAATAACCCTGTATTTCTATTTGTGGGTAGCAGTACAGGTGTTCTTTTGAATTGAACATTCTCCGTAGAAGTCATCATTCGTTTAATTTTGAAGTGCATTAATGCAGCATAGCAGGATCCAGAACAAACTTCATTCACCCAAGCTCATCATTGAACTTTGGACAATTATTATTCCGATGTGGAGAGTGGATATGAAATTGATATACCTTCACTTTGGACGTACTTGATTTACACATAAACATCTTTTGTTTGGCAAGAATGCTCCCAAGTGTCCTACCTATTGTGTTTCACTTATGCTTCTTATTACATTTTAATTGATTATCCAGTTTAGCATCATCATTGTCAGGTATTTTTTAATTTATGAGTTTTAAATGTGTCTTGACTTTGTGGGGGGGGGGACCCTCACCATAACTTGTTTAGTTTTTTAAAAATTTTGTTTTTTACACCAAATTCAAAATTTCAACCTGTCAGTATTTTCCACCATTAGGCATTGTTTTTAATTTATGATTTCTTAATCATGGGCTTTTTAAATTAAAAGGAAATAACTGGAGTCGCAGTTCAACAAATGTGTGATGCAGCATAGCCAGATTTGGTTCCTGCACCATAAACCTGCTTGTGGCTCACTGACTCTGAATCAAAAATAACAATAGATTCTGTTCCTTTCTTTCTTAAATATCAACAAATATATCAGAATGAAGTATTGTGTCGTAACTTTCATTTATTTAAACAATTCAGAGTAACTGAAAGAGCTGGCAGAAGACTTCTAGTACAGTTTCGAACAATGGCATAGAAGAGGGGTGTATATTGAAGGTGATATTAAGTAAATGTGTATGAAATCAAAATAAAATATTTTACAGTGCCAGTCTCATTATTTAACAGCCGCATCTTGTATAACTACATGCAGTGTTGAGATTTCAAAGGCCTTACCGTTATTTCATAAATCTGCCCTCCGCTAGCTATAAACAGTTAATAATCAGTGAATAAACTAATTTAACATGATTTTTTTTTAATCAAATAACATTCAAGAAATTTGGAAACTATGATGATTTTTCTAATTTATTATGTACTATTAAATTTGAAAAGACTTGTATAAGTTTTTACTCTGTGTGCAGTATCTTATAATAAGTATAGCTTAATGCCTTATGTATATGTATAGTACATATACAAAATATGTGCCTTCATAAATTAGATCATTCTGGCTGGTAGTTAAAAAAATTAACTGAAATTTTATTATTAGTTTTGTGATAATCCAAAAAGTCATTAATCAATGTTTAATAAGTTCTAATATTCTTTACGTTATTAAAATTCTTTTGGATTATAATATTGCAAAGTGGGGGGGTGGGAAATGATATATCATAGAGTTTATAAGTAAATTACTTTTTGTTGTCCTTTCAGTTTAAAGAAATGTTTTAAACACTTGCTCATATAACCATTAGAGCTTTACTGAAATTATATATTGATTAGTTTAAATATGTATACACCCAAGTTTTTTTTTTTTCCTCCACATTAGATACACTCGTTAGAAAACTGTACAAAAAAAAATTGTGTAAAAAATGCATGCAACATATGATAAATTTGAAGATATGTTCCACAACTTTAAAAAATTGTGTAAGTGGAAAAATCTAAATTTTTTCCTAAAAAAAAACATGCAAAAAAAGTTATAATGATGCATATTTGTAAAACAAAATTCAATTTTATTACAAAAAAAAATTAAAATTAGTGCACAGTGAAAATTCAGTCTATAGGTACATACAACAAATTCAAATTGAAATTTGGAGTAAAATTACTTACAATTATTTATCTCTACTTGATAATAATCGTGCACATTTATTATGAACTGGATCAAAAATAGTATCATCAGTAGTTGTATTAGATTTGTACTAGCACAAATCCCCAAATTTTTTTCATAATATTCAAATGCAGTCTTTACCGCCTAATATCACCTCATTAATTCAGCCACTTGATCAAGGTATTACAGCAGCATTTAAAATGTACTTCATAAAGCAAATGTTTAATTTATTTTAGACTTAATGAAAGAAAGAAATTTGACTGTTGTGGAAGCATGTAGAAAGTTTACGATTATGAATTATTTTGCACATTCTTCTTTATATATAGACGCACTTTACATATATCGTGCATTACATACTTTATATATATCAACCTTAAATGCTTGTTGGGAAAAAAATTTGCCAATATGCGTCAAAAGGGGAAGCTTTGGTGGACAAAAATCAGCTGTGTGTTTAGAAATTATATTTCTATCAAATGCAGTTGGTGATGAAAGTGTTAACAATGTGCAAATGGCTGACATTGAATAGTTGATGCTAGAGAGCTCTTTAGTTGATGACGATTTTATCAAATTTGTGACAGTTTATGATAATAAAGAAGTTGGTAATGATGAAGTTGAAGTTCAGCTATTAACTGATGATTTAATTCGAGAGGTTTTGAAATTTGTTACAAGCATTTTGTTGGAGCATTTTCTTACTCATGATCCTGACATAGAGCGTACATTAAAATGTCAATATAATCTAAAGTTTCATGTAGCGGGATATCTAGAATTATATAAGTAACTTGAGAAACCAAAAAAACAACTGTAACAACAACAAAAAAACCAATAAGAGGCTGTTAATAACGAATGAAATTCTTCGTTTGAGTCGAAGTCCACAGTTGTGCTAGACATATGTGATACATCTACTGATGATAGCATTTTTGATCTAGTTCTTAATAAGCATGCATGCTTGTTATCAAGTAGCAATGAAAAGTTGTTACTTAGTAGTTTTATTAATTTAAATTTTTATATGTTGTATGTACCTATAGATTAAATTTTCACTGCACAATAATTTTAATTTTTTTTTTTTTTTTTTTTTTGCTATAAAAATGAATTGTTTTATATGTAATATGGATTTCATTATTACTTTTTTTTCATGGTTTTCTGAGAAAATATTTAGTTTTTATATCTTACACAATTTTTTTAAAGTTGTGGAACATATCTCCAAATTTACTATTTGTTGCATGTATTTCTTTACATGAATTTTTTTGCGTGGTTTTCTAAAGAACGTATCTACTATGCAAAAAAAAAAAAAAAAAAAAAGGAGTTTAATGTATTTTGGATTATATAAATAATTTTCACAGTATTTTTTATAATGTATGTTACATAAAGTATTATATTCTTATCTTTTCAAAAATGAACAGTTTCCTAAAAATACATTCTTTTGCTTCTAAAAAATATTTAGCCTTTTTGAAAAAAAATTCCATTTTTTATTGTTAGAGAATTTTAAGTTGGTAGTTTTGTATTAAATGCATTATAGATGTCCAGCTGATACTTGTGCTTATTCTCTCTATTGAAATCATATATTATAAAGCTTAAAATTTCTTTGTATGTCTATTTCAATATTCATTCCAATTCAGATTATATATATATATATATATATATATATATCAGTATGAATGATATATTTGCTTTAAATCTAATTTTACATTCAATGTTTGTGATTAATTTGTACCATTGGTCCTCAATCCTTTTGGCTGTAGGGACAATTTCATTAACACAATATTCAATAAAACAATTATTGCTAGTAAAAGTTTTTGTACACATGTCATATTTTTTGATATCATAAAATTCAACAATGATAAAGCTGCTATTTCTATAAGAAAGTGTAGAACTGAATAATCCTATATATGAAAGTTTTAATAAATATTATTCATGAAAAGTAATTTTTAATATATTTAAGTTAAAAAATGCAGTAGTTCCTCCCAATAAGGGACACTCTTTGGACCAGACATTTTATCCCTTTATTCGGAGGTGTCCCTTACAAGAGATACTTCTGCATCTTAAAATTCTGTAATAACATAAAACTAGATTTTTCCTAATAAAAATTCTTTTATTAAATACATTATAGGCCAGAAGTTTTAACAACATTGACCACAGATGTTGGAAAATTATTATCCAAGTTGCATCAAGTGCAGCCTAAAGGATACATAAATTTGTGCACTGGAATTCGAGTTGCTCATGTAAGTTTAAGTTTGTCTTTAAATGTATTTTGGATATGAAGTTTTGTATCTTTGAACGATTTTGAAACAATTTACAGAATCAAAATTATCTGGTAAATGTAAAAGTTTTATTAATATGTTTGGTAAGAAATTAATTGAATAATTAGTAGTACAATTTCATAAATTATTTTTAAAAGCTTGTGTTAAACATCACAGTTTACTGATATTTTCTTAACAGATTTGGCAAACAATAATGTATGGAACTGTTTGTAGTTAATAGTGATAGTTACAGCAAAACTGAAATTTAAGGGAACAAATACATACTAATGGAAAAAACAAATCACATGTCGTTTTTTTTAATATATATATCATTTCACTTTTCTATTACTTCTCTAAAATTGTCTTTGTTTAACTTTAGGACACTACTAAGCAGTCTAGTTGAAATACTGTTCAAACTTTATTAAATATCTCTTATAACTTTAAAACCCAAAACTCTTTCCTATTTCAATTTTAAAATCTGCTGTATTAATAAATTTTAAAAAGGGAGTGGAATAGGCCGAAAGAATTGAAAAAACGGACTTTATTGTTTTGGAATATTGATTCTCTAAAATATATAATTAGGTAATGTGGCTCTTCCTCTTAAACCAATACTTTTGAAGTGAGATCATGAATTCTAAAGAAAATTTGGTTGATGTTCTTACTAAGCTGTAGTAACAAGAATATCTACTTAATTTTTGTAAAGAAATCTTAAATTCATAGAAGAAAAATGATGGATTTTCATTTGAAATTTTTAATGGAGATTTGAAGACATACAAATTAGAATGATCTACCAAAACAAGTCAGAATGTTTAATATTTTAAACATGCTTCTTAGGGATAGTAAGGATAATAATGCTTCTTTGAGATTTGAGAATTTATGAGAGATGGTTTGGTACTTATTTGTATTTAAAACCGATACTTCTTATTTTGGTACACCTGAATTCTCGAATCCTTTTATCTGACTTAAAATAAATCGGAAAAATAACATTGGAAGAAAAACTAATTTTTTAATGGGTTTTGTTTCAAACTTCACACTTTGCGTAACAAATTTTTTTATACCTTAAACATTGTTATAAATATTAACACAAAATACCAAAATTTTGTGTAACATATTTTTGTACTTTTTAAAATTTTATGAGGGGATAGTTTAACTTGCTGGTTTCAATATTCAACTGTTTCACATTGTAAGCAATTGGAACTATGAATAAAATTTAATTCTTTAAACAATTAGTTTTAATCAATTAATTTTTATTAATTATAATTAAATCCAAATAAATTTTTTTAAATATTTGCATCCAAAAGAATTTTGTGTAGAAAATTTCAGCTCAATTGAGCATTTTAAAATGTGAGAAAAAGCTTTCAAAGTTTTGACCCAGACATAGTTATAATGGGAGTAGAAGAAAACCTATTAATAAGGTCTATAATGAAATGCTATTTAAATCATTATGCATAAAATGGGAATTTTCGACGGAAGATTTAGAGAAACGTATTGCTAACATATTTTCCTAAAAAAAAAAATAATAAATAAACATTGATAAACTGAGTTTTTCAATGTTGGCTTATAGTCAGTTCTTGGGCTCGAAGAATATCCAAATAGGCACGAAACAAATTACATCTTCACAGATCATTATAATTCCATGCTCAGTTTTTAAAAATTTCTTTATGCCATATGCCATATATCAAATTTTATAATTTTTATAAAATTTCTTTATGCCATATATCACCAATTAAGATGAAAACCTTTTATGAGTCAAAATGGCTCATAACTGTAAAAACAGGCATACCACATTTGAGATTGTTGAATGAAGAAGTGTGTGAAAGAGAGAAATTTTTACATATGTATCCCATTATGGTACTAAAAACATATATATATTTAAAATATTATTTCAATTTTAAAAAGAATATAACAGTAAAATTTTAAATCAATTAAATTGGCCCATTCTGTGAATCTAGCATTAAATATTAAAGTTAAGATCATTGATATTGGCATTGAATAGAGTAGGAAACTATTTCTTTTGTTATGTGACATAACATCTCATTGATTGAATTTATTGATGTATAATAACACTTTAGATCCCAGTTGTATGTATGTAAAAAATTTATTTTATCATGGTGTTATATTTGGTATTTTGTTTTGTTTAAAGTATTATAAATATTATGAACATATTTAATAATCGAAACCATTTTATTTTCTTATTAATGTCCCATCTATCTATAATTTATTTTGTTGGGTAGCTGGCATTGAAACATCGACAAGGAAAACACCATAAAATGAGAATTGTCATTTTTGTTGGCAGTCCTGTTGATGACGATGATAAAGAGGTAAAAATAAACGTCATTGTTTAAGAAACCATTTGATTAAATAAAGCAATTTTTTTCAAAATAAAAATTTTGTCTTTAAAAAAGGAAAAATTTATAAGATTTGTTAAAATTTTCTGAATTCTGTGTATGCTTTCATTTTTCTTTGTGATTTGAGGATTTTATTATTTTTTTATGAGGATTTTATTTTCTTTTTTATTGTAGACTAATTTTTATATTGACTTATTATTAAGATGAGTAATCATGACTTATTTAATGATTTTTTTTTTATTCTAATATGTATGCATTTGAATTAAATGAAAAAATTATTTCATTTTCTCCAAAAAAAAAATCTTAATTAAAACCTGTATTGCAATTTTGTCAAAGCATTATTATTTTTTTAAAAAAAATAATTTGGTTGAATTATCAATCTTTTTGTTATATTTATAAACCTTTTGAAATAGTAATACTGTACACAACTTTTTAGTGAACTCCTACTAAAGTGGTTGTGCTTCATTTCAATGTAAAAGTACAAAAATATTTATAGTGTAGTATTTGTGTGCCATTTTAATAATTTTTTTTTAAAAAAACATGTATTGTAAAATGTTGGTAGCATTCTAATGCAATTTTATCTAACTATCTTTGTTAGTGCATGATTTCTTTTCTTTTTAAATTAGTCTTGCAGTTTCAGTTATATTCTATCTCATATAATTAATTTATTTATTTTTTTGAAGAATTTCATTTGTTCTTTTTAAGTTTTACTGTACTCAAAAAGTAGTTTATCTCTGTATGTATTGTTTTATTTTCCTTAACTTAGTGTTAACTTTGATCTATAAATTTTATACTAAATGATCGAATAAGTTTACATATTTTGAAAGCCTTTTAAGGATTTAATTAACTTTTGTATTTTAATCTACAGATTGTGAAACTTGCAAAAAAATTCAAGAAAGAGAAAGTTTGTGTGGATATAGTAAATTTTGGAGAAGATGTAAGAAAAGGGACAAGTATTTTTTATTTTATCCTAAAGAATTTTTCTAATTTTGTTGTTTGGAAAAAAAAAAAAGTGAATATTAATCAGAGGAGTTCTATATTTATTATCTTTTCTTACCATGTTTGAATATTTTTATAAAAAGAGAGAGAAAAAGAAAGAAAAAAAAATTATAATTTTTACATTTCTTTTAATAATCATTGTTATTATATTAGCCTCCAAAAATTAACATACAAAAAGTTTTTCGATGATCCCATTAAAGGAATCAAAATAAAGGTAAAAAATATGGTTTTTGTGAATCATAAAATCTCCAATGGAATCTTTAAAAAAAAATATTTACATTCACTACTCTTTATTTTAAAGAATTGGTCATTTAATGTAGAAATCAGAGAAAACTTCCATTATTTCACTGCTGTAAGTTGCTAAGAATATTTTCTGCATCTTGGTCTTCCAATTGTTGGTACTAAGATATTATTGGCCATATCTAGGAAATGTTTACTGAAATCCTTGAGGATGGCATACAATCAAGTGAATGGGAATGAGGTTTTGACCAGCTGGGTCTGATAGATGATTTAATGTATTTTGTAGTTTGGTTCAAAGACACTGATATCAATTTGAATCCAAAAATTCACTATGAAGAACTTGTGTTCTACTATTCTGTAGCTCATTTTAGTTTACAAGGACAACAATATCTGCTACTTTGATGCACAGGCATCTCCACAATCAAGAACTCTATGCAATATGAATCCTCAGGAATATTCCTTTAAATTGGTGATACAGGAGTGCCCATTAATTTTAGATAAGAGCATTTACTTGGACCAGATAGCTATTGGCTTCTATGCTCTTCACAGACGAATCACAATTTGAAGAGTGATTCAGGGTCAAATGTGGATTTAGAGAGAACAAGGGGCCAGATACTACCAATCTAACACTTATGAAAAATGCAGTTTTAGAAGGGGTGGAATCATAAATTGGACTGGATTCTCTTTGAGTGATTAGGCTGACCTATATGTACCCCATGGAGGAACTCTGACTGCTGTAAAATAATCTAATGAGATCCTTGTTCTATATGCCACATTATATGCTGGTGCTATTGGTGAGATAATCATACTTATCAATGTTAATAGCAGACATTGCCAAGCTGGTCTTGCTGCCGGAATGACGAGCTCAATCTGTGGATTTTAATGCGACATTGCATCTTTGGGATTACCTCAATAGACAGGTGTCTGCCTTAAATCTTCTGAGGTCATTAATTTGCAAACTACAACGTAGGTGATTAATAAAAGGGAACCAGAGTTATTCCTTGTATAGATGTTGCTTCCTGTTCCAGTGTTTGACAATTACCATAAGGAAAGTCAAAGCTGCCCATGTATTTCAAATCTGGGGATTAAAATCAATTTTTTTAAACAGTTTTATCAAACATAAGTTTTTTTTTTTTTTTAATCAATAATTGTTTATTTGTAAAACATGTTCAATGTTAAAATTTTGTGAAATACAATCAGTTGTTTCAAGCAGAATTCTTCCAAATTTCATGTTTTTTTTTTATTTTATTATTATTATTAATTTTGTCAAAGTAAGATTCAAATATATACTTTGTTTTAAGCTGTTATGTGTATTTTATTTCTATAACTTAATTCTTGTACTTATTCAGAATTTCATTTTTTTTTTCAGGCTGCAAATACAGACAAATTAACTTTATTTATTAATACACTAAATGGAAAGGATGGTAGTGGGTAAGTTTCTCAAACTTGGTTATTGTTAAATTGCTCTTGGAAGTTGTCATTAAATATTTTCAACTTTTGTGTCATAAAAAATATACATTTTTTTTTTTTTTTTTTAAAAAGAATTATCTTGTACTGGTGAAAGTTCATGGAATTATTTTATGTGGAATTGTTATGTGCATAATATTAAAATATATAAGCTAAATAATATTTTTATAACTAATATTTATGAGTTAATTTCCCCTATTGAGTATATAAATATCATTAAACAAATGTTTAACATTTTTTTTTTAAATGATTGTAATAAAAAGTCCCTTTTTTTAAATCTTAGTTTGTTTTGTCTTCAATATATTCTCTATATTTATCCAGTTTTTTCCCCTTCAAATAAGTACTTTAAATAATTCATTCTAAATTTTTAAAAAGTAATAAAAAAATATTGTTGTGTGACTATTTCAAGTTATGTATTATGAAACATGTACATATATAACAAATTATCTAAATGATGTAACTTTTTAAACCTTATTTATAATTCAAGATATCTGATTAAATTAATATGTAGTATGAAACATGCGCAATATAATGAGTACTTGTAGAGACCAGTACTCATTATATTGTGCATGTTTCACTATGGGAAAAAGTAAAAATATTTTTAAAAAAGCACAATTGTTATAGTGATGACGAATTGTGTGATTTTTCTATTGAGTTCAATCAATGGTATGTCAAACTTTTTGAATTTGTAATTATTTATTTGAATATATCAGTAAAAGTAAAATTGTAGCTAACAGAGAATATAATTTTAAACTTTTTTTTTTTTTTTTTTTTTTTTTTTGAGAATTCATTGAAATTATATAGAACACTTCATGATTGAATACTTAATAAAATATTTATAGTATTAGTTTGAAAACTTTTTTTCCTTCTTCAAATGTTAAACATTTATATAATTTTTTAAATATATGTGCATCATTTTTACACTGTTAGCAAGAAAGCATAAAAAACAATACTTTGAATTGAAATGTAGTATTTAAGAAAGGTTTTCAGTTTGTAAATATGCAATTAATCTTGAAATTCAAACTTTAAAAAAAAATTTAATTTTTAAAATTTGCTTGTTTTGTTTTGTTTTGTTTTGTAGATCACATTTAGTTACTGTGCCTCCTGGTCCACATCTTTCTGATGCATTGGTTAGCTCTCCAGTTGTACAAGGAGAAGATGGCAGTGGTGCTGTTGGTATTGGTGGTATGGGTTTTGAATTTGGAGTAGACCCTAATGAAGATCCTGAATTAGCATTGGTATGTTGTGCTTGTCTTCAAGATTGAGATCTGCCACTTACAATTGTATGATAAATATGCAGATGGTGTTTAATAGGTTACAAAATTTTATCTTGGCAGATATTTTTTTAAAAAAATTGTTTTTATTTATTAAATTTTAAACTTGTAAGTTTCCAATTCTTATACTTATACTCTGAAAGGAATTGTAAGTTCTACTTTACTTGAAATTTGATTTTTACATGTTTTCAAACTGATTTCTGTCACAAGCATTTCCTCCCCCTCCCCCTAATATCAGCAGAGTCTGGACTGAAATGTCTTTTAACATATAAAAAAAAATTGATTTGTTATAGAATTATTACCTGTTCCTCTCGGTATTCCTTTAAAGTATTCTCATACAAATTCTTCAAAAAGGATGATTGCTAATAAGAACTACTTTAAAATGTTATGCTTATAGTTATTCAACTAAGTTTTTTAAATCCTGAAAATTGCATAAAAATGAACAAAAAGTGTAGGATAGTTTGAAAAGCAGCTTATTTTTTTATTCCTCCTCTATTCTCATAGCTATGATAAATTTTACTCAAATTAGCTATGTCTGCAATGCTTCAGTTAAAACAAATATACCAATGGCTAAAGAAGCAGTAATATGAGTTTGTGTTGATCAGAAACAAAATCATTTTTTGAACATGTAAGTTTATTATAAAAACAGTATTAAAATGGTAGCACTAGATTTGGAAGTAATAGGTGAAGTTAAGCTTTGTATATCTTTTTGTAGGCCTTGAGAGTTTCCATGGAAGAACAGCGACAAAGACAAGAGGAAGAAGCAAGAAGAACTGTGTCAGCAACTAATAATGAAACTACTGGGCAACCAGCTGCAGATGGTAAGATTTATTTTACTTATTAATCTATTTATGAGTTATTTAAGTAATTGTAAATATTGATAATATAACTACTTACAGGTAGTAATGAGGAAGCTATGTTAGAGCAAGCTGTTGCTATGTCTCTGGCCACTGAAAGCAACACAGCCACACCTTCTCCAGCGGTTCCAGATTTCTCTGCTATGACAGAAGAAGAACAAATTGCATATGCCATGCAAATGTCTTTACAACAAACACGTAAGGGTGTTTTTTTTTTTTTTTTTTTAAATAAATATTTAGGTGTTGCATTTTAATATAGTAATAATTTCAAAGATGAATATAATGTCAAACTTGTTCTTCATAGTTTTGTTTTCTTATATTCTTTATAGAGTATTTCATAATTTCCTCACATGCTTTGAAACCTCATAGTTAAGCTATGATAGTTATAGCATAAAATGTTTGCAGGGTATGTTGACTTTTTAGTATTATTGGCAAATATTTTGAGTACATAGTTTACAGTTTCATCTGATGGTTTTTTACTCACATGTTTATTTTGCATCATATAGGAATTTTGTTTCTTTAAACTTATTGCACCATATGTGTTTGTAGATGTATCTGTTCAATATTTCGTATAAAAAGGTTCTGTATTGTGATTGCAGTTAATAGTCATTTTTAAGATGAAAAATGCACTATTTGTGAAAAATAATTTACACCATTTTTGCAGCAGTTACCAGTGTTGGTGTACTGTCATCTAGCAATATGCAATTTTTGCTGTACTTGTCATATTTTAACTATAAGCTTCAATACTGAGTAATTATGATACAGTTTGTATGTACTCCAGATTATTCCTATTTATGAAAAGATGTAATAAGCACATCTTACAAGGTAATAAAAAAAATTCCTTTGTAAAAATTTATTTAACCTGTATCAAATATTTTTTATTTGTATGTGTGTAACATCATAATGCAAATTCAATTTTAGGTTATTATTAAAATGAAAGTTTAAGATCATATTAAATTAAAGTTTGCCCTGTGTAGAGATTTATTCACACGTACAATGATTCTTCATGAACATTTTTGCAATTTCTTTATTGAATGTATTACTCCTTTAATTTTGAACCATTCTTTAAAATAAAATAGTAATTTGTATTCTGAATTGTGTAACGATATTTAAGATAAAGAAATTTTTATGTAACAATGTAACAAAAATTAATATTAAAATTAATGCAAAAATTGTTGATTATTTTTCTGGTCCTTGGCTGTCAATTGTGACATTCCAGAATAAAGTTTGAAGTATAAAATGAAATTTGCATCACTTCCAATAATCTTTAATACTGTTTTTTATAATTTTTAGTAAAAGTGTTGAGATGTCATTTTTTTTTTTTTTTTTTTAATACATTTAACAGTTATCATTAATATAATCATTAGAACTCAAAATATCTTTTTAAATGTATTGAAATTGCAATTTATTTTATTTAAGCCTATTTCATCATATAGATTTAGTATCTTATGGCATCAAAATTGAATTTGTGTGTGTTTATATGTACATTTTAAAGCTCCCAGAGTTTAATTAAGTATTGTTAAATATGTAGCATTTTTAATATGCATTTATTATTCTAATGGAAAATTTTTTTATTGCTGATATGTGTTTCTAGGTTTATAAACATTACTCTAATTATTTCAAGATGTTGTACCACATTATATTTATTATCATTGGTTGAGTATTTGACATCTCCATGCTTTGGAACTTGATATTTTACTTTAATTCAAATGTTTGGATAAAGAGCTGTGAATGAATAATATCTCCTGGTAGGTATTGTTACATAAATTCTCATGCAGATGTAACTAGTGAAAACAGTCCAACTTAGAGGATAGTGGTAAATGATACTATATTCACAAATATTCTCAGGATAAGATGATACATAGGTAGCCAAACTTAGACAGGAACAGCACAAATGGGAAACTTGGCATTTCTTGTACAGATTAGCGATTATTAGTACAAAAATAGCATTTGTAATGACAATCACTGTTGTATCAACAACGTTCGGCTCACCAGCTTACTAGTTCGCTCTGTGGAAAATCTCCACGGTAATACCTCAAACGGACTCCAACAGATACAGGCTGTTTCCCCACAAATTCACTTGTCCATGCTATTTACTGTTCCTCAGTAGCTCTGCTCAACCAATTCCAGTTGATTTCCCAATTCTGCTCTGGTTTTTTATCCCTCCATATTTATAAATGTTTCAGCCAGGTGTGATGCTGCAAGGAAAAGTTGGTAACTTTCTTCCCAATCGAGATTTCTGCTAGGTTCCAGCATTTTCTATAAACATTTTGTTCGTGCAATGGTTGCCAAATTTGTCTCCAATGTTAAGGAGTCATTGCTTAAACATTCTTTGGCTGATCGACACAATCTCTGTAAATGTCTCTATTTCCTTTATAAGAGAAACTTTGCATGGAAGCATCATGGATTCATAACATTGCTCCCCATTTTCAAAGACTGACATCCTGTTGCTAGATATGGAGCCAGCCAATCATTGTGAATGAATTTTTGTCTTGGTGTTGAACAAGCTCTGAATTCTGAAGGCAATGTATTTTCATTTATTGATAGAAGTGTAAGGTTTCCTTCCAGTTTTGCTGTAGCCTTGGACTCAGGCCTTTCCATCGCTTCCAGTTCACTTGTTCATTAGCTATTTCTCTGGCAAATGCAAATATGCTTTTCAAACATACCTTTAAACCATTCAGGCAACTTGAAAAGAAAGGCTTATCATTTGGTCATTGAAAGAGGATAATTGCAGAGTTCACTCAAAGGCCATCTGTGCTGGAATCCATTTGCTCTCTTCATACATTTGGACATCAACTGCAGGCTGGCCATCTGAACATGTGTTAAGCACTTGAGAGGTCTAACAAGGAATTCTTGTATTTCTCTCAGTGATCTCTTGTCATGGCTCCACCAGCAGTTCTGACTCCAAGCGAGAGTGAAACAACTAAAATCAAATCCTGGACTGATGCATCAGTTCTTTCTGTAAACACAATAGCTTAATCTGCTGTACCATAAGGAACTGCTTCTTCTACGATTTATTCAGTCTCCACCTTGGCTTTTTCAGTTTCACTTGTTTCTTTGGGAATAACTTCCTAAATTTCTTTCTTCTTCTCCACTGGCTCTTTACCATCTATTCTATCTTCTCTTTGAAAGGTAATTCCATTTTCTGCTTTAGTTTCTTCTGTAGAATTTTCTCCAGACTCTTCTGTTATACCATTCTTGGTGTAGTCTCCAAAAATTCAACACTAGAATAGAGTTTGGCTTTCAGTTACTTTAACCAGAATTCTGTTTTCGACTTTATTTCCTTCACCAAGTGTTCTTTCACAACCTTCTACTCGACTTTAATTTCTGCTTTTAAGGAAAACAGTTCCTCAAATTTATCCTCCATTGCTCTTATCTCAGGCATCCACTCTGTGATCCCATTTCTGACTCCATTGTTGTGAAAATTCTTATGTGGTTGTAATGAGTGAAATAAGTCAAATATGGAAGATAATGGTAACTGATGCTTTATTCATAAATATTCTTCACAAGACAACACATGTTACAAAACTTGGGCAGAATAACAGCATAAATGGGAAACACATCACTTGCACAGTTTAACGACATAGATACTGGAGCAAAAACGGCACATGTAATGTCTCAGTTGTATCGTCAACTTCGTACTATTGGCTTATATACACAGTAATACTTCAGATGGACTTTGGAAGCTCACACAGATACAGGCCGCTTCTCCACTAATTCACTTTGTCTTACTAACAACAATTCCTCGGTAGATCTGTTCAGCTAATGCTTACCATTTCCAATAGATTCCATGATCGATTTCTGTTCCCCTTCACATTCCTCTGTATTTATTGTTGCCTTCGCCAGGTGTACCATTACAGGAAAAATTGAGTAAAAGTTTGTAACTTTCTTTATATTCAAGATTTCATCTGAATTTCAGCATTTTCTAAAAACATCATTTTGTAGCCAAATTCACCATCAAGGTGAAGGGGTCATTACTTAGCATTCCTTCGTTGCCGAATAAAATCTCTGTAAATGTCGCTTTTCCCTTATAAGAGAATCATTGGAAAGAAGTATCATCTTGTATTTCGAACAGTTTATATCCTCATTGCAATGCAAGTTAGTGATTTCTAGTGCAAGGAAATTTGCTAGTGTTTATATTTTAATCTTTGCCATTATTCAGCAACTCATTACCATAATAATGTATTTGAGCTGTATGAAAATATGCTTGCCATGCCAAACTATGAGACCATTACAGCATTTTAATTCTAGTTATAGAAAAATTTAATGTAATAAAAATTGCATAGAAATTTAAGGTGTTTCTTGATAAGCTGATATTTAACTTTTTTAAATATGTATATACAAGATGGAGGACAAAATAATACAAACACCTGTGAAAAGGTATGATGTATTTCACACCTGCAGTACAGCCGCGCCACCTGCAACAGTAGTCTTCCACCTAATGAGCATGGTAGAGGAAGGTATCAGTCTCTCAACAGCTGTCACCTGCGTTGCATGCGTCTATTGAACTGTCTTTGTTAAGTTGAAATGTGAGACCTGTCATAGCTCCAAAAAGGAATGATTGTTGGAGCGTATTTAAGTGGAGCATCAGTTATGGAAGCAGCAAACCTTTTGGGGTTTGCAAGGAGTACGTTATCAGCCGTTATGTCAGCATACATGAAAGAGGGTAAGAAGACGGCTTCAAAGCACAACAGTGGTCGAAAGTCAAAGCTTGCTGATAAGGATAGATGGATCTTGAAGCACATGGTAGCCCGAAAGCACAAGCAATCGTTATCCGAGGTAACATTCAAAATGAACAGTCATCTCCAGGACCCCATTTCAACAAAAACTGTCTAAAGGGAACTTTATTCTGCGAACATTTATGACAGAGTGGCAATTCTTAAGCCCTTAGTGACAGCTACTAATGCTTTCAAGTGACGCCAATGGGGCAGAGATCACAAAGGCTGGTCCCCACAGCATCGGCAACAGGTAATATGGTCAGATAAATCGTCATTCTCCCTATTTCAGACGACCAGATGTGTTTATGTCTGGAGAACGCCCAGAGAAGCGTTTAATCCTGAATGCCTCTTGCAGACTGTGAAGCAGGGGGGGGGGTTCCATTATGGTATGGGGTGCATTAACTTTTGAGGTTGTCTTGGACCACTTGTTATTCTGCATGGGAGAATCAAATCCAATCACTATCTAAGCATTCTAGGGGATCATGTCCATCCTTTTGTCCAGACTATATTCCCTGAAGAGCAACCACTTTTTCTAGAAGACAACGCCCCTATCCATACTACTAGGTGTGTTCAAGCATGGTTTAAAGAGCATGACGATGAAGTTGAACATCTTGCCTGGCCCCCTCAGTCTCCAGACTTGAATATTTTTGAAAATTTATAGAAATATTTGGAGTCTAAACTACGTTCCCGATTTCCACCTCTATCCTGCCTTTTGGAATTAGAGACCATTCTGCAGGAGGAATAGCTTAATATTTCTTTAAATATTGTCCATGACCTTTATGCATCTATCCCACGTTGCATTAAATCTGTACTTCAGCCAAAGGTTAGTCCAACCCCCTATTAATGAAGATTTTCTATTATATCACAGGTGTTCGTATTATTTTGTCCTCCATCTGTATATATATTATATATTTCAAACTCATAACTAAATCTTACTGTGTCAAGTTGAAAATAAGAACTAATCTTATATTTTATTGTAAAAGACTCAATACGGCATTTTTTTTTCAGGGGGTTTTTTTTTTTTTTTTTTTTTTTCCATGTTCATACACAAAAACATTTATTATAATACAGCCATATCATACTCTTCTGGAACATTATCATAAAGTTCCAAACTCTGAATTTTTTGTGACTCCATTTCCTGAATAAGACCATCCATCTTAAACTATCTTGCAGAGTCATAGAATTCATATCAAATGAGCTTTTGTCCATGTAATCTACCTATTGAGAACTGGCAACACAGTTATCTATTATTTTATCTCATGAATTCTTCACCCAAGTAAATATTACTTGTAACTGAGGCTACATGATGCTTCCACATTGATTTCTTTCCATTCTATTTTCAAAGTAGTTATTCATTTTTGTGCAAATTGTGTTTGAATGGCATTGTTTCCTGCAATTTCAAGAGTTTGGCAATTTACAATCATTATTTAAATCTATTCCTGTTTCTTCAATATTGTTTTTATTGCTGTGGGTTTTAGCAGAATTACACTTTTGCATATGCAAACTGAGAAATTCTACTTATTTGGCCATGACAATTCAAAAAATCTTTGTGTGGGGAATAAGTCTGGCACCCATTTGGATGATGATCTTGTTTTTTTTTTATTATTATTAAATCTTCCTTTTAGAAAACATATTTTTATCATTCTTCTATATATTTAATTCAAAATTATTTCCTATTAGGTTTTACCTTTAAAAAATAGTTTTCTGCACGCTTAAGTCAATTAAGAATTAGAGGAAATATTATAATTTTTTTTTATAGCAGGTAGTTTAAAATATTGGTATAAAAAATGTTGCTTTGAATAGTGTCTCTTTGAATTCTTTTCTGCTGTTCTTTCCACCTCCTCCTTCACTTTTTATATATATTTTTTTGTAAATTAAGGGGGAAAGATTATTAAAACTGTGAATTTTAAAATAAATAACAGCTTGAGGAATAATCTAAAATGTTACAAAAAAATTATAACGAAAACTTTTTTTTCCTGCTAAAGTTAAGCTTAGTGACTCAAAAACCCCATCCTGTGAGATAGTTCCTTTAGACTCTCCTCCGTTCTGAGGGAATGTCCTAAGCAAAGGTGTGCCGGCCCAAAAGAGTTAAATTGATTTTTTTTCCTGTGATATTTTTACATCCAATTACCCAAATCATTCACATGACTTCTAGTGTTTAAATTTACTAATAGAAATAAAAATTCTTGCACAGTTTTGTGTTTCATTTGTCACCAAAATATTTCAGTCATGAATTTCCAACTTAAAACAACATTTTAAATTTAAATATCACACAATAAAGCTGTATTTTAAAGGGGGAGAGCATCTAAGGTTACACAACCAACGAATAGATATGTCTATGGTGAGTTTGAAACAAATTTTCATGCCAATTTTGTGGTTAGTGATGTAAATGATGGCAATAGTGGCGATTCTAATAATGTTCTGCATAAAGTACTATCTTTAATAAATTTGAGCAATTCGTGAATTTCTTTAAAAGAAGATTATTCATGATGCTCTTTTCAGGGGGGAGGGGTATAAAATATTTAAAGTAAAAAGATACAAGCCAGCTTTAAAGGAATCTGACAAAAATTATGTCTGATTGTATGAGGTATCAAAAAAAAAAAAAAAACTTTTAACACCCTATCTTCTGGCCATTGTGTCAAACATAAATTGAAATTTATTTGGGATAATTTTGACTCCATAACTTTTCTAAATTCCAACATTTATATTCTAATTATTTGAAAGTCTTATGAGAAGTAAGGAATTATTTAAATCGAATTGTTTCTCTCTCTAAAAAATAGAGATCCTTTGAAAAAGTAAGAGAATCAATTGATATGTGTATTGCAATACATGATTAAAAAATTTATTTGGCATTTTTTTAGTTACAGCAAGTTAATTCCTTGTAAAAAAAAAAAAATCCCCCTAAATCAAGTCAAATTTACTTCAACAACTATCAACTTTTTTTTCCTGTTTGCAGATAAAATTAGAAAAATGCTCTTTGGTTAGTTTAAAATAAAATATTATTTAAACTACATATTTTTTCCCTTCAAATGTCTAAAGCAATCAAAATATTTACATGAGTAGAGTAACTCTATCATTTTAAATTTATTGAGATACATTTAAAATTTAGTGTGAGGAATTTAGATTTATTGTAAAAGAACAAATAGGCCAAAGAACTTTGATGTATAATGCTTTGAAAATAAAAAGGAACACATGTAGGAACTATTCTTCTAAAAGGTTCAAAATTCCCATCTATACCAAAAAGTTTTCGATACATTTGTAAAATAAATGCTTGTAGAATATATTGATTTTAATCCTTGTAATACATGTTGGCATATTTACATTACTCTATGAATTGTGTACTTTAAAAAATTAATACTTACTAAAATTATTATAAAATATACATTTGTAAATGTCATGTATGTATATGTCATGTATCATTCTTTATAATTAAAAAAATATATGAGAAGCTAATGTAAGCCTTTTAACTTTGTATAGAAGAAGGATCAGATGATGAAGCTAGTGTTCCAATGGAAACAGATGACAAAGATCAAACAAAGGTATGGGTGGGGGAGTTTTTTATTTTATTTTTATTTGTGTGAGTTTAAATGTAGTTTATAATGAATTATAGTATTAATAATTTTAGTGCAAAGGTTAACATACTACTTAAATTTGTTTTATTAAACTGGACATGACATGGAATTAAAAAAAGCTCTCTTTTTTTCATATACTTATTAATAATTCCACAGCATTATCTGGTGAAATTTCTTACTTTATGAGTTCAGTTCAATCTCAAATTTTTTTTAACCCAATATGTTTCACACAGATAGAATTAAAACTAGATGATTTTAATCTCTGTCATGCAATTCTTGGTTTTCATTTGCTGGAGAAATAATTCTCTTTTCAATTAGTTGTATGTATTTAACATTTTTATCTCTCATTTTATTTATTTGCTTATTGAAACTGAATGTGGATATATATATTCAAATGTTGTTCTTATTATTTGATTGTGATATGAAATTATGAATTTAGTTGCAAAGAAGAAAAAAAACTAAATTTGTGTATCACTTTATATTTATACGAAGCAAATATTTAAATTTAATTTCAAATATTTTTACTGCAAAATTAAAATATTATTTATTTATAGGAAGAAGAGGAAGATCTTCGTGAAGTGATGGATGATCCAGAATTTCTGCAAAGTGTGCTTAGAAACTTACCTGGTGTTGATCCTCAAAGTGAAGTAGTTCGCAATGCAGTTAGTGAAAGTAAAGACAAAAAATCATCCCCCAAAAAAGAAGATAAATCTAAGAAGTGATTTAACTTAAATATAGCCTGCTTATAAGATATGTCATTCATTCTATTTTGTTTCTTACAAGTGTATTGGAAAAAGAAATAAATGTTCTAATCTTTATTTAGTTCTAAGGTATTTTATATGGATTATGTTGATTTACATTTAGTTATTTAACATTCTGTTAATTTAATTCTATAATCTGTGGCATACCCATGGAAGAAGGGTGTGTAAAAGTACATACAAGGTGTGGCTATTAAATAACGTGATTCTTGTAGTAAAACATTTTACTTTGATGTCTTGCATATTTACTTAATATTACCCCTCCTCTATTCCTACAATGCTGCATGCAAATCTTCCATTCTTCAAAACGAATTTAAACTGTAAAGGCCAGGTATACAAGCGTGTCAAATATCTTGCAGGAACATCGAAGGAAACTTACAAGGTGTGGCTATTGATTAACTGGACTGACGCTGTAAGAAACATTAAATTTTGATTTCATTCACATATTTACTTATTATCACCTTCAAAATACACCTCCTCTATCCCTATAACGCTCCATGCGAATCTTCCATTATTTTAAACAGTACTGGAAGTCTTCTGTCAGCTCTTTCAGGATGCATGCCGCTTTCTCTTTCGCAGCACCAATGGGCTGAAATCTTGTTCCTTTTAATGCAGATTTTACCTTAGGAAACAGAAGTTGCATGTTGCAAGATCCAGCGAATAAGGCAGATGGTCTAACACTGGTATACTGTACTTGGCTGGAAACTTCTTGATTGACAATATGGAATGACTTGTCCTTCCACAATTCTGGTCATTTTTTCCTTATTCCTTCACGGAGCTCTGCAAGAATGTGAAGGTAGTAATATTGATTAATAATTTTACCTTCAGGAATGCAGTGAAAGTACACAATCCCATGAATATTGAAAAAACAAATCATTGCTTTGAAATTTGATTTCCTCATTCAAGCTTTTTTGGCTCTTGATGAAAATCGGCTGTTCCAGTGTATGGATTGGCACTTCATTTCAGGATCATAAGTAATAAACCACGATTCATCACATATTATTATCCTTTCCAATAAGTTTGGGTCGTTTTCAATAGCATACAAAATATCTATACAAATATTTTTGTGAGCTTCTTGCTTTCTTCAAACATGAGAATTTTAGTCACCATTTTGCCACACACTTTGTGCATGTTAAAATTGTTATGTAAAATTTGGCGTATAAACTTTTTGTTGATTCCTACAGTCTCGGCAATCGCACGAATACTTAACCAACAGGCAGATCAAACCAGATTGCCAATTTTTGTTGCTCTATTGTTGTACTTATTTTTCCTGTTAATCAAATCTATAACTCTAATGAGGGCTATACAGATTTGTTTACAGAATTAAGAGGCACTGCATTTGAAAGAGAAGAGTTCATGCTAAACAGCTGTTGGTCACTGGCATTTGGCACATTCTTACTTCATCTGTAGCAGCATCAGTTGCGTTATTTAATATCCATACCTTGTGTGTGTATATATATCCTCATGCATAAATTTTTTCATCACTAAGAGAAAAAATGATTCCTTCTAAGCTAATTCTTGAGAAAAGAATAGAAAAGTCTTTGTTGTCTCTGAAATGTAAAAGTTTCCTCTTCGCGGAATTGAATCATCTATGAATAGTAGCCTGCAAATCTGGGTTGAGATCTATTTTCTTTTGTTCAAATTGTTAAGTTTATAATTTTAAATTTGCTTGAATCCTTTCTCTTAATTTTTTGATTCACAATGAGCATTAGAAAACAGCAATCCTATTAAATTGCTTTACGATACAACATATCAAATTACGTCAATTGTAGGTTACCAGGTGAAGAAAAAATTGATAATCTTGGAAAATTACAGATGCCAACAGCCATGTATATGTTTTCAAGATCTTCCTTGGGTAATAAAAAAAGTGAAAGGAAAATTTCAATATAATTTATTGTTAGAATACACATGGCTGCTTTATTCCAAAATAGAAAATGGAATTTACTGCAAATATAGTGCAGTTTTTGCCAAGGAATATGTGGTTTAAAAAAAAAAAAAACTGTCATGACACTAAGTTAATCAACCTTTTCATTTCTGTTGCAGATCGACGGAATAACTCTGTATGCATCTAGGTAAAAATATATCTATTCTTTGCCAACTGTTGCCAATTTAAGAAGCATAGTAAAAGGGAATAATATGTAATATTGAGACTGCCAGCATTCAATAGACAAAAGAAAATAGAGAAAAAAAATTAGTCCTATCATAAAAACAGTAATTTTCTGTGGCAGAAATGGATATCCTTTAATAGGTCATCGTGATTGCAGCCAAATTAATGGAACAGATGAAAGCAAGGAACATAACTATCCTCTCGGGAATTTCCATCAACTGCTTATATTCTGAATTGATGCTGGAGATAAAATGCTGAAAGAACATTTAAAATCATTTGTTAGTAATGAATTGTATAAATTGCTTAAAATACAAAATGAAATTATGCATGCTTTCAATGAAATAATTTTTAAAAAACTGATTGAAAAAATAAATGGAAACAAATGTTTTTCCTATTAAAGCAGATGAAATCACTAATATTTATTTAATAGAGCAAGTCTCATTATGGGTGAGATTTGTAGAAAGTAAGGACAGCAAATTCTTTCTATAGTACTTTCTCTTACTATGATTTTTCAATCTAAGACAGTGGACTTCATTTGAGCAATGATGTTGTATAAGAACATGAAATGAATCATAATCAGAGATGATGTTCAATTCTATTCTCTTAAAATCGGAATCTTTATTAATATGGATAATAGATGAGGACTGTTGAATTGTTTTACCACATTTACAAAATAAGGGGGGGGGGAAGGCTTTCTAATATTCCAACAGAATCACCCAAATCTTATTTTAGGATTAAAAAAATTTTAATCAATTTTTGGGTGCTGCAATTTTTCATCTCTTAGAAAGTTTCACTAAACTCAAAGTAGTTAAGAGTTCATTAAGTATTTCTAAGATATAAGAGAATGACCTCATATCTGCAGATGAAAATAAATTAGAAATCCTAAAAGAAACACATTCTTCAGTTTCATCAAATTGTAGTATCAGTATTTTGAATACAGAATATCAACTAGAAAAAGAAATTTCTGGTACAACAGACTAAATTAACTGCTATAGAAGCTTTACAAGAAGTACAACATAGATATCTTTAATATCTAAATTTTTAAAAGTTTAGTAACCTTTCCCTGTTAGGACATGTACTGCTGAAAGAACATTTTCAACAATGAAATATTTAAGAAACAATACATCTGAAATACATTTAAATGGACTCTGTTATACAAGTACATATGTAAAAATATATCTGTTAGTGATGAAATCTTAAATATTTTACAAAAACTGAAAATAAACATAACTTTGTAAAAACTAACATGTATAGAATTTTGCATTTCATTATACTTTCACCTTTTTAACCATCTTTTAAATTTTGATCGTTTTTTTAATCATTGAAGGATTTTTATCAGTCCTTCAATGATGTTAGATTCTACCAATTTTGGTAAGTATGAATTTTTGCTCTTATGGTATCTTTATTTTTCTTAAATAACCTTTATTTTTGTAATGTTTATGACTTGATAAAATTATATCAATACTTGAACAGTTTGAAATGGGAGGAATGCAATTGATATAACACTTTCTCTAGTTCTTACCAAGTGATGATTCTAAACTAAAAATTTGTTTATTTCATGGCAATGATGATATGCACACTCCAAATTTAATTTCTTGATATGGAACTATTTACTGTTATCTGGTGTGTGTTTTTTTCTCACATCAAATATGTTAAGCAGTACTTTATTCTTTTGTGTTTGAGATTTAATTCTCATCTTGTATAATTTAGAGTAAATTTCAATATAAATCTGTATCTTACCAAATATACTCATATAAAGTAAGAGTCATAAGTAAACACTAATTTTTCATATGTGAAATATTTCTTACAAATACATAATTTGTAACATAAAGTAATATTGCATGATTAAGTAATCATTAATTAGGAATTTAACTCCTTGTAAATATTAAATAATAACTACTAAAAATAATTCACTTAACCAAATAATACATCTATTTTTACTCT
>BMAW01047005.1:100635-256524 GCA_019974015.1 Nephila pilipes | reverse complement strand
GGGGGGGGGTGTTTCAAAATGCATACAGTCGATAGTTCATTCGTCACCAAACCTCACACTTTGTTGCTTTTGTGATTTTCTATCTTATTTTTTCCATTATTAAACTCTTTTTCTCTCATTGTTTCCATTTTTTCGAACTGCTTTTTTAGTAGCCCATTGGCTTAATTTAATTGCTGTATCCAACATACTTGCCTCTCTTTAGTTTGACCATAAATATTGATGCTTGTCAATAATCTTATTTGTGTTCTAGAGAAGCAATTGGTATAGAGAAAAAACTATTAAACTATTCGAAACATAAAATAATATTTTCAAAAAAAATAATGAATTAGAAACTCAATAAGTGAAAGTGCTAACAAAAAAGTGCAAAAACATCATTGGTAAATTTTTTGAGTAGATGAAATGTGTGTAACGATAAACATATATAAACATCAGAATTTACAATGTAAGAAAAAAATTATTGTATTATTTGTAATTTTATTTTTTGTATTCGTTTACACTGACCAAATTAAATATTTTTTTAAAAAAAAACACCAAGCATCTTAATTGACATGCTACTCACAGTGATAGGGAAAATAAATGAATATGCAGAATCTCTTCATTGGTTAAATGAGTATCATAGAAAAACATAAATTTTGAATTTTGGAACATATACATATATGAAAAACACCAATAAAAATGTTGTCAGACAAAATTTATAATTTTGGTCTTGATAATGAATTTTGTATTAATAAGATTTTTTAAAAAAAAGTATTAAAATTTTTTTAACCATTGTATGGGCCAAATTAGTCTTAATTTTAACAATTTTGTTACAAAAAAAAAGGTTAAAAATTTCTACTTTATTCTTACACAATGGCAATTAACTTTGATATTTTTAACTATAAATCACACAACACAAGGATAACAATTAAGCTCGATAATTTTGCTATATTAACTTTTATAAATTTATTTTTTCTGAATCAACTGAATGTGATGTTAGCATAAAAATACTCAATAAATATCATTATTCTTCAATATTTGTAGCTAATGATGTCATCCATTTCAAATTTAATTCCAAATTGATAACTTAGATAAAAAAAAAAGGGGGGGGGATAAAAACCTAATAAGAAATTTTTGACACGAGTTATTCTTGGTTTATTTTAAAAAAAGATTTAATTGTTACTATTAAAACTTCTTTTTTTTTTGCTTAAGAAAAGAGCAGAATAAAAATAGGTTTTTCAGAATCATCAATAACGCTATATGGGAAATTTCAATCGGCATTGAAGACTAAATAAAATAATTAAACATCACAAAAATATTGAAAAAGAGCTACAATGCATATCTAGTTTGAAGAAGAAAAAAAGTAATAATTCAAATAACTAAGTACATTCCAGAATAAATGTATGAGATAATATGTGCACAAAAAAGGGCCCAAAACTGTCCGCATTTATAATAACATAATACTAAGTTTAAAACTGATACTTAGAATCAAATACAAAAAAATATTTACTAAAAGTATTTTTGCTTTGAAAAGTACTTCACAAAGGCAGTATCAAGGGAATTAATGATTAATAAAATACATTTAAGAACATACTTGAATGAGAGGAAGATCTTGCATCAATCAATTTTTACACGCCATAAAAATAAGTACTTAAGTGTTGTTAATCACACTTGAGATACATGGAAATAGCTATGAAGATCAGATATACATGTGTGTGTGCGTGCGAGTAATGATTTAACTTTTAGTTTCACTGAATAATAATTTAACTTCCTAATTTTTCCCATTCTCTAATTCAAAAGTAAAGAGTTCATTTCTATTTCCTTGTCCAATTCCAAGTTACCCTTTTATTGAAAAGATCACGCGCTCATAAAATTTGTTTAATCCACTTTCCCATGGTCGCAAATCTGTCAGAAATAATCCCTCCTAGACTTTCTGTCTGTTGCTTAAGTCCCTAGGAATCTCTTCACCTAGATTATGTGACTGAAAAAATGTCCCTAGAAAATCTCCAATAAAATCAACGTGCACGGCGGAAAAGCTCTCTCTTCGGTTGTTGTCGTGTGCCAATTTCACGTCGGCCTTTGTGGCCGACATAGTGCTGTGTCATTCTCTTTCAACGAACGTCACTAAACAAATTTTACTCGGCAAATTGGTCTTCTTTATTAGAATAACAACCATGGAACTCTAATATGGATTTTTAAAGGAAAAATATTTCATTTTTCCCCAACTCTTTTTTTTTTTTTACACGATTTTGAAATAACACGGTTCACCAATATACTTTTTTGCAGGAATTTTTTGTTCTAACACGAATCCCCAAAATTTTTTCCTAAACATTCAACTGCTGTTTTTACCGCTCAATACCACCTCTTTGTTTCAGCCACCCTATCAGGGTAATATAGCAGTATTTAAAATGTATTAAATGATGCAAATGTTTAAATATATTTTCAACTTATTGAAAGAAAGAAATTCGACAGTCGTGAAAGCATGGAAAAAGTTTACGATTATGGATTCTATTATGCATGCTTCTTTTGCCATCAAACAGTTGCGCCAATCGACCGTAAATGTTTCTTGAAAAAAAATTTGCCAGCACACGTCAAAAGTGGAAGTTTTATTGTACAAATATTAGCTATGTGTTCTGAAATTTTAAATTGATCAAAGGCAATTGGTGGCGAAGGTTTCAACAATATGCAAACGGCTGACATAGAAAAATTGATGCTAGAAAGCCCTTTGGATGAGGACGATTTGATCGAATTTGTGATTGTTTATGATCATAAAGAAGTTGGTAATGATGAAGTTGAAGTTCAGCTATTTACTGATGATTTAATTCGAGAGGTTTTGAAATTTGTTACAAGTATGGAGCATTTTCTTATTTTTGATCCTAACATTGAGTGTGCATTAAAATTTCAACGTAATCTTAAGTTTTGTGTCACAGGATATCAAGAATTATATAAGCAACTTGAGAAACAAAACAAAAAAAAGCAGCAGCTAATAACAGACTTTGTAATAACAAGAAAACCAACAGAGACCGTTAATAATGCGAACGAAATTCTTCCTTTAAATCAAAGCCGACAGTTGTGCTAGACATATCAAACACACCTAC
Organism: Nephila pilipes; assembly: GCA_019974015.1. Taxonomy (NCBI): domain Eukaryota; kingdom Metazoa; phylum Arthropoda; class Arachnida; order Araneae; family Nephilidae; genus Nephila; species Nephila pilipes. The sequence goes on along the minus strand of BMAW01047005.1, from coordinate 253,450 downwards.
TGATGATAGCATTTTTGATCCAGTTCGTAACAAACGTGCACGCTTGTAATCACGTAGCGATGAAAAATTGTTAGTAGTTTTTTTTCCAAATTTCAGTTTGAATTTTTATATGTTGTATGTGTACCAAGAGATGAAATTTTTACTGTACACTAATTTTAATATTTTTTTTTTAATGAAAATGAATTGTTTTTGTTTTATAAATATGCAATATAGATTTCATTATTACTTTCTTTGCTCGGTTTTTTTGGAAAATGTCTAGAGTTTTTTCATCTTACACGGGTTTTTTTAAAGTTGTGGTACATGTTCCCAAATTTACCATAAGTCACATGTATTTATTTATTTTTTTTTTTGCAAGTTTTTCTGAGGAACATATTTACCATGTGAAAAAAAAAAAGAGTCAGGCGTGTGTAACTATATATATATATATATTGAGCGACAAATTATGGACCAGTTTCATTCAAAAATGTTTTCAAAATGTATGAAGTATGAAACTAAAAAATATGAATATGTTCCTACCAGTAAAATTGAAAAAATTTATGCATAGTTTTTCTATTGACTAATTTGTAATATTCACATTCAGATATTAAGTTTTTTATACAAATATAATACGTAACTAATTTTAATGTTCAAGATATTATACAAAGTTTATGAAAACTACTTACTAAACACAGTGCAGTAAATATCTTGCCATAAAATTATTACTGAATGAGAATAGTTTTGATATAAAATAAAATAATAATACATTATAAACAAAAATAGATCTAATTATGATGTTCAAATCAGAGTAATGAAATTTCACAGCATAATACTAATAAGTTATGTTTCACAATACATTACATGAAGTTTAGATAAAATTTTAAACTCTTAAATACAATATCATTGCATTTTGAGAGGAAATAGTAAAAACTAACTGCTCCTTTTTAATCTTTTACATTAAAATCTTAGTATACACATAAATATAGTTAAATATACTGGTGCCAAACAGTCATTTTGTCTTGGGTATTTTATTTTTAAGCTAAGGAAACATTTTTGTGAAACATGAAATCTGTTTCATTAGAACTTTGCTGCATTTATTTTAAAAAGAATCATCATCCATCACATAACTTTAAAGTATAGTTAAAATACATCAGAGACACATAAATTATTCATCTATGACTTGAATACTGAAGGTCACAAATTAATCCCATCCCTGGGACACCTTAGTGATCCTAATCTATATTCGACTCTCCTCCTCATCAACTTTTTTCCCATTTTTTTCTAGTGTCTTGATCACAGTTACACCTTGTTTAACATAGCATAGCCTATCTGGCTTCTAACACCATTAAATTTCACCATCACACACACATTAACTTTTCTGAAGCTTGTAATTTCTCATCATCTCTGTGAAACAATTGTAAATCTGGATTGTGTCTAAGAGATCACATAGTTCAATAGCAGGCAGAAAAAAATTCAGCCTATGGTATGAGTTTCTAGAGATATAATGAAAAAAAAAAAAAAAAAACAGTACAGTCTCAAAAAATTTGAATGGATTTTTTTCATTATTTTTTTAAGGAATTAAAAAATGTTTACTTTTGTAAAATCTCAAAATTATACTCTCTACATATATAAACTAACAAGTTTTATAAATATCTGTAGTTCATTCTCATTCATATAAACCTAAAAATATATATCTACCAAGTTAAATGAAAATTACATACAAAGAGGTATCTGTCAGGAAAAATATTCCAGAAATTTATAAATACCAATTTTTATTTAAAACAAATCTTTTTCAGTGAAACGTTTACAATTTTTACATTTTCAAAAAATTATAATCATGGCTAAAATGAAAGGATTTAACAAAATCTCTTTAGTTGAACAACTGAATTATTCACTTCCTGTGCCTTAAATATTACACATTTAACTATCAGAAATTAAAGCCCAAATACTATTTTGAAGAACTGCAATTGGTATGAAAACAATATCAAAATGGAAGAGATCCACACATTATAATACATTGTCATAAATGAAGCTGTTAAAGATAAAAGAAAATTTACATTTCCAATAGTTTGTGGAGTTAATTTCAAAAAGTTAACTGATACTGAATTTCACAAAATGAATCTTATTTTATATTCAAAACACTAATGTTTTAGGAAAAAAAATATTATTCAAGAAAAATTACAAGGATTGTTTACAGTTCCTTCTTAATCTATATATCCATCTTTCATGCAGATTTTGTAAGGTAAATCTATAGTAAAATATTTTCCATTATGCAAACATCATATTGATTATAATAAAGAAAAAAAAAAAAGAAAAAAAAAGATTACAACTCATTTGAATTAAAACAAAAGTGCAAATATTTTATAACTATGAGAATTTAAAAAAATTGCAATCCACAAAAATAGCAAGAATGAAAAATACATAAATTTTTATTCAATCAGAAAATTAATATTTTAATAAAATACATAACTATATATATATATATATATATCATCTGTCAAAAAAAACTATCACATTTATTTTCCTGTTTTCAGTTATATATAGCAACCAATACTATTGTGTGATAATGCAAGGATATTCTCAATGTGCGACTTAATATATTTTATAACAAACAAGTATCAATACCTGTCCAAACAAACAAAATAGGTTTTTAACACTTGACAAACTGGTTGAAATTAAGTATCAGGTTCCTTTTGCAGACTGGCAACTTTTGGGTACAATAACAATTTCAATCTGGCAGATTTGATTTTGGTAACTCTGATAGCTTTACTTACGGGGAATTTCTGCATTGGTAATATGTTTCTGTTTTTGATTCCCATTCATTAAAAGCAGCAGATGATTTAAGAAAAACAACAGATGATATTTTAAAAATACATTACATAGTTCTTTTTGCTTTAAACCATTTTATGTTCTTTGTGAAAGATGATTGCATTGGAGTGTTTCTTAAAATGTTCTGTTAAGCTTGTCTGAAAAGAACAATTTACATGTTTTACATTGGTGCATGTACAAAGATTCAAATTTATAAAAAGTTGAAAATTCAATTAACAAGAATATTTGATTGAATGAATTATCCTACTTCAGAGAAACTATTCTAAACAAAGTAATATTTTGCTGTACAAATCTTATATTATTAAATCTATATTAAAATTATATTATTTTTAATATGAATAATAATTATGTTACTTTTTATATTAAATTACAATATATTAATTTAATTATATAATTATACTTAACAAAAAATTTTGGTATTTTTCCATTTCGCCAGTAATAAAGTCACCAAAAATGATACAACCAACATTAAATTGCATCAGTTGTATTCAATGGCGCATAACATTTTTACTGTGTGCTGTCACCAAAAAAATTTGCACCAGCAAAATGGAAAAGTACCAAAATTTTATAGTAATTATTTGCAAAAATAATATATTATAATTATTTTAATTTATTTATAATTATATATTATAAATAAATTAAAATAATTATGTATTTTAATAATTATACTTATAATAACATTATATCAATAATAATAATTTAAAAAGTTATATAATTATTTATGTTATGATATATTATGATTACGTAAATTATTTTTTATAATTAAACATAAGTATGATAAATAATTCAATACTAATTTGTTACATAGAATTACAATTATCTTAACATTCTCATTTAATATGCTTACATTTGCCATTGTCATAGCCAGAATGCATTTGGGTTTGGTTTACTGTTCATTTTCGACATCATTTCTCATGTATCTTTCTTATGTATTTCATTATTTCTTACCCTGGCAATTTATTTTATCTTATAATTAACCAACTTTTTCAAGAAAATTGTCCAGACACCTGATATTTCACTTTTAGTAGCAAACTTAAAACTAATTACTTTATGAAATCAAACATTTATATTATTTCTATAATGAGACTTATAATTTTCATATTCTGTGTAACAAGCTCCACACACATTATAAACTAGTGCTTTTTTTTTGTTTCGGTATTTATAACTAGAATACTGCCATTCTTTATCATCATGACTAAGATAATGCAACTTGAAATCCTCCAATTGCAAAAAAGAATTATCACATATAAATCAAATAATAGGAGTTTTTAATAGAGTATTTTTGCTCAAAGACTGAATATCATGAGTTAAGCAGTGTAATTGAAAATTTTCAAGGACAGTAAAACATTGACCACAAATGTTGCAAACAATAGGTTTTTTTTCTTCATTAACATTACACAACTTCCCGGTAACATGACTAAGGCTATGAGATTGTAAATTTTCCAAATTAATAAAACTAGAGCCACACATATTGCAAATATAACACTTTTCATTTTTTACACTTGTACTTAGAGATTCTTTGCAAACAGAATGAGTTTGACAATGAGTATGAAAATCTGCTAAATTAGTAAAATAAAGTAAGCATTTACTACACATAGAAGACTTGCTTTCCTCAATATTCCTTGCACTGTTAAATTCTTTTTCTCCATGAAGAAGAAGATGTGATTGAAAACTCTCTGCTTCAGTAAAGCATTTACCACAAATATTACATACATGTAAACTTTCTTCACCTTCATTTAAATGACAAACTTCTTCATTTGAATGAGTGAGACAGTGCGATTGAAAGTTTTCAACACCAGTAAAAATACAACTACAAATGTTGCAAGAGAGTATTGTAGTATCGTCTGCAGTAGAAGGATGAGATTCACTGTTGCTATTTGATTGAAAATTATTTATATCCGTAAACCGAACATCAGAATATTCACAATCTTTTAAATTGCAATTCCCATCTGTAAAATTCTTGCTACTAGCTGATTCCTTCTGGAGTTTTAGAAATGTTGATGCCTTTGATGATTTATTTACAACTTGAAAAACATTCTTGATGATTGGCAATCTGGGTGTAGAGATTTGCACATTTTTAGGCTCTTGTTGAAGTGATTTTTTAGCCAATACTTTTTTGCAAGCATCCCATACACTTGGCTTTTTTTCCTTGGTAGCTTTACAGTGATGAAACTTAAGACGTTTTCCAGAAAAATAACCTTTTTTGCACACTTCACAAGCATACGGAGCAGCTGAATGATTTCTGCAACGATCAACAAAAGTTTTTGTTCTTTTAAATTTTTTATCACATACAATACAATATACTAGTTTGTTTTCATTAAGGTTTGCTTCTCCTTTATGAAAGGAATTTATATGAAAAATTAATTCTCTTTTACTTTTAAAATGAGCATCACACATGGAACAGTCGAACTTTGGAACTGTAACTTTTCCTGTTTCTAGCACTTGGATAATTTGTACAACGGGTTCTTGACATGATTTTGTATTGAGACTTTCTGTGCGTGATACAGATTCAATTATTTCGTCTTGTATTGTTTTCTGTAAGTTACTTTGCATCATATCTGATTGCTTACTAAGTTGAGAATTCGTTTTACTAATATTTTGGTGATATAATTTCGGTAACATTGGTTTTGGTTTCGCAATCGATTTAGGTTGTGTTTGCGCTTGTTTTTTGAGATTATTCGCAATATTCTGAGCTTCAATAAACTGTGAATACAACATTTTAAGAACAGAGGCATTATCTTTCAAAAACCGATCTTTTCTCTTTCTGCTCACATAGTTTTTAATTTCATTCTTAGTTGTGATTGTATCGTTTCCGTTGATACTTTTATTCTCAGAGCTCTTCTCTTCTTTTAATCTCTTATATGAACATTTCGCTTCAATTATCTTTTTACATTGTTCATATACAGTAAGTTTGTTATTTCTTGCATTTGGGGTTGAAGATAAATGTGACATTTTACAGTTTAAAATAAGTCAATCAACGTTCAAATAAAACAAACAAATCAAATTCTGCAATTATTTTTGACTGACTAAAGGTCATGATTTGTCAGCGATTATATTCCAACAACTTTAGTTAACAAAAAAAGTAATTTCCAAATAACAAGAGGCAATTTGAATAACATATGCGAATATATTTGTACAACAGCGCTTGATGATGATAACTGCGGTGCAGCTAAGCTACTATGGCGCTACTTATTGTTTACATTTTTTTTTTCTGGTTACCGGTTGAAACAGGCGGCTAGATTCGTTCCACAACAAAACGAAGTGCTTTTTGATTGGTCTATGAGAGGAACCTTATTTTGCGTCATTTGAAATGTTTTCATTGAGACAATGGCGATTGAGTAGAGCATACTTTGTTCCCACCTCATCATAGTTAAATTTCAAAAATCCTAATTAATTATTGGAATTTTAAAAGACAGAAAAAAGCTAGGTTTTAGTCATGAAGAATAAGTTGCAAGTCGAATATTTTACTAACAAGGTGGAAGATTTTTGAAGGCTACTATCAGCATTAGTGTTGCGTCATGATCAAACTCCTTGAGAGGTAAGTTTCTCTGTTGGAGAATGGCAACAGATGTAAGAGAGAAAAAGCTGTAACGGTTGTGTTTTGAAAAAAATGATAGCGAAAGAAAAGAGCATTTAATAATTGTCCTGTGCTGTTTTGATGTAAATATTTGTTTTTAATGTTTCCCTACAATGTTGTCATCTATAAACAAAACTGCCTACATTCATTTTCACAGTCAATCCTAACAGGAACTACAATTAGATTAGGTATTTAGTTAATTTGGCTATTTATTTTAAAAGTCGCTAAATTTATCACCATGATCGCTAACTCTCAACTCTGTCCACGGTAACATAATGGATAAGGTAGTGGACTCGTGGCCAGCGGTTTTCGTCGAGTCTTAGGTTTGAGTCTGGATACCACCAAAGACCCGCCAAGCACCCGGGGCTGATGCATGTTAAATCTGTCGGAACCCAAAGTCCTCCCTTTGCATGATGTGGAAATTAGAAGAGGAGATTCGAGTTCAAGTGTCGTCCTCGTCTTTTGACCAAGGTTCAAAATTACGAGGACCGTCGCCAATAGCTCGAGTTGCGCCTAGTGTGACGTTAATAAAACCAGACAAACTCGCAACTTGGCTATTATCCCCATTAGTTTCAGTATTTAATTTTTGATAGCATAGGATACATAATTATAGTTTGGCGGCTTATTTTAAAAGTCGTTAAATTTACCGCCGTGGTTACTAACTCGAATGGTGAAGTTGCGAGTTAGCGATATTATTCAGAATTGTCGCATATGAAATACTTTAAGTCCTAATCTTGAGCACGAACAGTCACTGCATATTAATTACATTATTATAAGATGTGTTTTTACCATTCATTTCATTCTTGGTCCCTATTTCTTTGAGGATAATAACTACTCATAACTCTCAAAGTTATTCTCGTACAGGGGCCCGTTACTGCGACCTTCTTCATCAGCAACTCATTCATACATTACATAAACATGAGAGCTTAGAGACTACTGTCTTCGTGAAAAATGGTGTTCCACCTCACATTGCCCGACCATGGAAGGTACTGCTTCCTACCCATTTTGGAGATTATTTGCTAATTTCGAGAAGTTTTTCGACTGCCAGACTTTCTCCGGCCTTAAGTCCCTGTGACTTCTGGTTATAGGATTTCCTAAAAGATCGCGTCTATGGTAAAAGCATATTGACTCTGCTTATAATAAAAGCAAGCATAACATGTTATGTTGATCGGGAAACTATTTATGCTTCTGTTGAGCACGCTATAACACTCTTTGACCATGTGCTTGAATCGCATAAAGGAATCCCATTTTTATCGACAGGAAGGACTTTACGTAAATCTAAGTAGGGTAAATTTTTTATTTTTTTGCATAAAATAACACAAATATTTATTGCAACCAGTTTAATAATATTTTTAAATAAACAATTGCATATACACGAAGCAGCTAATTTATCCATAATTCTTATTTCACTATTAGTTTCCTTATAATATGAAATTATATATATGTGGTATCTGATATATCTCGTTTGACAATTTGACCTTAGAGTTCATAGTTGAAATAGGAATTATCGATTTATTTTCTTTTGGCCCATACGGAGTATGAGTTATACATGGAGCTGAAACCAAACAATAACAAAAAGTTTCTACCACCGGACATCTAGCGAGCGTTATTTGAAACGTAGACTATTCAAAAACACTAATTTTTTTTATATGTATTTCTATGAATACTTGTGATATAGAGGCATGCTAAATATCACTTTTTTGTAAAAAATAAAAGTGAAAAAGTAATAAACAAAAGATAACTCGCATTTCAGGGAGACTTAAAATATTTTTGTCATATTTAAAGCTTACGTGAGTTATCATGAAATAAATATTCATGATAGCTCTCATAGGCGCAATCAGAACAAGAAAGTTAAATAAGTTAGTCCCATGTTTAAAAACACACGCAGCAATATTGGCCTTGTTATGGAAGTAAAGAGCAGAAGTTCATTCAGGATCACAAGATTTCTCTTTCAAGACATCAGGCTATTGTAGCATCTTTTTTCCTGATATTTCTCTCATAAGTCGGCCTTTTTCATGTCTGCGAGCCAATCTGTCGAGATTGATATTAATGGCACGTTCTGGTTATTTTCTTCACCTAAATATTCCAATTTTGATGTTACAGAACTCATAAAGAGTTGTGTACTCTGTGCATCTCGACAGCCAGAGATAAATAAGTTTTCCATCTTTTCAACAGCTCCAGAATCTTAACATTTACGACATGGCACAGAAATTCGCTGACGAGACGCAAATCGAGGTTTATCTTCAGCAAGAATTCAGGAGTCTCTTAATAACTCCCGATGAGACGGTTGTCTCCGATACCTACTGTCATTATATTGATCCGCACAACATAGTTGTATATATAATTTAATTATACTTAGTAACTTAAAATCAATACCTTTTCATGGAGTTTATCTCAATATCTTCATTTCTCCATCACACGGTATACTATATAGCAAATTAAAAAAAAAATTCGAGTCTTTTTACGTGGTAGTTTAATTGTTATGGTCATGGACTCGAGGACGACGTTGTTTTCGTTGAGTTGTGCGCTCTAGCTTTGATGCCACTAAAAACCCGCCGTGAAGCCGGGGCTGATGCACATTAAATCTGTCGAGGCTCAAAGTCATCTCGAAGGCGTGGTGCTGAAGTAGGAGATGAGGTGCCAGTTCAGGTGTCGTTCTCGTCATTTGACCGAGGTTCAAAATTACGAGGTCCATCGCCAATAGCCTCCCTTTTTTCCAGTGCAACGTTGATGAAACCATTTCAAACCAATGGAGTCATTTTACATGCTTGATCAATACTCGTATAGAGAGCAAAAGTAAATTTTGAGTATAAGAAAAGCTTGAAGTACTTTTTTATTGTCACATACCTGGAGACGAATCGTCCAAAAATTAAGACAGAAATTAAGTTTTCCAGATATTGTCCCTTTCCGATACGTTTGGATGTATTGAACTTGATTTTCCAGTCAACGAACCAGAGCTTTAGTTTGAGAGGCATACAAATAAGAAAAACGGAAAATCTCTTATCTTGGTATTCACAGCAGTATCACTCGCAGAAAATTTCAGAATACGACGATAATTGTTTGGCGTGAATATGAAAAACAAGGTGCCAGCTTAGGTTTTGACATTGTCATCAGAATGGGAAATTGTAAAACATAATCGTTGTGGCTAGCGAACCTGTGTGTCTATCAGAAATAGACAGCCAGAAGGATTCTTTACAATGCGAGTTGTTTGTTAAGTTGATACTTGAAATTAATAAGATTCACTTCGATTAAAATGAAAAAGGAAGTATTTAATGCATTTCAAAAATTGTTTTACACATTTTCAGGTGAAAATTCACAGCTCAAGACAGAGTATACTGGTAACAGAATGAAATGTTTAATTACTAATATTTAATGTGTTTATTATCGGATTTTCTGTTTGGACAGTTTGCTTACATAAGTGGCCAACGGAATACTGCTTGAAATAATTTATTAATAAATTGAATTTTGTAATACAAATCATTTTTACAAAAAAAAAAAAAAAAAGCATTAATCCCTAATGTGTTTGTAATTTGCAAGGAAATTTATAATTTTTGACACTAATCTAGTTACACTAAAGAATTGTAGCATCTTTTACAATATCTGTGAATGCTTGTATAATCTCTCATCTTCTCCTTTGAAAATTTTATGGGGTAGGATTTTTGGCTACACCGTTTCAATACCAAGCGAAACTTATATATCATTGCTGAAGTAATATTGTTACGAACCTGCGACGACCCTTCTCTGCAACATTACTCATATATCGAAAAGTAACATTTACAGATATTTCATTGGTTACTCAAGGAAAGTTTCAGCAATGACCCCTCGACCTTAGTGACGAATTTGGCAACCATTTTTGCGACTTGGTAAGAAACTTAGCGACAAAATGGTGTTACATGATAATGCTGGATTCTTGGTGATATTTCAATTGGGGTGAAAGTTACGAACTTTTCCTGAATTTTCCGTGTAACGTAACACCTGTACAGAACAGCTATAAATACGGAAAGGTATGAAGCTTGAGCAAATAGGTTGGGAATGGCCCAAGTGAAGCTGTTGGAATTGATCGAGCGAGAAGCAGCCTGTATCTGCCGGAGAATCTTTCAGTCCTGCCGGAGGCATCAGAGTCCGCGAAAAATATTAATTTGGAGTTTTGTCTGTAGATCTAATTAGTAAACTGGTGAGTTGAACGTAGGTGAAGATGCTGTGATTGTCACTACAAATGCTGCTTTCTATCTGTGTTGCTGATTTGTGCAAGTAGTGTCTTTGTGCTTGTTGTGTCCGTAATCTGTGCAAGTGCTGTGTTTCTTAATTGTACTGTTAATTTATTTAAGTTTTTATGCCCGTGTTCGTCTTGTTCTGAATATTTGTGAATAAAGTGTCCTTCTCCATTATCCTCCGTGTACGACAGATTTCACTCGTATCCTCGCATAAGAGAGATATATTTTTGAAATAGCTCCTTTCAGGACTGAAGTAACTTCTGTTGTGTTAAGATGCCTGTTGCAAGGTTCTTTGAAGTTTCTGGATTTATACGGTTTGTATAACGTCAAGTCTTGACAATAACTTCAAAGTTAATGTTGCGTTATGTCGTCTGGCACTGGGGATGATTGGAAGGGTTGCAAGAAGTTTATAGACAATAAAAAATAGAGAGTCTTGGGAAATATAAAAATGATATCCACACCCACATAATTTTAAGAATCTAACTACAAAATCTTAAATTTTTAACACTTTCTGAGAGAATTTTCACACACGAAAAAAATTCACAGTTTATATCAATTTTACTGAGTTTAGTTTTAATGGTAATATGTGATTGGTTTTCTTTCTTTCTTTCTTTTTTTTTAATTTTGATTAAAACAATTAATATAACTTTAATCAAATGAGCAATATTATTCATATATTGCAATTAAATAGAAGAGGGGAAATCAGAGATAATTTAATTTAAAAAATAGTATGGCTTGTTTAAATAAACACCAAAAAATGATAATTTGTCTTAATTCCATCATTGAGTTTATTCTAAGCCTTATTTCCTACCCCAATACACTACTAAATATGTAAGGGAAAATAAAATAAAAACGTACTCTTTTAGATAGCTTGTGCTAAATAACATTTAAATTATATCAGGGATGTCCAACTCGCCACGCGCCAGAGTCCTTACAGCGGCAAGCGAAGACTTCTTGAAAAATAATATTGTCGTCTTCAGAATTTTGTTAAAATCTTTAAAAAGTCTACTCATACGCTATTGAATCAATCCACCTGGGGAATGGAACTGCCTGATATCAGTATAGCGATGCGTTAGGTAGCGTGATCATGGGACTAATAGCTTTAGTTGCCTTGTTTTGGCACGTTGTCTCGATATGCTAGAGCGATATTCTGTTTCAAAGGCTAAGTTGATTTTAAATAGCCGAGGAAGGCGTTTTTCGAAACTTTCTTAAATTCTGATGTCCCTGATCGTTTTAAAAATTTTATTTTTACTATCCCCATGAAAAAAAACTTATAATTGAAAAGAAAATATGATGAATATATTACAATTTGTGTGATTTTAATACTGTATGAGAAGAGCAATTTTTGTTTACTTGCAAAATACTTTCAAGCTTGTTTGTTTGGTATGTGGAAGTTGTGTAGCAGTGCCGAAAAAATTTAATCTGAAGCGACATTTCAGATAACTACATAGTGATTTCAACAGCAGTTGCGAGCGAATTTTACCTATAAAAAGAAGTCAATAGCCGACAAACAATCCGCGTTTCATAAAAGAAGCAGAGAAATGGAAACTATGATGAAGATTTCTTATGAACTTTCTTTGTTATTGGCTCACAATAAAATACCTTATTCTGACAGAGAAGAGACAACCGAAACTAGCCTGTTAATATTTGCCCAAAGCATTAGTGATAAAAATGTTGCAAAAAATATGGTCAATAAAATGGTTTTGCCTCGAAGTATCATCATACTTCGAGACGTATAGATCAAGGTAGCAAAATACTCTTCAAGAAATTTGTGGCTCAAGTAATAAAGGAAAAATATTTATCGCATTTTAAATTTCTTGAATCGTATAAATACATGCAGCCGTAGGAAACTATTCCTACAGTCGTTCGGTATTCTTCCTTTCGACCCGGCTCAACTTTCATAAAAATATAGTTGTTCTAGTACTGATACACTTATTCAGATCTCGTGTAGGCCGAAAAGGAATCCCAGTCAGTATTGTATTTAAATTAGGGCTTCGAACCGGTAGTATACCGAAAACCCGAAGAAAAAAACATAATTTTTGTCGTAACAAAAAGTGGAGCTGAACTGAAAAAATATCAGTTTATTTCGATTCGATATACGCTCAGTTATTTTGTCCTGTGATATATTAAGTGTGGATATTAAATAAAGAGATTGACACTATCACAGAAGAAGTACACATGTTCCAAATGCCAGCGACCGACAGCTGTTTAGCGTTAAGCCTTCTCTTTCAAATGCAATGCCTCTCCTTTCTGTAAACTAATCCATAAAGCCGTAGACTTCATTCGCATTAAAGTTACCTTTTGTTTTGCTGGGGAAAAAATGTAACAATAAAGTAACGAATTGTTGTGAAATTTCACAAGAAACTTGGGAAAACCACTACTGAAGATTATAATTTAATCAAAGAAGTGTATGGTAATGAATGTTTATCGCGTGATAAGTTTTTGAGTAGTTTAAGCGTTTTCAAGATGGCAGAGAAGACGTTGAAAATTATTCCCGCCTGGTCCCCCATCCACTTGAAAAACGGATGACGATATCGAAAAAATTGGTAATCTGGTTAAATTGGCCGTCGGATAAGTAAGTGTGTGATTCCTGAGACTGTAGGGATTGACAAAGAATCCGTATGGCAAATTTTACATAACAATTTTAACATGCATAAAATGTGTGCCAAAATGGTGTCTAAAATTCTCACGTTTGAACAAGAAGCTTGCAAAAGTGTTTGTACTGACACTTCCAATGCCAATGAAAATGACCCAAGCTTATTGGAAAGAAGAATACTGTGTGACGAATTGTGGTTTATTACTTATGATCTTGAAACGAAACGACAATCCATGCACTGAAAGGACCCATCTTCATAAGAGCCAAAAAAGCTCGAATGAGGAAATCAAATTTCAAAGCAATGATTTGTTTTTCTGATATTCATGGGATTGTGAACTTCCACTAGGTTCCTGAAGGTCAAATTATTAATAAATATTACTACCTTCACATTCTTGCTGAGCTCCGTGAAGGAATAAGGAAAAAATGACCAGAATTGTGGAAGGACAAGTCATTCCATATTGTCAATCAAGAAGTTTCCAGCCAAGTACAGTATACCAGTGTTAGACCATCTGCCTTATTCGCTGGATCTTGCAACATGCAACTTCTGTTTCCTAAGGTAAAATCTGCATTAAAAGGAACAAGATTTCAGCCCATTGGTGCTGCGAAAGAGAAAGCGGCATGCATCCTGAAAGAGCTGACAGAAGACTTCCAGTACTGTTTAAAATAATGGAAGATTCGCATGGAGCGTTATAGGGATAGAGGAGGGGTGTATATTGAAGGTGATAATATTAAATATGTATGACATCAAAATAAAATGTTTTACAGAATCAGTCTCGTTATTTAATAGTCATACCTCGTTTTGTCGGTTTAAACAGTATATGTGTTTCTAGCATGACACATAAATTTCTTTGAAACATTTTGTAAACCACTGATTCTCAAAACTACTTTCCTAAACAACATTGTTTCTCTAATAAATTTTAGTCAGGATCATATTAATAATTGACAGACAATAAAATTTCTAGATAATTCCAACACCTCATATCAATTTAAAGCTGTCTTTTCATAATGCTACATAATAGGGGCTGAAATTGAAACAATTCACCTATAATAAGAGACTCGAGCATTAATTTTACATTCCAATATCGCTATCCTTTAGAGGGCAACATATTTTATGAGTATAGTGCTATTCATTTTTATCTGAATAAATCTCTTTTTTTAGTGCAAAATGTGTTTCACGTTTCATCACGTTTCACATTATTTTTCAACTAAATAATGTCATTAACTGTATGCTAGCACTGGTTAACTTTCTAAAACGGTGGAAAACTTCTTCGGTTGCTCCTATTTTAAAATCGGGCAAAGATCCTACTAATGCAGAAAGCTATCATCCTATCTCCCTGCTTTCGATTCTCAGAAAGCTAGTGGAAGATATAATTCTAAACAGATTAACCGACCATCTTCAAAGATATCAAATAATTATATCGGAGCAGCACGGCTTTATGCGGCAGATCTCCAAAATCCATCAACTTCTGCGAATGGTCAAATTTGTCTTCGTTGGTTTTGAAAAGAAGGAACGTACCGGGGCAGTTTTTCTCTATATACAGAAATCCTTTGATCGAGTCTGGTATATAGGATTAATTTATAAATTAATTAAATATAAAACACTCCACACACAATTCTCTGCATGTATGTGGATGACACAGCAATACTTGCAAAACACCAAAACCCAAAAGTTATTAGTCATCACATCAACTGACACGTAACTTGCTTAGAAGACTGGTTCTCCAAATGGAAAATCTTCTTGAATGCTTCTAAAACGGAGGCCGTCTTCGCAAAAACACCAACAATTGTCCCACCAAATATTTACATTTAAAACAGACAAATCCCTTGGTCTCAATCAGTCAAATATCTTGGCGTCGTTCTTGATAAAAAAAAAACTCACGTTCGAACAATACATAACACATATTCAAGAAAAATTTCCATTAGCCGCGAATAAATTAATTCCACTAATTTGTCGGAATTCCACATTACCAATAAAACATAAGATGCTTGTCTGTACACAATTTTGGTGCCAGTTATAACCTACATCCTGCAAAGCAATATTATTCGAATGTTCGCACGAGTGGGGAGCCTTTACTTAGCGGGGTTGAAGGTTTTTTCGAAGCGTGACAATATTCCAAATCCATTCCTCCAAGAATTCCAATAACCAATAGGAAATCTGCCTTGAGTAAAGGGAGAAAACCGCGTCCATTAAACAGAAATCTTTCGAAACTGAGCTACTGCTTTCTGATTGGACAATCACAACTCACCTTTACTCCCTTACTCCTCAGTCAAGAAAAAATCTCACTCACCACGAATTCTACCTTAGTTTAAAGCATCGTTAAAGCAATTTTTCAATGAAATTTTTCTACTGCTTCTTACAACTCAAATGACTTTTACTTTTTTATTTTAAATGCATTTTACACAAATTCTAGACAAAAATATTTTAATACAGTAAGTGTCTTTTAATTGTCATGGGCACTCAGAATCTGTCAAATTAAACTCAGGTGGGAGTTTAAAGCCCTGTAGGACTAGGCACTTCGAATTCACTTCCACTATGTACTGCATTGTTAATTGGTTTTCAAATTTTATATGTTGAATTTAAAAATTGAGTGTTTTTGAGATATTTCTCAATTTTAAGAATACTGCATCATGAACGAATGCATGAGTTTCAACATCACAAATTTGAATTAAATTGGAACAATTTTCCACCTGTTAATATGTTTCAAGTTTCGATCGGATTCTCTGACATTAGCCGCGAAGACAGCCTTTTAAACCTAATTATGCATATTACTAATATACTTTTATACAACATTATTGCTCTAAATGTAGTTTTAACTAATAAGAAATATAAACAACCATAACTGACATAAAGGCACATAAAACTCGAAAAGAAGTAGTAAAAAAAGCATTAAAAAATCTTGAATTTTTTACTTTGCACTGCACTACTTCAGTGTGCTCATCTATGTTTATTCTAAGTATAATTATTTCTATGTTAATATTTTTAGATTATTAGAACGCTATATCAGGATTTGTTCATTTTAAAAAATAAAACTCCGTATAGGCTATTTGCTCACATTTTTAAGCTTTTTTCGTTAATATTATTCCGATTTATATTTTGTTATTTAATTTCATGATTAATTATTTAATAATTTAATGTTTTAAATTAAAGATTTTATTTATTGGTCTAATAATTTACTTTCTTATGATTTCAGATCTAATCACTAAAATTCTTATTTTTAAATACATGCATAATTTTTTTCTTGATCTTTTTGTCTGTGTAAAGATTACCTTTTCACTTGCATACATGTAAGGCTTCAAATACCAAAAAAAAAAAAAAAAATGTGTATTTAAAGCTTGACATCTTTGTCTCCCGCGGGGGAAGCTTCTCTTGTATAACAGTTTTTGTTAAAGATTATTTTTTCTTACCTAATATAGAATTCGTAGTTATTGTATATATATATAAATGCTGCGTTTGCAAAATTGTTAGTTTTGTTATCTGTGTGTCTTTTCTTTTTTTTCATATTTCCACTCCGGTATCTCGGGGATGTGTCTCCACGTACTCAACCGAAAATGAACCCCCGGGAGCGAAAAAGGGGGAAAAAAAAGAAGAAAATTGTAACAAGACGGAGAGTTGAAAAAGGGGAAGGAATGCTGATCGATGGTCTGGCACTACAGTAGAGCCCCATTAAGCTCTTAATTTAGATCTCAGGATAATCCGGATCGGCCTGAACGAAGCATTTTTTTTTTAGTTTGAGATGTGATCTACAGAAATCGATAACAACATTTATTTCACGTATTTTGTAAAATTATTTTCTTTTCTGAAATCTTTTGAAGATTTCAGAAAATTCTTCAGAAGATTTCAGCTTCCTTTTTAGATTTCTTTTCTGAAAATTTTGAATGCATGAAAGAGGGATGGGGTTTTTACAAATATTCTGCGCAGGCAACTAAACCTTAGTTACAATTCTTACCATCGGTGGCAAATGGAATACGAAGCACCAATCTCTAAATAGAAAATGCAATAAAATAACTTTAGTTGCTTTTCTATATTACACACACTGAGTATATACAAGGGGTGCTTAAATGAAAAGGTACGAAACGACACTGTGAGTATAAATGAAGATTTTATTCAAAGTATACATCTTAGGCTTGAACACAACAGTCCCGTTGATTGACGAGCTGAAGGATTCCTTGTTCCCAGAATTCCTGTGGCCTGTGATGAGCCCTACTTCTTCTCAACTTCCTTGAATTCACCTTCCAATCCAAATTCTTCCTTCTCAGATGCTCTTTCAAGAGACGAGATACATGGAAACACATTTGCCTGGCCTGGTCTCGGGTCATCTACCAAACTCTCATGGCATGCATGAAAACGGGCACTCAATTTTCTTTCTGACTTGTCTGACACACAGTCTTCCCTTATAAAGTCACCATATGTAGGTGAATAGCGGCCGGTTTAACACCTTCCGCTGTCAGAAATCGAATAACTCCTTCCTGCTCCTCAATCGTTGAATTTTGCAATGTGAATGCCATCATGTCCTCACACGCACTGCCGCGTCAATTTGACGGCGCTCTTTATAAGAGCCTCTGCTCTCTTCTGCGCCTGCGAGAATCTACGCACGCTCCAATCTACGCTAGAGACTCCATTCGCATTGCTATGTTTTCCCGTAGCGGCAAACTAAATATGTTAACGGTTACGTTGTTACGACGTTTCGTACCTTTTCATTTGA
The DNA here is from genome assembly GCA_019974015.1 of Nephila pilipes. NCBI lineage: Eukaryota > Metazoa > Arthropoda > Arachnida > Araneae > Nephilidae > Nephila > Nephila pilipes. The sequence goes on along the minus strand of BMAW01047005.1, from coordinate 235,555 downwards.
ACACCCTTTGTATCTTTATCTTCTGTAAATGTAATAAATACTCAATTTGTTGCATTATAAACATGATTTTATATCAGTATGTTTCATTTTATTTCATTTTTTCCCATTCTCCAGTTAACCAGATTTTCGTTCTCCCAAATCGGCTGTGATCCTAATTAATCCTACTTAACGAGATTTATCGTAATTATTTTCTTTGACGTACTTGTTTTGCTGAAGGATGTGCTGATTTTATAGTTCTAAGCCCTTGTAGGCAAGCTCAGTCCCTCTTTAACAACTAAAGTCAGGGCTTCCAGAACCTCGGTTTGTTTGACTGATTGTTTATCACCGTCGCACTGAGAAGCAACATAAGGGCTATTAGCGATGGGCCTCGTCATTTTGAACCTCAGTTAAGTGACGAGGGCTGCACCTGAGCTGACAACATCATTCTCCAAACTCCCTCACTATGTCAACGTGAGCACTTTGAAGCCCGAAAGATCTTATGTGCATCACCCTCTTATACCATGGCTTGTGGGTAAAGTCAGAATTCGAAACCAGGGAATCCTTTTTGTAATGATTCCTTACAAAACTTATTCTAGATGATTGTCAATATAATGTTCTGGAAATGACATGATACTTACTTCCTTTGTCATAAAGTTTTTTTCCCTTATAAGTGCTTCCAAATAATGAAATAATTTTATATGAAACTTTTGAATATTTTTAAAATTAACTGGTAAATATTTATAAAATACATGCAGGTTACTTCAATGAATTTTGCCTAGAATTCTATACATGTCATTGGTAATAATTGTGATTTTTTTATAATTATATAAAATTGAAAAATATAAAAATTAAGATAGTATGTTTTAGCATTCGTATTAAAACTTTTATAATGTGTAATATTGACAAGGCCATAAAATAATTTATTGTGAAGCTGAATTTGGCATAATACGAGGGTCGTTCAATAAGTCTGCAGCACCTTTCTTCAACAACAACATCAAAAGTTAAAACGCGTTAATAACTAGCCTGAGGAAGACGTCTCTTTTAGTCTGGTTGGTAAAAAGCGAGCGATCAACTTTTCTTCGGACCCGATAGACCTGGGTTTGAAACAGCCACCGGCAACCAAGTAAACTACAGCTCTTCCCCTCCACGGGATCGAAAACTTCCAGCTACCGAAGTGGTGACCCAGGACTTGAACACTAGATGGCATCATAGCCGACGACTAATGGTTACATATGCCCCCGACGTGAAACACTTGCCTCTGTATGATTAATTTAGACAATCGCAAATAAAGCAACTAATGGTATACCAGCTTCGGTGCACGTGTCGACAACACCCACCATTCAGCTAGATACAGCCGATGATGGCAAATGGAAACTGTTCCAAGCAAAACTCAATAAAACAGGGAGGGTATGTGTATCAATTGTAGTAATGGCTGGAAAATCGACCTTCTCTGCAAATATCTGTAAAAATGCTTCTCTTTGTATCATCATGATGATACTGGAGAGGGATATGCAGCGGCTCTCTTAAGCAACAATCCCAAAAGTTAAAATGCCTTAATAACTAGCCTGAGGTAGACGTCTCTTTTAGTTTGGTTGGTAAAGGCGCAGCAAAAAGTGACCAGTATACTTTTTTTCGGACCCAATGGAATTGGGTTCGAAACAGCTGCCTGCAACCTAGGTCAACTACAGCTCTCCCCCTCCATAGGGTTGAAAACCATCAGCCGCCGAAAATCCCTAGAAAAAGATCGAAAATCAAATTATTTCGGGTAGATTTTTTAAATTTTTTTTATGATAATCTTCTTTTAGCTCTACACAATTTCCGGGTATTTCTCCAACTTTTAAAAGCCATCTAAAAAGTAAGATTTCGCAAGGTCCTCCAAATAGGCATTTGATTTGGCAATGACCTCTTCGTTCTACGTGAACCGTTGTCCAAAGAGCCAATTTTTTAAGCGTGGAAATTTTTTTAAAAAGAAAAATGCACTGGGGAGGGGAATAGAATGGATGTCGTAACAATTCGAACTTTAATTGCATGATTTTGGCCATCGAAACTGCACAGATGTGCACCCGTGCATTCTCTTGATGGAAGAAGGCCTTTTTCAAATGAGGATATTTTTTTTCTTAATTTCTTCGCTCAAACAATGCAATATCGACACATAATATTCGCTAGTTATTGTTTTTTTCCTTTTTCTAAATAATAGGTGTAGATGATTCCGTGTGCATCCCGGAAAAACCGTGGTCATCACCTTGTTGACCGATTGAACTATCTTTGCTTTCTTCGGAGCCTGTCAGCTTTCAAACCCCTCACTGTTTGCCTTTGGAGTGTGGTAGTGTATCCACGTTTCATCCTCAGTTACGTATTGACGCAGAAACTCGTTAGGATTGCAACAAAAAGGCATCAAAATAGCCTCAAAGTCAAACCACACGATTGCGTTTATTTCCCACTCAGAGTAAACACGACGCTCTACTGGCCAAGATTTTTTTCATACCCAATTTTTCGTGCAAAATTGAAAACACTGTATCTCGCGATATGCTAGTGGCCTCAACTATTTCGCGCTCTTTGATTAAGCTCTCAAAACCATATCGGGGATTTCGTCAATTATTCTGGGAGTAGTCACTTCCACTGGACGTTTCGAACCATGTTCATCTTTTGTGGATGTATGGCAACGTTTTAATTCATTTACTCAATTGTAAACAGCTGCAAACACAGGAGCAGATGTATCATTAATTTAATCTAACTCAGTTTTGATCTCTTTCAGAGTTAAGCCTTTTAAGTATAAGTGTTTAATCATCGCTCGAAACTCACTTTTTATAAACATTTTTTTTTAAATAAACACAAGTTTCTTGCTTCAATCGACAATAAAAATGAAACCATGAGATAAAAATAAACGGAGACTTAGCTATCTAATGAGTCATGGTGCTTATTAAAGAACAAACCCTCTTTGATGACAAGGACACCATCTCTTGGATTTTCTAAGGACTTATTGTACAACAATTTAATAATATAGAAACCAAAAAGCTCTAAAAGTATGATAAATGCAGTCTAACTATGAATGGTTTCCATTTCAAAAGATACCTTACATTTATAAATAAAATTTACAGGAATAAAATAATTCCAAGGATATGCTCGTGATTCTCAATAATGAAATTTAGTTAACAACTCAACAAAAAGAACATTCTTGTGTTAAATTCCCGCTCGAAACTCCCTTTACCCACTTTTCTGAATAAACACAAGTTTCTCACTTCAATCGGCAATAAAAATGAAACCATACGACGGAACTGACTATAAGAAATAATTGTCTAGCGAGTCATGATGCTTATTAAAAACAAACCATTTTCGAAGCTAGGAGCTCATGGATTTTCTTATTGAAGGACCATTCTTTCTTTTGATGTCCGATGTATTACATACCTATATAAATATTTATAAATATGGTAGCGCTTATTTTTTCTTGCTTTTAGACTATGCATTATTTATCTTTATTGTTTAGATTAGAGGCGTTACTAATAACAATGCTACGAAATATGAAACAAACGTCATTATTATAGCGCGTTGAAAATTTAACTATCTTTTCTATGAATAGTTACAATTTCAAAAAGTAAGCCGATTTTACCGTATTTTTTGTGTACTTTCTGTGAGAATATATACAAAATCTGAGCAACTTGAGCCTTATTAACAATATCAAATGAACTATTTCTCTACTGGAAAGTTTTGTCTGTTTGTGAAGTGAGAAGAAACATTTTTCTTATATTTAATAATATTTATAGTGCAATATAATTTCCATCGTTTCTAGATTGATCCATAAATATTCCATATGGGTGCCTCATGACGTAAGTGAGAAAAATTTGCTGAATCTAGTTGTCATATGCGCATCTTTGTTTGCTCGAAACAAAAATAAACCTTTCTTGGACCGGATCATAACTGGTGATGAAAAAAGGATTTCCTACGAAAACATCTTCAGGAAAAGAGCACACTGTGAGCACGGGCTAACTGCTTTCTCTAAGTTGAACTTTAGCTTGAATAAGAAAATGTTGTGCGTAGGATATTTCTAAAAGCTTGATTCGGAGAGATACCGTCAGCAAATGGATGATTTGAACAAATCTCTAAAAGAAACAAAGCCGGTAATGTTCAATAGGTTGCACTCATACTGCATTATCATAATGCCGGATCCCATAATGCTTTGGCTACTCGTCAGAAAATCGCAGAGCTGGGAAATTCTGTCGCATCCGTCCTACTCTCCTGATTTAGCATCATCCGATTATCAGTTGTTTCTTCCCCTGCAAAATTTTTTGAAGAGAAAAAAAATTCAAAACTAAAGCAGATGCCCAACTAAATACTACTCGAGTTCTTCGCCACGAAAGAAGACATTTTTCAAAAATGGTATTTGAGAACTACCGTCACGCTGGCAAAAGGTCATAAATAACGACGGTAATTTATGTAATACAATAAATAAAAAATGTACTATTTCCGATCACATCCCAAACGAACAGAACTTTCCGATAGACATTTTATTTATTTACTTTAAGCTAGATAGGAAACAAACCGTGTCGAATATTACTGCCAATCATAAAAAAAAAAAAAAAACATTTCAGCGATTCATAAAGTAGTCAATAAATAAGTCTGCAGCACTTCATGTTAACGCTGGTAAAACATTTCCACTTGTCTTAGAAATCTCGCATGTAGATTGTGCTATAAAATAAAAACGACTTAACACTGTCATCGAACGGATTGTCATCAGAATAAATCCACTGTGGCGTATCAATGTTCGAACGAACAACAATGAAAAGAACAATATCTTTATATATCACATCCCGCTTCAATTGGGGTTACCAGATCGGTGGGATAAAGATAACAATTATTTTCCCCCTTTCTTTTATTTTTAAATGAATGAGCAGACGATTCTTTTAATAATAAAAGAATTTTTATTGCTATCGAACTTTAAGCTGTGAAATCCGGGATCAGAATGTTTGGACTTTTTTGAATCGTGTTAATCACGGGAAACGTGTTCGATTGGTTTCTATTATGAGAGACACAATAATTGGAATCACCGTCGTTTTCAATTCTCACCGTCACTTTTTTTTAAGTATCTATTGAATAAAATGAAAATGGAATAAACTTGCAGTTGCATACCATTCGAAAACGAAAAAGTCTTCTATTTGTAAGTTGTACTCGTCAGTCAAAGTTCCGATGAAAAATGAAGTAAGTGCGCGATTAAAAACGCGATTGAAATTCATTATTATTATTTTCTAAATGTATTTTAATTTAAACATTTTTTTGTGGCAACATTTAATTAACTACCTCAATATGTTTTTATGTGTGTGTTTTCATCAAATCTTTCTTTAATGCGTTTTCCGTTGTTATTTAAAGTTCAATGCATTCTTAAGATACATTTTTATTTATGCACTTATAAATTCTAAAATTTTAGCCGTTTTACACTCTCTAAAACTTAATACACCTGAGGATATGCTACATTTTTATGATTTGTATTGAATTATACACACAGGGGATAACACTTGTTTTCGGACTCGTGCATTTTTGAATTTTAGTTGCAAAAAATGTCTCAGTGTTAAGTAAAACTAATATTTAATGTAAATAAAACTTAACATTTCATACTCCGTTGTCGCCAATATTGAAACATTTAAATAAAATATAACAAATCATAACAAAAAAAGTTCTATGCAAAGTTTTGCAAAGAACAGATTTAGCCACCCAAGGTACGCTTTTTTTTTTTTTTTTTTATTATTATTAAATTACTCAATTAAATATAAGAATTAAAGTAAGCGATGACATATCGAGAAATGGACAATAGTAAATCTTACCGATATTAAAATTAAAGGAAACTATAAATTATTATATATTTAAGTTAAATGTAATCAAAATTAAAGTAATCGATAAATTATTGAATTGAATATTATATCAGCTACATGTAATTAAAATTAAAGCAATTGATAAATTATTGAATTGAATATATTTAAGTTAAATGTGATTAAAATTGAAGCAATGGATAAAAATTGAAAAGTGATCTGGTACGCCAAAATGCCCCACCTAAAACAATAGCCCCTTAGGGTCCAAAAAATGAAAATTCATTATTGCTGCTACGGCGACACACTTGTTTTGCTTATTTGAATGCTTTTGTACAAACTGACTCGTGTGTTCATCTCTGCAACTTCTGTTAAGAGACAGGAAAAGAAGTGAAACTAGTGAATTTTGGGATAGTTGCCCCAGGAAACTCTGGATGCATGATGGATTGTTTCCAAAAATATCACACTATGACACATTACAACACAACGTTTTCATTTTTTTTGAAGATTTTTAATCATTTTTATGAAGATTATTATGAACATGTTTTATATTTAATGTACTAAAGAATTGTTAGTTAATTTGTTTTATTGCAGCAACCGTGTTTCTTTCTAATATTATACGTACATACTTCTAATTAATATAGTTCTGCAGCATTTGGTGTACTATATGAGTCTCTAGACTTAAATGCGAAGAGTTGTATATTTTTCACATGTACTATTGTCAATCTTTTTTTTAACATTATATATGTGTGTGCACAAAATTTTTTACAAAAAATAAAATGAAAATATTACAACTTTTCTAAAGAATTATAAAATAAATAAAAGTGAATATTTAATTTGGTTGTTTAGAATTAGTGACGATGATTGGGGGGGGGACGAGGGGAGGGGAATCCCATCTTCCTCTTTTACAAAAAAATTTGATTTTTATTTCATTTTACACACTCAAAATTAGGAATTATAAACAAAACATTTGTATAAAACCTATTATCTAATTAACTAATTATTTTTCCTTTCGTTTCTCTTCAATTCTTTAAAAAAATTTACTAGCTGTAATATGCTAAAGCTGCTATGTCATTCATTGCGACACAGTTGTTAAAATGCATGCGTCGCGGCTGACCGATACGTTCAGCAAATAATGAGACTCGCACGGCAGTGAGAACATCAGCTACGAGGAAGGGTAGTCAAGATGGATGAACGTGTGGAAAATCTACGCTTGGCAAAAGGAAATGTTTTAAAGCAGAAAGATTATGACTCGCTGAGAAAGTTATATTATTTTTCATAGTTTTTCTTTCTTTCGAAATTATAATTAATTATATTGCTTTGAACATGTAATAAATGTTACTTGGTACAAGCAATCAATCTCTAAGAGTATATATATATATATATATATATATATATTTGCACATATCGTAGAATATTGGAGTATAAAATAAGGTCTTGAATAAAATCATTTGTTAGATTTTATTTAATTATCATTTTTTAATGTCTATTTTAAACAAGCCATTCTTTTGAATGAAAATAATGATCATCTTTGATCCTTCGAATTACTCCTATTTCATTGTAATACATATGTAATATTGTTCTTTTGATGAAAGTTATATTCCATGTTATTAACCAAAATTTCAAATAAATAAATTAATTAAAACACTAAACCTGAGTATAGTTAGTATAAACTGGCAGATTTTACGTTTCTGTCCAATTCCGCTAAGACAGCGTCAAAAACTTACCATTTTGTACCTAAATTTTTAAATTTTGTGTGTGCGTCTACGCTTCCTTATAATCTTTCCCGTTATTTTTTGTTGTCGATGAATTTTTTGCTTTCCCCCCCCTCCCTTATTCTAATTTCAATCGCCTCCGTTGTTTACGATATTCTGAATACATTTTCAGTGTTTTAGCAGGTAATTTCAAGTTTACGTTAAAAATGCTTGACTTAACCACAGAAGAAGAAAAAACTTAAATCAACTTATCTACACGTTACAAAAGGTTTAAGAATTCATCCAAAACCTTACACCTCAATATTTATTCGTAGACTAATGAAAAAAAAAATGCAATCAATTTTTCGATAAGTCTTTCTCCCCATAATATTTAGTTCTGCGAATTATTGAAAAAAGACAGACTTATTTTAATATTATTTTGACAAATTGTATGCATGATTTTTTTTTAAATTTTTTGTTAAGATAGAACAATTCTTGAGGGGAGAAAAAAAAATCTCAATCCACATTAGTCATTATATCCATAGTATGTGAAGGCCTCTTTTGAAAATTAATTTCTTAATATATCTCTTCTAATTCATGTAAATAATACATTAATTTTCTTCTAATTAATGTGTTTCTTCTAATTCATTCATTTCTTTGTAAGTGTTACAGCAATTAGTCGAGTGTTTACTTGAATTTTTGTAGAAAAACCACATTTTCGATTTCTAGGAGATAGCGAGAAATAAGGATTTGATTTTGATGTTGTTTCCACTCAATTTCTAGGGTTTTTTAACTGTCAAAACAATTAAATGCTTTACATTATCAGTTTCAGCAACACATCTAATACTTTAATTACCTGTAAAAACTACAGAACTGAATTTCATGCTATTACTTGAATTCAAATACGAAACTATTCTGAATATTTCGATAAAAATAACTAGTAGTGTTAACTATAGAGCAAGAATGTCAAGATCGAGCTCGCGGGCCACATGTGACCAACAGAAAATATATAGTAGTGGCCAAAATTCTGGACACTTTTGGAAATTTTTATATTTATTTAACTTTGTATGCTTATAGAAAATGTTATGTTTCAAAAAATGCAAAGTCATATATATCATCTTAAAGAAAATTTAATACTGAATTTATTACAAAAAAACAAAAGTCATATATTTTCAATACAAAAAAGTTTATCTGTAATAATTATCGATATACATTAGATACTGACGATTGCAGTGAATGATCAGCACTTAGTCGGGTAGCCTTTATTTTTCATTACAGCTTCATATCGATGTTTCATTGAGCTGACGACATTGGCTCTTCCTTTGTTATTTCATGATACCAGGAAACAATTATAGCTTCAATTAGTTCTCTTTTATTTGATGGGCGCCTCATTCGGACAAGAGTTTCCAAACGGTGCCACAAGTTTTCGATAGGATTGAGGTCAGGACTGTTTCCTGAACAGGATAACAATTCACTACTCTTCGTACGAAACCTCTGTTTCACTAATTGTGGCGGGAGGTGAATACTGCAGCAAAATAAATGAAGCTTTTTTGGGAAAGAAATCCCCGATGGAAGGTAGAAGTTTTGGTTCTAGAATGTGTCAATGTATTTTCTGGCATTCAGTGTTCCATCGGTGACATGAAACGACTAATACCATCTTCTGATATGCATGACCAAATCTTAACACCAAGCGGATTCTTCACAGTAGCCTGAATGCAATCAGGGTGTATCTATTCTCTATTCTACGTCTAACATATTTTCGCCCATCACTACCGAATAACTATATCTTAGTTTCATCGCTCCATATAACTTGTGACCACTGATCAACTGTCCAATTAACGTGTTCCTTTGTCCACTGTAGTCTTTTTAGTACTGTTGCAAATTGAGGAAAGGCTTTTTTTCGTGGAATTCCACCTCTTAGTCCACATCTATTAATCTTCCACTGAAAGTTCTTGTATTGAAGTAACACCAGCATCGTTCAGATCACTTCTAATGGTTGTTGATGACATTCTTCTATCTTCGAGACATAGTTTCTTTATTCTTCTGCCATCAACAGATGTGGTGAACCTTTTTCGGCCGTTTTCTGCTTTGTTTTTTATTGAATTTTCCTCTTAATATATTAAACAGAAATTTCGGACTCCAACTTCGGACTAGTCACTGAACTACCCACCCGTTTTGGGCGTTCGGGAAATGTTCGGTTTTCTACGTTACTACAATTCGTTTAAATTCGATAAAGATTGAAAAAGTCTATTAAGGAGTTTTTCTTTATTACCGTTAGTATCTAGACCTAACACATTTAACACACAAACTATATCATTTACAGAAAAAAAGAATTGCATATTAACTTCTTGCAAGTTCTGTAATTGTCATAAAATATTCGAAAAGTGATTCATTTTTACGCAATTTACGTCTAATTAACTGTCTATGAATTTCAGCAGTATTTAATTGATAGCACAATTCTTTTAATAAAGCGTTTTTAAACGAAAGCGGTGTGGTAAGATGAACGTTGCGTACATAAAAAATTCTTAGCCTGATCTTCAATCAAAGTATTGGCAAATATTTTTTTTTGCTGTTCATTCAACGAAAGGGGGAAAAAAGTTCAGAAAGATTCTTCACAGTTTTTATCATTTGTATCAGAACCAGTAAACTTTCGATGTGAATTTCCGAGATCTTTTAAAACAAAATAGAGGAAAGGGTCGAAAGTATTAACAGACATGTTGTTATTATTCAATGACGGAGACATTACAGAAGGGGGAGAAGGAATAAGTAAGATTTTTTTTTCTATTTCGTCACCAGAAATTTCGGAGTCACTGTTTAGCGATTTAGAGATTAAAGCCTGTTAGCGTAGTTTCAGTTCGCATTGTAAATTTTAATTCAACTTTAAATTCAGGTTCGTTCGTCGAGCCCCATGAGGAAGTTGGCATCGGTATGTTACAAAGAACCAAGCTCATTTTAAGAGGAAAAATAATTTATGAAACAATAAAAAACTATAGAAAAACACGGACACGCATAAATCTGTATACTTACACCTCGCGCTCTTTATATTCTAATCTGCGTTGCTGTAGCGCAGCTGGACAATTCCTTCAATATATATTAAGCATATTTAAAAAAAAATTTGTCTGGGTATGTGAGGGGAAAAAAATCTAAAAAAGTTTCTTTGATATTTAATACAAATTTTAGGTAAATAGTTTTTTTTGAAAATACGAATTCAAAATATTGAATGAAATAAAAGTGAGCCACTGTGCACAGTTTTCAAATTATTATAAAATACAAATGTATCAAAATCGTATATTTTCGTTGTAGCAGAAAATGAATGCCTACCTCTAAATTAATTTGGGGATATGATTCATATTTTATCAAAAACATTATTAAATTTTCAGTTTTTCAGAGGAAAAAATATGTATTCTCTAATACTCATGTCGTACTGTATATGCGAATTTCAATTATTTTTATTGATAGGATTGTATTAATTGACGTCGTACTGAGAAGCAATTCGAGGGCTATTGGCGATGGACCTCGTAATTATGAATCTCAAGTGACGAGGACAACGCCTGAGCTGACAACTCCTTCTCCAGATTTCCACACTGCTCTAGTGGAAGAATTTGTAACCTAGACCAGGTTAAACGTCCATCAGCCCAACTCTTCGGCGGGTCTTCGGAGCATCAGGGCTAGATCCCACGACTCGAACAAAAACAACACCGGCTGTGAGTTCGCGACCATGACTTACCACGGCCATCTTATTTTATTGAAAATAGTGCCGATCCCTTTCGTGAATTTTCTGGTAGTTTGAAATATTTTACGTTTAATATTTAAATTATTGTTCTTTTATTTTAATTAGTCTAAAGACTAATTAAATTAGTAGACTAAAGCAATAAATTGCTTCAAAAATTATATCGCATTAAATTCTGAATTTTTGAATAATATTAAAATTAGTATTTAAAAGACTTTAGCAAGATTATTATGGTAATAATTTTGCGGAAAACGTAAAGCAATATTCGAATACTGTTTTAGAATGTTGATTGACTCATTAATTCTTTACTAGACGATTAACATTATGTTGTGTTTAAGTTTAAATACTATTTCATTGTGAAATTTAGAAACGATTTCAATGCATTCCTCCTTTGAAAAAAAAAAAAAAAACAGTGAAAGTCTCCTACACACACAACTAATAAAGTTGCGGTTTTTAATCATATTATGCTTGGGTAAAGGGGGGGGGGCCCCACTTTCCAACTACTTTCCACCATTTTTGTCTCTGTTAACTCGCCGTAGTCGGGTGAATGGCTACTAAACCGAGAGTTAATTTGAATAGAGCTATAATAAAGTTTCAACATCGATATGAATTTTCTGGGTAGAGAACATTTACATTACAGAGTAACTGGTTAATTCGAAAAATAAATTTAGGATCACATATGCTATTTTTACTATATGAAAGTCATTTGCCTGTAACAAAAAATAATTAATAAAAGAACAGTTAAAATAATTCAAAGAAATTGAGTTTATGGTTTTATAAGCTAATCCTTAATGGATGGCTGTTTTTTACTGGCATTTTTTTTCTTTTTAATCTCTTGTGTAACAAATATTTTTTTTCTGAAACCGAGATCCCTGCTGCTCAAAAGAACTTAGTAATAGCTCTACTGCTTCAAGGGCCTTAAAATATGAGCAAAGAGTCTATTTTGATATATATTCCTCATTATCTGAAATCTCTTCACCTAGAATATCTTTATCCTCTGTTTATGTCCCAACTGCTGATTGATCATTATCAATCGTAAAAGCTTTTTGTTTACTTTTTTACACATTCTTTCAACATTTTTTGTTATTACAGAAATCTCTTAAAGGAAAAAAAAATAATTTTTTAACTCTTAAAATTTGAATGTATTTAAAAAAAATTTGTTGTATTTTTTCTTAGAATCTTAGAGAATGTTGAAGATATTTTTATTTAAAGAGAAGAAAAAAAAAAAAAAATTAGAGGTTGTGTCCCACATATTGATTCGTTGTTTGATTTTAAGGGCATACTAGATCAAATTGCTCCAGCTCACATTTTGAGAAATATTGCTTTAAATAAATAACTTTTGCACTATTTGAGCTGTGAATCTCTTTTTGTATAATGATATCATTCGCTTGTTTTCAATATAATAGGCATTGGTCGTAGTTTTGAATATGTATATATTTTTTTCACGGGTGGCAAAAAAAATTTCATTAACTAAAATATTGGGAAAACTGCAAATTTTTTTCTGTATTTGTCCGTTTTTTATTGAAGTATTTAAAGAAAACATTGAAGTAATTTTATTTGAAAAATCACGAATTAATATGATATGAAACTGACAAAATTATTTGACCAATGAGCTTATCTTTATTTTGTAATTAATACAAAAATTGAAAATCAGATGTTTTAACAAACTTCCACTGTAACGACAAACAGAGTTGCATTTTCAAACCAAATCAGTTTCGGGTTGTCAGTTTCTTTTTCTCAGAATTTTCTTCCTAAACTTGAAAATTTAGATCCGGGTTGTCCTACAAATCACTGCGGAGATCCACTAGCGAGTCATACGATTCTGATTATAAAATTTGTGTCAAATAAAATTTTCTCTCTGTGTTCCTTTCCTTTAAGAAAATATCCTAATACCATTTTTTTCATCAGTTCTTTTGTTGTGATTGTATAACTTTAAATTTCTTCATGGTTGTCGTCGTACAATGCTGAAGAATGAGACAAAAATTCAACACATTATTTTCAGATTTTAGAACTTCCCAATAATTAATATTACAATCTTACCTCATTATTCTCAGAGCAAGTCTATCCAATTCAAAAGATTCTGCAGGCCACTTTGGAAGCGGATTTTATGAATTCAATTTATCATCTGCTTTTTAATTATGGCACTTTTAACTCCAATCTAAATTCGTACATTAAAAACTACTTCTACTTTTACCTCGCAAGTCGCGAGAAGTGACTTATCCTCCCGAGCTTCATTAAAGAAATAGAGGACAGTCTGTAATAAATTAAGAAAAATTATACTGTATTGAATGAAACGTATTTGTATGAGACATGTGGCCGCGGTAGCCTAGTGGTCAAGGTTTCGGATTCGTGGCCGACGGTTTTCGTTCAGGCGCGCGTTCGATCCTTGGCCGCCAAAGACTCGCCGTAGTTGGGGCTGATGCACGCTAAATCTATCGGGGCCCAAAGTCCTCCTCGGGCGGGGGTGTTCGGCGGGGGGGGGTGCCAGCTCAAGTGTCACCCTCGTCACTTGACCGTGGTTCAAAATTACGAGGTCCGTCGCCAACAGCCCTCGTGTTGCTTCTAGTGCGACGTTAATAAAAACTAAAATAAACTTGTATGAGACATTATTTAAAAAAAAAAACTGCGTTGCACTCATAACACAACGCTGGTGCTAAGCTGTTGGCGATCAAAAAACACCGAGCAGTCAGTCTGTCTGGACCCATATCAGACCACCTGCTTTCTGCTCGCCTCGTGCGTCGCATACCCGCCCAGTGTCTAGCAATGCCGCCATCCCGCACTCTCCAGTACGTTTGCTGGTTAGGTATATAATATTTATTCCCCACTCACACTCAGGCGCTTTTTAAAATGAGCTCAACTGTATAATTGTTTCTGGAGAAAAATATAGAAGACAAATTTCGAAGAAAGTTGAACATTCTCATGGTAATGGGATATATGAAAGGCTTATGGAGGAATGAACTTATCTACTTTTATGTATTATAAAAGTTTTTGCGGACCCACGACCATTTCCACAAGTCATAAGTTGGTCACCGCTGCTGTAGACAGCAACATATTTGATTCTATTAATTTTTGTTAGAATCAATCCTTTTTTTTTTCATGTGTAAAATATATTCTATACTTCGTCTCTCTTACAAAACTACAATGCTAAATTAATATCTTTAACTTTACTTGTTTAAGTAAAAAAATTGAGTATATTTATAAAATATTTTAATAATTTAAGAACGTTCGCGAATGATAAAATGTGGATATATATGTTAATTTTAGGACTTTTTTTTTTCATCCGAAAAAGTTTTGCAAGTTTGGAACTATTCCCCGTGACAGATATAGACAGCCTTAAAGATATAACGTTGCTGCTTCTCATTGGCCATTCTAAGATCATCTTATAGCATATTATTTTTTGAAACTTTTGGGATGGAGCCAAAACAGCATGAAAGTAATAAATTATACGTTACGTATTTTTATTAACATTTGTAAAAAGAAAACTATTCCAAATAAAGGCGAACAAAGAAGAAATAGATAATTTGATTTGATAAGGAGCATTACGTTGATAGAAAATGTTTGATTCGTTTTTTGTATGGCTAGAGCACAAGCTTCTAAATTTTTTAGTAGTCATGTTTCTTTTTCTTTTCTTTTCTTTTTCTTTTTCTTTTTTTTGCTAAGCTTCCGACAATTATAATTAGCCATTTTGAATTCGTGAATTTAATGTTAATGCTATAGAATTTCTACTTTTCTCTTCAAACATAGGCTATTGTATTTAGTTGAATGCTATAAAGAGTAATGGGAAGGGTAACAATACTAATAGCAATGAAGAATTCAGAGGTATTATATTTTTCTTCTGATATTTGAAAAAAAAAATCAATTTTAATGATTCTCTAATAAGTTTTCACAAATTGCGAGGTCCGTCGCCTATAGCCTTTTTTTGTTGCATCTCAATGCAACATCAATCAATAAACAATCACAATACGTTTTCACATCTTTAAAAATGACTAAAAATAGTTTCAGAAATCTATATTGCAATAGCAATCATTATTAATGCTCTTTCAGACGTCCTTTAATGCATTCAAATAAATATATGACGACTCCTCTTCGTTATTTAATCCAACGGCCATTTTTTCTTTCAATTAAATTGTTAATAACCACTGAACTGTTGAAAGTTGCAAGAGTAATTACTTTAATTTTCAATGAAATACTTTATTTTTCAATGAAACACACATCGATGAGGTCGCTCTCTCTCGAATCTCAATTAATTCAACAATCCTAGATCACGATACAAGTATGAAATGTTAGCTTACCAAATCACTCGTTCTGATTTCATCAACTTTTCACAAACAGACGATTCTTATCTTTATACTTCAACTAGAATTTGCTTGAATCCCATAAATCTAATTAAGGTGCTTCAATCCAAGTTATAAATATCTATCTGAAAGTCGTTATCCTCTATCTCCATTCATTTCCTTTAATTCAGTTTCTTTTGTATATATCAATTCACTTCATTTATCACTTTTGTATTGTTCAATTCACTTCATTTTGATCTTCATCTAATATTACGTTAGCGAATTAAGAATGGCTGGTAGGCAGTTAATTGATTATGTTAATTAAGCTCAATAATTAATCCATTGATATCATAATTTAGTTTTCTTTGAGCCACACAAGAAATTTGATGTCTTATTTATCCAGCAGCAATGAGAATTGCGAAAGTTGTTAAGAGGATCCCATATATATATATATGACTATTGTTTAATGAAGCGACATACGAGGATGGTTCAAAAAGTACTAGGAATGGGGAAGGGAGTAACTTACTACAGTGTTGCCCATCAATTGTTTTCCCTTTTTCTAAGGAGCTCTTAACTCCCTTCTCATCATAAAAAGCCATCGTTTAACTTTTCCAGTTGATGAGACCGTCTTCGTCTTCTTTGGAGCAGATGCATAGGAAGCAATTCCTTGTTTTGATTCTTGCTTGGTTTCCGGTGTATAATGATGAAACAATTCGACATAGCAGCACTCAATTTTTTATTTGGCAGCAAATGGTTGTCGCAACAAAATTCACTTATGAATCAGCATTACGTTTATTTTGGCGCAATTTAGCAGCTCACTTTGTCAGCCCCTGTTGTTTTAGCAACGCCACCTGTTATCAAAAACAGTTACTTTTTGATCCATTTCACAAGCGTAATATACAAAAGAACACTTGATAATGGAGCTTACTAAAAAAAGAAAACCAATGAAATACCGGTTGTGTGTAATCCGAGAGCCCTCCTTGATTTAGATTAAAGCAGTTGTGAGACGGGTTATTTGTGTCAAATATCTCTTAATTTTTGTTCTGTCATCAGTTGATAAGAATAATATCAGAGCTATTTTCCTTTCTGACGTTCCACACCCCGCCATGAAATAATCGGAGATTTGGTTGATTGTGAAATATACTGTGCAACCTCCATTATATTTTGTGATATCATTTAAAGTTACAATTTCTGGGAATTTGCGACTGTAATTAGCATCTATGTAACCGCTAAAGTTTATAAGAAAGCTGTTAATGTGATTATCACCTAATTTGTGATGTTAACGTGCGGAATCAAGAGTTTTCCGCATTTTACCTGGGTAATGTGCACATTAACGGCTCCCGTATCCTTAAAATTCAAAATTTTGTTTCTCTCATTTCCTTTCCCTCTCCCTCCGCTTTTAGTTTAGTTTCGCCAGCGTCTTGTCGTCTCCGGTTGTTTTTATTTCTCATAATTTGCGTCGGCTCTTAGTGCGCAGCATAGCCAATTCTGTTTTCAAATTCGTTTGTGCCTGTTAGTGCGTGAATCTGTGTCTTGATTTCCTTAAAGCAGATAAATGTAGCTCTTAATATGCAAGCAAGCACCGAATTGATGAAAAAAAAAATGAAGGAAAGGTTCTTTGCAAATCTTTTTAGATAAAATTCAAAATATAATAAGTGTTTTAATGACAAAACGAAAGAATTATTCCATAATTGAAGATGTAAAGCGAATAAAATTTTCCAAGAACAAAGAATCATCTCGAGATAATCGAGTAATTCAAAGGTATGATGTGTTGACTGTACATGGATGTGAAAAACTCACTAAACCGTTGTCAGATGCGCGAGTAAGTGTGAAAAAGTTTGTTCATGCCAAAAAATTGTTTGACATGTTGTCCACTGGCCACAATGGAAGATACAGAATGATCAAGCAATTAAATATATGGGAAAGGGTGTGTTGATAAAACCATCAGTACCCCATAATTTAATTTCAGAAGGTGTGTGAGAGGCAAAGAACTATTCATTTATTTCAAACTTAACATTCACAACTTTAAAACTTAACTTTCCAACTTTATAATAACTCGACCTTCACAGGTCCGGAATCTGCGAAGCAAGTGAGAGGAGAAAAGGTCGTTCCCTCTTTTTCTTTAAATCTGCTTACAGCTCCGCAGTCCAAAATGACGTCAAAAAATGAAGTGGGAAGCCGCCACAAATACACTTCATAAAAATATAATCGAAGACCAAATAAAAACGACTTTGGATTCATGCGAACTTTATCAACAAAACAACAAAGTGCGGAAAAAGGGATTGTCATAAACCGATTATTTCATTGCATTTCAATAGCAGATGCTGAATGGATCTCATCAATTATTTATCTCCACCAGACAGAAAGTTTTTTCTCGTATACCAATACCCCTTAACAGAGTTTGTCGTATTGAAGCCGCTCAGATTAAAATGGGCAGATGAAGTAACCTATAACTTGCTTGATGTTTTTCTCATTTTTGGTGTTCCAAGTATTTTGCATTCTGATAACGGACGTGAATTTTGTAATAAAATGGCAGAATGTGTTGGGACCAGAAATCAAAAGGGCTAATGGCATACCTAGACGCAGCCATTGTCAAGGAAGTGTAGAACAAGCGAATCAAGACATTGAAAACATTCTCGCTACTTGGATAATCTAACTAACGAGTGGATTGAGAGCGAACTATTTGTACAATTCATGAAGGATCGTGCCTATTATTCTGAAATTTAAATAAATCCATACGAAGCCAAAGTGCTCGGCAAAAGTGGGATTGTGTTCTACTATTATATCACGGAGTGTATTATATTCGATAAATACTGAATTGGACTTTGAAAAATTAGAAGATTCACAAGAGACTGTGGTTATGTTATCACAGTCAAATCCTACTCAAGAGGACATTCTGTTATACGCTGCCTCTACTGAATCACCTACAGAAATACAAGAAATTATCGATAATCTTAAGCTCGTACCTTCTACATCGTTGATTGAGGATACAATTATGAAGAATATTTATTTACCCTGCACTTTCAAGGAATCACCTCTGTATGTTGAAGAAGTCGTCACTGGGTTACCCTCAACTGCAGCAGAATCACCATCACAGTTTCGTACAGAGCCTGTAAAGAGACAAGATACAAGACAGGGTCTGTATTGCTTGCTCAAAAGCAAGGTGCTTACAAGTGTAAATCGTGGGATACGAGTATGTTTGTTCACGTAATTTGTAGTGAAATAGATCCTAAAGAGGAAGGGAATGTATTGAACAACATATGTAATAAGAATATGGACCAGAAAATCCAGCTTGATGATGCCAAGAAAGGTTTAGAAAAGCAAAGAAAATGTTAACGGTTTCTAATGCAAAGCACCCAAGTGTCAATGAAGATGTCACTGTGTGAATTTAAGCATCCCAAGTAAACAAAACAAAAGCTGTTACCCATTCGATTTTAGATGTGGTTCTTAGTAAAACAAAGAAAAGCTTTTATAAGTTTAGTACTAAAACGGGTATTTTAAAACAACTGCACACACAATCTGAATTCAGTGTTTGCAAAAAGAGATTTTTAACGATAATTGTCCGTGTTGTAGAAATATTACGTCAAACAACTATAAAACAGTACCTTGGTACTGGGCAAATTTTCAGACAAAGTGACTGCATTTCTAAATGTACCACGAATAGGTGTGTTTGTTGCAAAAACCGCTCAGTAATTCACGCTTCTTTAGATCGCACAAATACGTAAGCATAATTGTAAATTCATTTCCTTAATTGTTATAATATTTAGCACCATTTGATTTTTTTGTATTATAGTTTTTTAATTGATTGATGATTGATTCTATTAAATATTGTTAATTATTTGATTGTATTAACTTGATTCTTTAGAAATTGAAAAATAAATCACACACACATTGTTACTTTAAGTGTACTGAAACGTTGTAGTTGTTCTAGCAAAAATCTTATTTTCACTTTAACGAGTGCATAGCAAATTATGTGTAGATTATCTAGTTAATTTGGAAAATGAACAATTTTCAACACTTTAACTGATCACTGTTGTTAATCTACACATTACTTAGATCATCTGTAGTATAACAGATCATGTGTAACGTTCAGCGGTAACGCCTACACCGTTTCAGATCACGTATATTTGGTGGAACAAATAAGCCGTGTTACACACTTACACATACTGATTATAGATATTCTCTATGAACTGGCAAACGTTTACTAATCGAGAACATCTCAATAAGTAGAATAAGTTCTATAGAAATTTACTCCTTTAATGCTGGTTAAAGTTAGATAAATTAGTAATGGGATACATAACTGCAGTGTAGTCCATTAATCGTTTCTTCTTTTTCTAAGAAGTCCAAAGTATAATGCTCTTCGTATCCCAAAAAGTCGCTGTCGTAATATTCATGGCCGAAAAGACTATCTTTGCCTTCTTTGGATCAGATTCTCCTTACACATCACATTGTTTCGATAGTTACTTTGTTTCCGGTGTATTATGATGAATCCAGGTCTCTTCGGTGGTGAGTATATCACACAAAATGATGACGTTAACTTGTAATGCTTCCTTAATATTTCTTTCTTCCATTACGAAAATTGATTAGTTGGTTTCAAAAATATATAGTAGATAGAATGGAAAATTGAGTTCAATTAAAATGAAAGCCAATGATTTTTATTCACTTTCCTGAACATTAAAGTTAAATAGTTAATATAACTTTCTCTGAAGTTAAATTGCTCCAAACTAGTCTTTACTGAAAATATAACATATACTAAAAGCTAATTTCACTTGTCTGATCGAACCGATCGGATTCGAGTCTTTAACTATTACATACTTGAGGGTTCGAGTCCTGAACCCTTTTTCTATCACTTCTAGGATCTCTCTGATCGCTCCTTAGATTTCGAACAACTTGTTCTGACGCCTCTCTTTGATTCATTCTCACTCTCTTCGTTGATTATAAACGTAATTTATCTAATCTTCATAACTTCAATCAATAACGAATATAAACAAAATCAACAGGAGTAGGGGATAAAGTCATCACTTGTGTGTGTGTGTAATTTGCCTTCATGGAATCTCTTTGCTTGTTACGAAATTGCCTTAAAAACGCGAGTTTTAATATACAATTTTCTAAACAATGTAAGAATTTGGCGTCGAAAAAATGCTAACATAAAAACAAAACTTGCATAGCAGTTATATCGATACGATACGGACAATTTGGTTGGGATTCCATGTTCGGGTATTTTGCCTGTGCATGAAATTATGATAAACAAGGGTACATTGACTTTAGTCTAATCTACATGAGTCCCGTTTCACTTATTGGGCGAACTTTCCTTTTTAGCTATGAAAACAAAAAAGTGCCCAAGGAAAGTTGAAGGGAAAATTCGTGACAGAGCGATCTGTTTCAAACTCGTCACTGCACCAGTAAAATTTTAATTTGGCAACAAATGACAGCCAAATCAAAACTAACCAATGAATCAGTGTCGAAATTGTTTCAACGTCGTTCAACAGATGACATCACACAATAGTACAAGGGTCGTTCAATAAGTCCTTAGAAAATCTAAAAGATAGTGCTCGTTGCATCAAAAATTGTTCGTTTTTATTAAACATCATGACTCACTAAACAGCTGTCTAAGTCTCAGTTACTCGTATTCGTGATCATGACGCCTTTCGCATCTCAAAAATTCTTCGCCGTAGCTTCGTCATAGCCGATGACATACTCCTCGTCTCTCTGGAGCAGATTTCCCGGAAGTAACCCATGGTTTTAATTGGTGCTTGCTTTTCGGTGAAAAATGATAAATTAGGTTTCGCCGATGGTGACAACTTGACGCGGCAGCAATCAAATTTTGATTTAATAACAAATGACTACCAAATCAAAACAAACTTATGAATCAATCTGAAATTTATTTTGGCTCATTTAACAGATGCCAACAGTCAATGGTAACAACAATTTATCTTAATGATGCAATCTGTCTTCAAATATAAATTTTTGAAAAACCCTCTTAACTCCAACTTGCCTTAGCAGCGACATCTATCCTAAAAAACTATCGTTTTTGAACCATGCTCGTGGATTAGATTAATATCCTGCCGGAGCAATTAATGAGATTTCAGAGTGGCGGTTCAATATCCATCTCGAAGGTGCTTAGAAAGAGTGTTTGAATACGTGCTCAGGTGCGGGTACTTTATAGTCCTTCAGTAAAAAAATATAAGTAAAACAAAATTTAATCGAGTTTTTATTTTAAAATGGACTGAAAAAATATAAAAGTAATCTTTTTAAATGTAAACTATTACATAATTTATAAAAGCTTGAGGCGCTTTACTACGATACCTTGGTGATTACCGGTAAATTAAGTACCTAAGTTACTGACTGATACATGAGATCAAAAGAAAGGGAGAAGTACTGACATGCCTCCAGCTTTTATAAATTATATAACATTTTACATTCACAAAATTATTTTTATACTTTTTAGTCCTTTAAATAAAAGCTTGATTTCAAAATGCTTTCAACTCATATTTATTTAATTTTTTTAATCTAGAAATTTAAAATTAAAAAAGGCAATTATGTGAGCAATACGTTTGCGCGTTGTTAGGTGACCCTCCTCCCCGTACATCGGTCACTGCTAGATCAAACTATAGTACAGTATTGTCATCAAAGTTAAGCAAGTATGCAACAATTCAACTCAACTGGGTGATAGATTGAGGGTTAAAATTCGAGGAGAAGTTTTGAACGGGGAAAATATAACTACATACATATGAACATAACAAGTTAAGTAAAAGCTTGTAAAAAGACAATGAAGGATATTGTAATATATTTCATAGAGCATCAAATGTCTAACTTCTGCGAGAGCTGAATATCAATAGTACGCATATTATTTTTAAATAAATGTGCGTAATGTAAAACCTTTTATTTTAATGATGTTTCGTTTTTACAATGTGTACATTTATATATGCTGTTACAAAAGCATTGAAATAAAAAGCGATTTTTCCAAGTTTTAATTATCAGATTTAAAGTTTTCTGATCCCATTTATTTCGAAAGTATTCAAAAAGAAAATAACAGTATACACAATACAAGAATAAAAAGGACAAATGACAATGAATAAGTTAAAAATAAGTATAGTTAACGTGCTATCCAAAATAAATTTCTTTTG
The DNA here is from genome assembly GCA_019974015.1 of Nephila pilipes. Taxonomy (NCBI): domain Eukaryota; kingdom Metazoa; phylum Arthropoda; class Arachnida; order Araneae; family Nephilidae; genus Nephila; species Nephila pilipes. The sequence goes on along the minus strand of BMAW01047005.1, from coordinate 212,956 downwards.
AAAGCCGATTAAAAAAATTGGGATGCTCGACTCTGTATTTTTTTGACCCAATTTAGAGAATCCCAGTCTAAAAGTCCCCTTTTTTAAAAAAATAAATCCTTTCAATTCCTTTTTTTTTCAAACTATCGTTATTTTGGTAACGCTGATATGTTTTCACGGTGTGAGTCTAACATGTAAATCCAACACCTATCTAGATCTTTTTATATTACAATAATGTGAGCGTGTATTATTTTTATTGTTTCAAATGGAGTATTGAAACATGATATTTGAGTGTATAATATGTAATTTTATTCATCTCTTTTCTGTGGTTTTTAATAAAATTTTAGAACATGTGCATTTTTTAGAAAAAAAGCTTTTTGCACACAAAATTAATACAATTTGTCTCATTAAACTGCTTTGAATCTTAAAAATTGTTCTTGCATCCAGATCGCATTTTTTTTTTCAAATTACAATTTCAAAGTAAAATAATGTACAGGTATTTATACACACATTGAAGAGTTTTTGGAGTTCTTGTAGATTATGACTTACCCTTGAATTTGAATTAATGGAAAAGAGGGTTTTTCAAATTGTGAGAAGTGCTCATTGAATTTTGAAAATCTTAGGATTTCGTTACAAAATCAGATGTAATAATAAAAGGGAGGCCATAGGGATGGAGACTAATTTGAAGACCAGAGTTTGCTATATTGGGAGCGTCATCGAGTTTCTAAAGCTGCGATTTATTAAGAAACAGGTGTCATTATATCTAGCGGCCGTAATATTACGGTGAATTACGTCACTATAACGTTGTCATTGTAAACCAGTGATGTGGTTTACTCGCATGTAATGCTCTCTAGGAAACTATGCCATCTGGTTTACCTAGACAACGTTTTAATGGCGTCTTACACCGTAATATTGCAGCCGCCAGATACTGACTCGAATTCCTAGGAAACCATAGTTTAAGATCCAGGTGTGCGTCCTGAACGGAGGAATATTTTTTTACAGATTCATTGGTTGTGTGTGATCTTTTTTCCACGTATTTATATATTCCACTAAAAGAGCAACATTACCAACCATGCCTTGTGATTTGATAGAGATTCATTCAATTATTAAATCAGAAGTCGAACTCCTCATTAAATTGGAATAAAAGTTATCTTATTCAGATAATTATTTACAAAATTACATTCTTGTCTTTCTGATAATATCGAATGCGTCTGCATTCGCCGAGAATTCTTTAGCGGATTCTGGGGTTGCAATAGAAGCAAAAAGATAAAAAAAAACCAAAAGAATTCTAAATTCTTATCTCCACAGCAGCTTCAAGGGTGTGGTTTTTGCTCAGTTGACGTCCTCAAGGGTCTCTTATGGTGATGAACGTGACACCATAAGAGATCCGTGATTAGCGAAATATTTAGAAGTAATTGGAAGAATATTGGTGACGAATCTCGTAATTGTAAGCCTCAGTCAATCACGAGAACGATACTAAAGTTGACACCCTTCTTATCGAATTTCCAAATCACCTCAAAGCTAGGACTTGGGAGTTCCGATAGATTTAACGTGCATCAGCCCGATACACAATGCGTCTAGAGTGGCACCGTGACTGAAACAACTCCGGCAGTGAACTTATGACAGCAACCACTCGGCTAATGCGACTGCAGAGATATTTCCAAAAATTAAGAATTTCGGGTTTCATACTAATTTGTCGAATGCACTTCGGGTTTCATAATTGGCAGCTCTGCCGCTACTATTTCCTGATCGGATAACGGTTTCCTGTTCCGAAACATTCAAAAAGATGAGCCAGCTTTATCAGCTCGGATGCAGTGCACATTAACCTGGTTATCATGCGAGGCAGTTTTTAACTTTACTTGCTTTTAATTTGAGTAAAATGAAAATCCAGTCTCGATACAAGAACGCGCTTGGAAAGCAGGAAATAAGTCAATATTAAAAAAGTGTGAGCATAATTTTTAAAAAAATGTAATTAAGATTCTTAGTGTTACATTGTTTTTGAAGTTCCCGTCTGCTAGCCATTTTGATTTTATGGACGTAATGCTAATCCTATGAAATGTCTACTTCCCTCCTGAAATGAAGGTTGTTTTATCTGAATACAATAAAGTGTATTCGTCAAAAAAAAAACAAAATGTTTCTGCGGAATTATATTTTCTTCTGATTTCTTAAAAAAATTGTGCATATATTTTAAGGATTTGTTTGTTGGTTTTCCGGTTTTTAAAAATGTTTTAATGTATTTTCAAAAGACGGAGAAAAAATACAAATTTGTTAAAGTTTTCATTTTTTCATTCATTTCGATGCACTTTATTACATTCAAAGAGATAAAATAGTTTTAATTTGAGAAAGTTTGGAAATTCCATAGGATTATATATATATATAACATTACGTGCAAGGAATCAAAATGGCTGGTAGACGGGAGTTTTAAGTCATCGTTTTTACATTTTGTACATCAGTCGAGTATTATTATTATTATTATTTTGCCGCTACATCTTATCCCAAGTTTTGTATTTCTTCTTTGATAAGAAATCTCAATCAGATTTAATGGACTCCTGTAATTAAGGTTTACTTTTGATTTCATGACGTAATAATAATTGCTACTATTTTCTAATACCATCCTCAAATCTGTTCTATTTTATCTATTTTGAATGCAAAAAGTGAAAACGAAAGTGCAAAAAATAATAAAGGTTTCTGTGGAATTACATTTTCCCTCATATTTTTTAAAAATATTTTTGCTGCCATTTAAATGATTCGCTAGTGAAGATCTTCAAGTCTTTAAAAATATTCAAAAATATTTTTAAGAATCGGAGGGAAAACGTAATTCTACAGAAACCTTCATTTTTTTTTTTTTTTCCAGATGCTCTTGATTCACACAGATAAAACAGTATACATATGAGGATGGTAGTTAAAAGTCCAAAGGATTAACATATGTTCACGAAATCAAAATGGCTGGTACACTGGAGCTTTAAAGTATGTATATGCTTGCAAGCCAATCAGCTCGTGAGTGGTTCAACATCAAAATGTGAACCACTCACGCAGTATGTGCATCAAAAGAACTGCTCGCGAGCCTCTCGCAGAGATCCATCTACTGCCCGTTAATCAACGAGCACGAAGGGAATAGCTGCTCACATTGGGTTCAGATTCGTTAATTTTCTTTCTGTTCACAAGCATCCAGGCGCCATTGTCTGTTTTGACTTGTGACTGGTGGTTCGCGGTCGGTTTGTCCTTTCCTATGGATCGCTGGAATTTTATTGTTCATACACGTCGCACTTAGAAGCAAAAACGAGGGCTATTTGTGTATTTAAATATATCAGGACTCGAACCCATGGAAACAATGTCGACCGCGAGTTTGCGACCATGTCCACTCGGCTTTCGCGGTCGTATGGATCGTTAAAAGCTTGTCATGTAAATAATTTCAACGAGTGGCCCTTCATACACAGGGATTCACCAACTTACCACCAAATTATGTATCTGTTTCGACAAACAGGCCGTAAGTCGGATTTATACTTTTTAAAGCTTTTTTTTTCTTCACTCGTAGGGGTTGTAAATTGTACATAACAAAAATTCAATCTACTTGTATGTACGGATAATTACTATACATAATGTGAAAAATGCAGATTATAATATGCATTTGATCCGAGTCTGTAACAGAACAGTAACCCTGAAATTGTATGCTAAGAATATGGAATAATAAATATAATCTCGTACATACATCAGAAATGAATGTAAGAATCTATTTCATATGAAAAAATAGTTTTCTTCCCGTAGATAAAAGTTAGTTGTTTCAGAAAGTTACTTCGAAAAATAAAATGGGATTTAAAAAATGCTGAGCCTCGGATGTCTGTATAATACCAACAATAACACACACACAATAATAATAGATATATATATATATATATATATATATATATATATATATATTCATCGCAGTGGAAGATTTTGTATGACTTGAAAAAAAAAAGGCTCAAAATATTGGCATTAGATGGCGTTATTGCAGATAACTCCATTGAAGTAACATATGCATATCGCTGACTCAAACACAAAATTAGGATGCAAAAACATTGAAAACTGCATGCAGGGATAATAGCCTTTGTTGCTCTATATCCCATAGAGCAAACCAATCAATCAATACTGCATACTCATTTTTATAAGCAAAAATAATAATGCTGTATCATGTTATTATGATTGTAAAAATGACGTGCATTTTTACCATCACAATAACATGATGCGGCATGGACGTATAAATTTATGTATTCATGTTATACGCAAATTTATCATTATAATAGTTACTAAACAAAAGAAGCAATACGTAAAGTATTTCTGACAAATACTGATTTCTTAAGATGTTTTTCTAAACGTTATGTTTGATTAATCCAAGAAACGGAGCTTCGCTAGCAAGCACTGAGTATAGATTTTCAAGCTTTTTGACCGACCACCCTGATCCGAAAAAAATTAATTATTCACCACCTCCTTTCTAGGAAAAAAAACGCATTCTTTCTTGAAGTGCAACCCATAGATTTCCAACTTTATTCTGCTCTTGCGAAAGCAATTTATTCTATGCAATTAAAAGCACACTCTAGCTTTGAGAAGATAAGAGAGTGGCCGCGGTAAACAGTAGTCATGGTCCAGATTTGCGGCCGGCATTGCTTTCATTGAATCGTGGACTGATGCCTCTAAATACCCGCTGTGCATTGAGGATGCTGTATATTAAATCTGATCGAGGTTCCAAGTCCTCCCGAGGCGTGATGTGGAAGTTGAAGAAGGAGGTACCAGAACTCAGGTGTCATCTTCACTTGACCGAGGTTCAAAATCGATAAATTCATGAGACGTCATGATCACGTGACATCTTTATCACGTGTAACCCGCTGATGAAAACAAGTCTTGTATTTGTTTGTTTTGCGCTGCGTTTGTGAAATGTGTTTTGCTTCATAAGCTAAAGTGATTTACATTTTACTGAATATATTACTTTTTAATTGAATATGATATTATTATCACTAAATTTTTTTAAATAAAAGTTTGACTGTAAACAAATGCTTAACCTTATTTTTGGATTGCTGTAGTATACAAGTATTGAATCATTTTTCTATCAACAAGCTGAAATAATGGCTTGAAATGTATTTGGTTTACGCTCATACATTTTGTTATAATTATGAAAACGTCCTAATTTAACTGCAATTTTCTAATATTTAAATAAAATGCTTTTTTTTACTGCTGTTCTATACAATTTCATTCACTAAGACTTTTGAAGAATATTTAGAGATTTTCAATAGGTTAGTATTTATTTTTAACATTTGTTTAAATTTGCGATATAGGGAAACACACACATTATATGGAATTTCATTTATCATGTATTTGTTTTTTTAAATGAAACACTAAAGAGAATTATTTAAAATAAAACTTAATGCTTGCTATCTGAACAAAATATTATTAGTAAAGTCATTATTTTTTTTTATCACATTATAATCTTTGTGACTAATTAAAATATCCGAAAAACTGGAGTATAATAAAGGGAATATAACTCAAATTTTTCAGTATGCACTTATTACTCTACAATTTTATTATCTAATTCAGAACTTTTATTAATTGACATATCTAATCGGTATTATAAAACTAATTTATAATGTAAAACACTGTTCTAAGTAATATTTTTGAGTATATTTTTTAGTTTATACAATTTTTTTAATAAATATTTTGAAAAATGTAATGTGTTTCTTTCTTATTACAGCATATACTATGGAAAAATTTTGATTGTAATTATTCTAGCTGATGTCTAACTTACCATATACACATAATTTCAAATAATTAAAAAAAAGTAAAGTCTACAAACATGGCTTTGAATTTCTTTTAATGTACCTCTCGTACATTATGTATATGGAATTAAATCCCATACAGTTTCCGCTAATATTTCCTAACTGTATTTAAGTTAACTAATTTAAGGTAAAAAGATGTCTTTTGGTTTCTTCTTAATTCGTAAGCAAAGCGTAACAGAATCCATGAGCATTTCGTAGTTCTTGTAAATTAATACTCCCTTTGAAGACTACTGGCTATTTGGAAAGTCAAGTTCAAAACACAGCCTTTAGATGATTTCTGCATTGTTAAGGAATTAAATTGATCAGAATAATTATCAAACTTCAACCCACCCAGGTTGTCATATATGTTAGTGCTGCTCTTAATAAATTTACAACTGCAAAAACAACTAATGTAACTTATATTTTGATATACGTAATACGTTTTAATTTAATGAGAAATAATCACATAGCTTTTTGTGTGTGTCTTGTTTCAAAATAATTGTTTGAATCTTCATTTTGGATTGCTGTAGCACTGTAGCATAAACTATTGAATCATGCTTCTATCAACAAGCTAAAATAATGGTTTCTAATTTATTTGGTTTACACACAGACATTTTTTTATGATTATGAAAGCATCCTAATTTAACTGATTTTCTTATATTTAAGAAAATGTTTCTTTACAGTTGTTAACAATTTAATTCAATAAGATTATTTCAGATTTTTAATATGTATTTATTTTTATTATTTGCTTAAATTGTATGGTGATATTTGTTGGCTTACATATTGAAAATTTTTAAATTTGAATGAATAATTAATGCAAAAATACTTAAATATTTTTAAAACATTGTATATTTTAAAGTTTACATTGTAATATCTTCAGAAATATTCTATTATATCTAAAGAATTGTTATTGATCAGTTTAGAAAGGGATTTTCATACGAGTAATTATTTGTGTACGTTGCTGACAATATTACATCGCAATCGTATCTTTAGTGACTTTTACTTCTTGACATTAATTCTTGAAAAGTTGTAAACTATAAAAGTTAAGTAATTTTAATAGTTATTATAGATCAGTGTTGAAAATTATTTTTCACACATGTAAATATTTGTGTATGATGCTGAAGAATAACATTATAGTACTATAGAATAGGATGTAGAATAACACTATAGTACTTAAAAAGCAGAGTTGTGAATTGCTACACTAATTATAGAGATGATTATATATATATATATATATATCCTCTTGTTTTCTTAAAAATATATATTTATATTTAAGATTTTACCATTTTAGAAGAACAGTTGTACATCAGTTTTTCCTTCTAATAATACTGTGTGGCAATGATAAAATAAGAAATTATACATACAGAATAAAATGTTGACAAAAATAGCTTTTATTCAAGATTATTCTTCAATGAATTTAAGTAAATTTCAGGTACTTTAGGACAGGAGTAAAATATTTCAGAATATGCTTCCTTTAAAGAATATGGTTTTAATTTAAATACAAATTTAATGTGTATTTTGATACCAAATTTTCACAATGCATTCTTTCTACCACGTCCCAAATACTATTCATCATATTATAATTGACTATCTGGTGTTTCATCACCATTGTCTTACATTTTTTAAGTCATGTGTTTTAAGTTCGTGACCTGGTAGGAAGAACCACAAACTATTTGTGCTGTAATACAAAATTGAATTTTTATATAATATTTAAGAATTTAACACGGACATTTCATACCTTAAGTTATTTTATAATGTGGCCTAAAAATGTTGCAAAAATTTAAATAAATGTTAGGTGCAGTTTATTCAGATATTATTCTATGCATGAGATCCAAAATTCATTCACGCAAAATAAATAATTTTTTTTATATTCGATACATGACATAAACACTATATTTATTTATAATTCATTAAATATAAAAACACATAGATTTTCACCATAGGAAAAGGCCGAGCATATTATCTAGCCCTTTTATTCGACATTTGAAATATTTATTTATATTCCAATCAATCACATTCAGTCATAAAAATCCTAAGCTAAATATTTATTTTTCAATAGACTGTGTAAGATAGTTCTGATATATTACAAAAGGACCTGATATTTGTATAATGCTCATTTACACAATTTATAACCACTTTCATTAACTTTAAAAGTACATGAATAATATTTTTAAAACTTTGCTGGTACCGAGACGAATCACCATGCAGAACTGAGGTTTTGGTGTTGGTGAGATGAAACAAGAATCACATTTGCCCGACAAGGCAAGGTAACAGATTGTTAAGTAGCATTCAAGATTTATAGAATGTAAATCTTTCTATTTCTCAAAATTACGTTTTATCTCCCTGTGATATCATTTCCATTAAGAATTCAATTTTAAAAAGTAACACTTTACATATATTTTTAAAAATCATACTGATTATCACTAATATTATAAGTTTTGGTATGTGTCTTGTTATTCACATAGTCAGAATTTTAATTTCTGTACTTCATTTTATAAAGTTTATTTACTTATTTAGTTTTACAAACATTTTAGTAAAAATTGTATTTGATTAAGAAATATTACTTTATATGAGAAAAAGAAAAAAATATTTTTGGGAAAATCTTAATGCTAGCAAATCATTATTAAATTTTAAATTGTGTATGGAATTTATATATTTGCATTTCTTTTTTAAAAAATATTGTTGATTCCTTTTTAAAACATTATAATCAATTTATGATTAAATTAATTTTGTTTGCAAAACAAATTTTAAGAAACTATAATTCAAAGTACAAAATTATAATTGTTTCAACTGTAAATCATGATATTACTGTCACAGCTTAGTTATACATCTTGATTAAAAGAGAAAATAATTTAATCCAAATTTAAATCCAATGTTACTTTATTTTTCAAACAGAATCAACCTGAAAATAAAAAAGTGTTTATTCATGAAAGACACTACGGTTCAGAAAAGCTTAATTACAGTTTAACTATTCACAATTATTTTTTAGACGGTTTAGAATAATTACAATACTAGAATAAATATTGGGGACTTAATTTTTAACATGATAGAATCAACCGATGATTTAAGGATTCATGAAAGGATAATCAACATCTTGATGATAATGAAAAATCTTCTATTTTGAAATACAAAATATGCTTAATCAAAGCAAAAATGTAAAAATAACTCAATGGCCATTAAAGGTCCAAAAATGCATCTTTTTAAAGCAGAAAATAATTCAAAGCTGATATCATATGTATATAAATAAACGCCAGAAGCAAGAATAAATAGGCTTAGCTTACCAAACGATATTTTAACAACACAATTAAACGAGAATAAAACAATAGATAGTTATATAAAAATTTACTCAGATTTTTTCTTGCTAAATGTATATAACTGAATAATGTAAGACATAAAATTAAGTATATTAATCGAAATAAAGTGGATGTACAAGATGTATATAACCAGCATATAGGGAAATCCTATGTGAACTCAGACCCCGCCGATTTGTTTATATAGCAATCATGTGATTTTGACGTGGGTCCAGTTGTCTGTGAATTTAGTCTATTACGAGTTCCGTCGCCAATAGTGCTCGCGTTGCTTCTCAGTGCGACGTTAATAAACAATGAATCATTCAAAAAATAAGTAGGAAACTCCATGGGATTTCTCCGTTACTGTAAGGAATTCGTGACGGCGCATCGAAGGGGGTCTTAATCTTGTATAAGCTTTGTTGATCGACACACTGTTGTGCATCTTGTAATGTATTGAGATTCGTTCACGCACAAGTAAAAAGGGGATTATAGCTATGCTGTACCAATATTTACTTTAAATATTACTTAATATACCTTAAATACTAGTTTTTTGAAATATATTAGAATATTAAGTTTTTAATTTTATTTTCAGAATATCAAGATGTTGATTAAAATTTAATTTATTTTTCGAAACTGGTCTGCATTTTTTTAAAACCCGATTAAGCAGGTCATGTAAATGTTATTATTTATAAGATTCTAACGATCTCCTTAGGGCTCTTCAGCACCCACAGACGGGTGATACCGACCCCGTAGGAAACCACAAAACTTAGAGCTGTAATGCCCATTGGACAGGGATGTGCCTATTCAGGTGCTGTCACTTGACCGAGAATCAAACTGTCGTCGTCAATATTCCGCGTGTTGCTTCAAATTGTGAATAAACAATTAATCAGTCAACCTGAAAAGACAACCATCTCAACAAATAAAAAACAGCCTACTGAGCAGATTTTATTAAGATAAAAGGCACATACATTTACAACAATGAAGATCTTTTCGTTTCTATAAAAAAAAAAAAAAAAAAAAAAAACTAAGAATAGTTTTCATGAAACATGGCGAAATTTTTATATGAAATCTTACTATAGACCACGACAATGAAATTTAATATTTGCAACTTTGAAGCATCGATTAAAATAATTGACGAAAAAAACCCAGAAATATCTCTAAGAAAAGATTTTGATTGATTAATTGAATTATTAAGTCACACTTAAAAGCAAAACCAGAGCTATTGGTGATGGATTTCGTAATATTTAACCTCTGTCAAGTGACAAGGACGACACCTGAGCAGGCACCCCCCTCTCCTAACTTTTAAGGACTTACAGCCTAAATAGATTTAACGTGCTTTAGTCCCTCTTCACGGTGGGTCTTTTGTGGCATCACGACTAGAACATAGGACCGGAACGCAACAGCTTTTACCATTAGCTGACGACCATGACCATTCAGCTACTGCGACCGCAGGCTTAAAGAAAATAATTCGATATAAAAACCAACGTTTTTAAAAACAACGTTTTTATATGGTGGCAAAGTTTATTAAAGAAAATTATTGAAATATTAGTTAAAACTGTTGGTTATTTTTAACTTTAAAATTTACTAAAAAAGAGATATTTGTGAGCGTATTAAAAAATTCATAATACTCATAAAATCAAAACATGCATTTGAAAATTTGTAAGTCATTCTATTAAAAAAAAATGGGAACCAGAATTCAGAAAAAATTATTGTGATAAGACATGGCGCCAAATATTGGAAACTTTCTTTCTTGGAATGATTACTGTCTAAAAGTCAGCAACCCTTACTATCTCGGAGATAGTAAAGGGGAGATAGTATCTCCTCTTTGTGAGTACAATAGTTTTACGAGGCTTCATGTGGTGTGGGGAGTGCCCGGTGTTCCCAGAGGGGGAAAGAAGTTTTTTCCTCAACCCTAAAAGCGCCTAGAGGAAAGAATATTTCGACTTATTAAAATTATTGAAATATTAGTTAAAACTTGTCGCAAACGTCTAAATATTGCATTGTTAGGCCAGTACGAACGATTCCCAAAATTTCAAAGCTCTAGCTTGATGGGAAGTTGGTTAAATTAACGATCGAAAATTTGATGACACACACACTCACACACTCTCACACACACACCAAGTGAAATTCAGAAAAACGTTGTAAATAAGTATTACATTAATCTAAAACTACAAGTAATGTTTTAACTTACTAATGCTAAAATACGTACTAAAATGACCAAATCTTAACTACCCTATAAAAACTCGATAAAAGATAGATAATGTGACATTGAAGTTAAAAATATTTTAAAATAGGCATAGCAATGGAAATAATACTTATCAATAGAACTCAATGTAGGCATCAAGTCCGAAAGGAAATTCTTTTTTTTTTTCAAAAGCTATGGTCACGTTTTCCAAAATGAATAAATTAAGTTAACTAATTCATAAAAACTTTTGATTAAACAGTACTGAATTAAAAAAAAAACTGAATAAACACAACTACTCAACCATAGCAGAGGTTGAAGAGTAATGCTTGAACAAACAAAGCGAATGAGACTAATTAAAGTATAGAGAAAAACACAAGCATAAGAATTAGCAGTAATTATATAAATGAAATAAGAAACAAAGCAAATTGACCGAGTAAAATTCAAAAACTACGCCATGTTACGTCAAAGAGGAAAAACTTTTTACTAAACGCCTAAAGACACGGTACACATTTGTAGATGCTAATCTATGTATATAAATAAATGGCAATGTTCATATACAGGGTGATTCACTAAGACAACGACAAACTTGCAGGAGTGTAAGGAGCATAAAGACAATTCATAATCAAATAGTATTGTAAATGCCTTCTACGCGAGGTAAAGTCAAAAGAAATAAAGGAGACAATAACAGAAAAAACAACACGTTAGTGTAATAGAAAGCCTTTAAATGACATTTGCGTTTTTTATATTCGTAAAAAGTGCACATATTACAGGAGTTCGAAATTTCGACTGCGAGCACTCACACGGGTTTCGCATTGGCAAATTCTTAACATATTGAAATATTCCTGGTGTGTTTCGGATCTCTCCAGCAGCTATAAAGGTGCGAACGACTAGATTTTCAACTGATTCAACGGGATCTCGTTAACTAATGGTTTTTCAAAGTTTGATGCTTTCTACCCCGTGGAAGGGAAACCTGTTGACCTTGGAGTGCAGGTGGTGTTCAAAATCCTGGTTGATTATATCCTAAAAAAAGTTGACCGGTTGCATTTTTGATGCGCCTCAATCAACCAGACTAAAAGAGACGTCCCTGTCGGGCTAGTTATTCAGGCGTTTTAACTTCTGTCGTTACTGTTGAAGAAAGCCACTGCAGCTTCATATGAACCCAGCAGAAGAAATCCAGGTATGATGGGATCTAGCAGACCTATGTACCATGACTGAATATCTAAAATTAATATTTAGGTGTTCCCGGATTTCATTGGTGTAATAGGGTAAGAATTCCTGCAGAGAGATTGTTAATACTAACGCCAACCAATTTATTGTTGGGGGAATGACATTAACTCCAAATTAAGAATGAAATTAAGAGCGCTACATCGTATATAACATCTTTATTGAACAACCCTATGTACACTCTCTACAAAATTTCTTATCTTACTTGTAACAAAGTTAACAGCACCATCTATAGGCGTAAACATTCTTACCACATTGATTATTCACAATACCCTGTGGGTCGTAACTTACTGGGCCCCCATGACCACGTCATCAATCGAATTACAAATACAACTAAGCACTAAAAATAAAGCATATCAAATTATAACACAATAGCACACAAATTTTTATATATCAGTGAAATATCAAACGAAAAATAAATGGAATAAAAAATAAATCAGTCGTTCACAGAAAGTCTGACCAATTTATGGATTGGTCTCTTCGTTTTACCAAGACAGTTTTTGCTGGCATGCTAGCGGTTTGGGCACATTCTATCATATTAGGTCCTAAGAAGCTCTTCAGTTTCTGTAGTTCCGAAGAAACAATGGATATTCTTATGCAGGCATGAACTGAAGATGCATAAGCAGACACTTTAACTTGTAAGTCCTCACTCAAGTGAATATACTTGGGATCACTCTGCTTCCTTAGAACTTCCTCTTTTCCCTTATCTCTCACGGATCCACGTCCTAGATTCTGGATGGTGAAGAAAACTATCTTTAAGACCCGACATCTTGACCACAAAATTGTAATGGGGATGTTCATCAAGTGAAATGTGAATTTTAACCTTCAAGCCAGGCTTCTTTCTGGTGTACACAATTTAATTATCCACTCTTTGGGAATCCATTCCTGATTCCGAGTTACGAACACGATCAATTTTTTTCCGGTAAAACTTTTATGCATGCAAATATTGTGATGATTTTAAAGTTTTTCTTCCTTTAATTATAGTCTCAAGCGACTCTTTAAATTTAATTGCATCTAAGAATGAAGTAAAATTATCGTCCCCTCTAGCAATGCTAACAAACTTCAAACACCATGAGACAACTCTCTGCAACTTACTCCAAACTGAAAATTTATTATAAAACTGCTCATCTAACTCCAACTGAGTTACCAAACTTTAAACAGGTTATTTCCTCTGCTTCCTTTGTATTTCTACTCTACCTATCTCTTGCGATCTTTGACTAACTGTTCAGACAAATTCTCACTCCCCTTCATCCAATGTAATGCAATAGAGAAATCGCTCCGCAAAATATTAATTTTCCGATTTCATCCTTGAAAATATTCTTAAGATCATTCCCAACTCAAACACCTATCACCATAGCCCCCAATTCCAACCGAGGTAGGATTATTCTTAAGCGGTACTTCTCTGCTTTTCAACATTTCAAAAAATGCTCTATAATTATCACCAATTCCACAGAATTTAAAATAAACCACTACTTCACAAGCACTTAGTGAAGCTTAGCAAAAAACGTGTACTTCTACTTCCTGATTTTCACACTCTAAAAAACAATATCTCGGAATATTAACGCCACTATATTTTTCATTTGTGTTACACCACTTAACACAACTTTTTTTTTGGAAAAACCTTTTTTTTTAATTCATTAAACCACCATTAAGTTAAAAAATAATTATTTCCCAATTCCTCATAACTAAACTTCCTCACTAAATCCGCTTCATATCTACCATTCACCAATTTTAAATTTCTCTCAAATTGATCTATTAAGGATTTATCAACTACATTTAACTCCCCTTATATCTTTAATTCCTAAATCCTCGAGCTCATTCACATCTGAAGCAGCTATACAAAAATTCGTTAATACCGTATTTTTAACTCTAAGCTTCAATTCCTCTTGACCTGCTCATAAGGCAAAACCGAATATTGTTGGTTCACAAGTAATTCTCTGATCTATCCTTTCGAAAGAAGTTGCTTCAGTAATCTGCCAGAAAGCATCGTGGCCGCGTTTGGTCATGGTTTCGGATTCGTGGCCGGCGGTTTTCGTTCAGTCACGGGTTCGATCCTTGGCCGCTAAAGACCCACCGTGTAGCTGGGGCTGATACACGTTAAATCTGTTGGGGCTCAAAGTCCTATCGTTGGCGTGGTGTCGAAGTTTGGAGAGGAGGTGCTCAGGTGTCGTCCTCGTCACTTGACCAAGGTTCAAAATTATCGAGGTCCGTCGCCAATAGCCCTCGTGTTGCTTCTAGTGCGACGTTAATAAAAACTAAACTAAAAGCCAGGAAACATCTGCTCCTAATAATATTTCTATCACTTTCACAACAATCAGCTAAATCCACGAGATCGCAAAATATTTTGCACTTAAACATTTGGGACAGAAACAGGCGTAGCAGTAATAGTATCTGTTACAAATTCTTCAATCTGAATTGATTGATAAGGGTTATACCTATTAGTTAATTTTAATTATACTATGGTGTATGATTTCTCAGTGGGCTTTGTTGAGCCGAAGGAAAAACTGATAATCTTTCTTCTCTAACTGATTTTACTTAAAGGCAATTTGCAAGGAATTTCGTACACCAACTTCTTACTGAGCTATTATCACAAAAATTTCTCACTAGTCTGTTTACTTTTGCTCTTTCATTTATATGGCTAGCATATGCACTGCACGTTAGCAAAGAAGGACAAATAACTATAGATGTAAACATTCTTACTACATTGATTATTCACGATTCCCTGTGAGTCGTACCACTATGAGGTCGTAACTGAGATTAAGTATTCCTAACCACACAGACGAGAGGGAAGGAAGTAAAATACAAGCGCTCAATGCCCTTTACAACCCATAGATCCATACACAAACTACATGTCGATCAATTCAACGTCTGAGAATACCTCAGTAGGGTCTCTCGAATGCTGGTTTCAAGCGGAATCATTGAGCAGTCGAGCTCCCGCACAAAGTCATCTATGTTATCGCCAGTAGACACAATTTTTGATCCGGTAATGAGAGATGGGGAAGAAGAGATAAGATAAATTTCTCACATCCAGATGCAGCCAGCTTCGCGTAAAGATCGGGATATTAATTGTTGACAGCATTGTTGTGTAAGCTTTTAAACCCAGCAAAAATATTAAAAGTACGGGAGAGTTTAATTTAGTGGGTTGTTAAAATGATTTAAATTATTTTAAAAGTTTTTAAGGGGGATGTGAATTCAGGATAAGATCTTAGTGAAAATATGGATTCTTTTATTATTGTTTACTGCCTACCAAACGGAGAAACATACAACAGGATGTTTCTCCGTTTCCTCCACCAGGAAGATGATAACAAAATATTAAAATTTGGACAAATGGTTGGCCCCTGGGGTCGCGGCAGGTTAATAGTTATTGTTGTGAACTCGTAGCTGGCGTTGTTTTCGTCAAATCGTGTGTTTAAGTCCTGATGCTACTAAAGACCTGCCATGTCGTGGGACTGACGCACGTAAAATCTGGTTTGCAGTTCCAAGTCCTCCAGTTGAATTGGGGCTGAAGTATGGAGAGAGAAGTGCAAGCTCAGGTACCTTCCTCCTCTCATGACAAGATTCTTGAAAAAGTTCGAAATATTGATATTTTTGATACTTTGTTCGAATTTTAGAGTTTCGACAACGTAATTAGTTCTTGGAGCCGATTAATAGTTACTCATCTGTATGAGAAAGGAATATCCATTACAACGTGTGATCAAAATAAACTAATTGAAGCATGACTATGAGTGATCTGCATCAAACAAGATGTAATTGTGCTGCAAACTAATGAAAAATTATTAAAAAAGTAAAATTAGGTTGAAAAGAAGAAGAGACGAAAATACAGAATAATAGCTAGGGTATCCCGAGGTCGCATCAACTATGTTTATCAAAGACAGAAAATTCCAAGGTGTAGAAAAATCATTATGGTACCACACGGTCATGATTCTCGTACTTACCTGAGGAAAGTAAACCCCTGATGAGAAGCTAATTGAAGAATCAGTTAAAAGATGAAAAGCACAATCACTAATAAATTAAATAGATATGATACGTAAGAGATGTGGATATTAAATAACGGGACTAACACTACTAAAGAAGAAATACGCTTGCGCCAAACGCCAGCGAAAGCCAGCTGTTTAGCGTGAAGCCTTCTCTTTCGAATGCAGTGACTCTCGCTTCTGTAAACAAATCCGTATAGCCATAGTATTCGTTCACATTACAGTTATTATTTTTTTTTTTCGCTGGATAAATGATAAGTGTAAGAATAGAGCAACGAATTGTTGTGAAATTTTACATGAAACATGGAAAAAACGCTACTGAAACTTATAACTTATTAAAAAAAAAAGAGTGTGGTAATAAATGTGTTTCGCCTGAATGTGTTTTTGAGTGGTATAAGCGTTTTCACGATGGTCGAAAGACATTGAAGATGATTCACGCCAGGCTCCCCTTTCCACGTCATAAACAGATGACGATATCGAAAAATCAGTAATCTGGTTCGATCTGACCATCGGTTAAGTATTCACGCGATTTCTGAGAATGTAGGAATTGACAAAGAATCCGCACGAAAAATTTTACATAACAATTTTTACATGCAAAATGTGTGTGCCAAAGGGGGGGGGGGCTAAAATTCTCACGTTTGAACAACAAGCAGCTGTCGAAAATGTTTGTTTTGACACTTTGAATGGCATTGAAAATAACCCATACTCATTGGAAAGGATAATAATGTGTGACAAAGGTGGTTTTTTTTACTTATGATCCTGAAATGAAGCGTCAGTCCATGTACTGAAAGAACCCATCTTTACGAGAGCAAAAAAAGACCGAATGAGCAAATGAAAATTCAAGCAATGATGATTTTTTTTTTTTTTTTTTTTTTTTTTTTTTTTTTGTTATTCATGGAATTGTGCACTGTGAAAGATCGAGGGAGAAACGACCGAAATTGAGGATGGTCAAGTCATTCTGCATTGTCTGTCAAGAGGTTTCTGGCCAAGTACAGCCTCCCAGTATTAGAATAACTGCCTTATTCGCTGGATATTGTGGCATGCGACTTCTAAGGTGCGACTTCTGTTTCTCAAGGTGAAATCTGTATTAAAAGAACAAAATTTGAGTCCGTTGAAACTGTGAAAGAGAAAGCTGCACGCTTCCCGAAGGAGCTGACAAAAGAAGACTTCCAGTACCGTTTCGAACAATAGAAGATTCGCATGGAGCCTTGTAAAGATAGAGGAGGGGTACATGTTGAAGGTGATAATAAGTAAATATGTATGAAATCAAAATAAAATGTTTCACAATGTCAGTCTCGTTAGTTAATTGCCACACCCTGTATATACAGCGGAAAACGCTTAACATGAAAAATTATTAATCCCGAAATAATTCACAGCCGTCCCAACCTAGAACTACACTTGAGTCTAGAAGTGAAGCACAATGGGTAAATTAGGTGAATAATGCAGGAAATCTAAATCGGAATGGCGAGGAACGTAATATACGAGCGTAAAACGGTTATAAAATATATATATAAGAAAATAAATGCGAAAGAACGATAATAAACATTTTTATTATCAAAAGAAACATTTTGAAAGAAATCTGGGGAAAAGAGGAGTTAAAAATTTATTGAAAAATAAGTATAATAAGAAGGTAATATTGCAGTTTAATAAGGTGCATAGTCACCTCTAACAGTCAAACTCACTGCATAACTATTTCCCACACTTGTTTAGACATTGTGGATGAGTTATGGGCTCAAAAAGCTCCAAACGTCACACGAAGAACTCTTTTCAGTTCTGAAACGGAGCTCGGTGGATATGAAAAGACTGTAAGTTGTTTCCCGAGTTTATCCTACAGATGCTTGACAGAATTCAGATCAAGTAAGGGAGCAGGTCACGCATATGTTGGATGTTTTTCATTTCAAGGAAATTATATCGATTAGGCTCCTCCGTTGAAAAGGCATGTTACCATCCAAAAATATAAACTCAAGACCAACAACACTTCAAAGCAGGCGTACATTAGGCTTAAGAACCTCATCTCTATATCTTTTAGCTGTCACAGACCTTATCTCAAAAATATGAAGATCTGTTCGGCCATCCAGCATGATGCTTTTCCATACCATGACTCACCTTGGTGTAAAGCGATGTTTTCCCTTGATGTTCCTGAGTGAAAACGAGTTCTAAGTTCTCAATATATCGTTAGTCGATGAGAATCATTGTTCAGACTAAAGCGAGACTTGTCTCTCAGCATCCAATTAGCCCAATGTCTCGGAGAATGCAAATTGCCGTTCGTCTGGTATAAAGACCAACACGGTTGAGTCTCCTGTAAGTAATTTGTCTGGAAACTTGTACTTCTGTGACAACTAAGAGTCTTGAAACCTAGTTTTCTGGCACAACTATCTCTCTGACGTCGCGCAGTTCTCGCCAGATATCAGTCTTGACGAGCTTTTATGACTCTTGGCTCAACTGGTATTGATCACAGGTTAACAATTCCCGTACTCAAAAATCTCTGGCGTAGTCATGATATCACATATTGAGGCACATTCAGGATTCGTGTCGCTCAGTTTATGATCGTCCGGATTCCAGTATTTTAGCAATTCTTAATTTCATAAACATGTCCATTGTCGTCTTTGTGCCATCATTCGTTCTTTTTAATTTTTAACAACGTTCCTTTGTACATGAATTGCGAGAAATCTGTCTGAATCTTGTAAACAAAGTGAGCCGATTTATCTACGTTCCGATGTGCACAGATGTTTGCGCATAAGACATCGAATGAAAAAAAGTGTTTTGTATAAAGCATGTAGTCTAATGTGCGGCCCAAAAACCATTAAAATGTGGCCCAAACGTAAATTATGAAAATATTTAAATTTATACATTTTTATTAAAAAAATAAATGTTTGCAATATTTTTCATATATAATCGATTCGTTGACATTTATTTTGAAATAAAAGTTTAAATAAAAACATCTTAGTATGCCATGAGAATTTACGTTTCAAATTATGTGTGTATCCACTCGACGGCGAATTTTTTGAAGAATTACAATATTTGCATGCAGTATATTGCAATGTATTGGTTAATGGTTAATAATGGTTAGTAATGAAGCCGTATCTGCCGGCAATATGATCTTGATAGCATATCATTGTACTGTATATCAGGACAATTTATGTGGAAAAATTTTAAAAATGGAAAGTGTATTAAGCGTTGTTATAAAAACCTTAACTTTATAAGAGCAAACGAACTTATTCATAGATAATCTCAAGAGTTTCTTAAGGTATTGGGCACTGAATTTACAGAATTGCAGATGTTATTTATTATGCAGAAGTAAGATGGCTCAGTAAGAGGAAAATGCTCAAAATATTTTACGATTTGAGAACAGAAATAAAAATATTTATGGAAACAAAAGGGAAAACTGTGACTGAATTGAAAGACGAAGACTGGATTTTAAATTTGGCTTTTTTAGTAGACTTAACAGAACATTTGAATGATTTAAATTTGAGGCGTCAAGGAAAGAATGAATTTATTAATAATATGTTCCAAACAATAACAGCGTTTGAAAGAAAGTTGAACTTTTGGCACAATCGAATAAAAATAAAAGATTTGACACATTTCAGTACTTTGGCTGCATGTAAACCTGAGAGTTGCACAAAATATACTGCATTAATTTTTGATTTAATTCAAGAGTTAGAAAGTAGATTTCAAGATTTCCGAAAAAATGAAGAGTATTTCAACATATTTTCTACCCCATTTTCTTTATAAATAAATAAATAACCTTTAAATCTTCAAATGGAATGCATTGAACTGCAAAGTGACATTTAACCGAAAGAAAAATTTTGGAAATGTTTCTTTACTGGAGTTTTATAAAGATTACCTACCTCGCGATAAATATCCTAATTTTCACAATCATGCTTTATTAATGTCTTCAGATTTGGGCAGTACCTATATTTGTAAACAATTATTTTCAAGAATGAAGCATACAAAAAACAAAAATAGGACAAAGATCATTGACAAACTTTTTAAAAATGCATTAAGAATTGCAGCCTCGTGTGTTGAACCCGATATCGATTTGCTTGTTCATCAAAAGCAAATTCATCCCTCTCATTAATTTGAATTTTTTCCATCTTTATGAAATCCAAACTCAATGAAACGAAACTTTTACAAATTTAAAATAAATATGTACCTTTACATATCTAATTCAGATTAAAAAAATATAATAAAAAGAAGCTAATTTATTTTGATAAAACTACACAGAGTTAATTTTATTTTAATTTGTTAAAAAAATATTGCATGTGGGGCCCAGCAAATTTTTTTTTTTTGTTTGCAATGTGGCCCTCAAACGGTCATAGTTTAGGCACCCATGGTGTAAAGACACAGTTTCTCCTGCTACAAATGATTCTCCCCAAATCATTTCGAACAGATTAACTTTTATTTATTCACATTTTATCGCATTTTTCGAATTATGCTTAACTTTCGGAGTAAGATGTCTTCCGAACCTATAGAGGGGGAGAGAGTTGTCCTGACCTTGGAGTGCCAGCGGCTGTTTTGAAACCTGGTCCATTGGGTCCGAAAAAAAGTTGAGTGGTCGCTTTTTGCTACGCTTATACAAAACAGGTCTCAAAAAAGATGTCTCACTCGGACTAGTTTATAACGCGGTTTAACTTCTGGCGTTGTTGTTGCAGAGCGTCACTGCATACTCCCTCTTCAGTACCATCGTGATGATACGAAGTGAAACATTGGTATTTGCAGAGAATATTATTTTTTTAGCCATTACTGCATTGATATGTATCTCCTTCCTATTGAATTGAGTTTTGCTTGGAACAGTTTTTCATTTGACATCATCAGCTGTCTCTGGTTGAGTGGCTAGTCTTGTCGACACGTACGCCAGAGCCGGAATATCACGGGATTTATGTGCGGTTGTTTTAGTTAGACATACAGAGGCAAGTTTTTTGCGTCGGGGACATATGCAATCGATAGTTATAGATTGTGCTGCTATCTAGTGTTCAAGCACTGAGTCACCACTTCGGTGTCTTTCTTTTTCTCCGAAACATCGGGGGATGTTTTTCTATCCCTTGGAGATGAAGTTCTTGACTTTGAGAGCCAGCGGTTGTTTCGAACCCTGTACCAGAGGGTCTTAAGAAAAGTTTATCGGTAACTTTTTGCTACGCCTTTACCAACTAGGCAAAAGAAGACGTCTCATTCGAACTAGTTAATAAGACGTTTTAACTTCTGGCGCTGTTATTGCAGATATTTGCTGCAAACTTTTCAACACTAATGCACATAATTTCATACATTTTTATTCTCTTATCACGAAAAAATCATCGCTTAACACGAAAATATTTTGCTTCTCGTAACCAGATTTTTAACTTTTTTTTTCTTTAACCTTGACAAAATAAACAATGATAACTATTGTTGCTAGGTTACCTCTTGTTTTTGGACAGGTAGAGGCAATGTCATTGTTGAAACAATTCAATCAACTGCTAAGTTAATTTTCGAATTCGGTGATGCATGTGTGGAAGTCGGCTAATCGTGAGTCGAAATTGATTAACTTTGGGTTGAAATCAATGAATATCGTGCTTTTTGAATTTTAAATAAAAGAATTTCTTACGTGTTCGTTGACAGAGAAATCGAGATGAAAACAAACCACTATTTCAAGATGGAACTGCTCAAGGAAGTTGGTGCAAAATGGACGCTTAAAATGAGTTTAGCTACTCTAACTCTACTTCTTCAAGACATTTTCTTAAAAAAAATCAAGGGTGGCAATGTTTGAGCACCACATGCTCGAGACAAAGTGAAAACGTTTGAGAACGGCTAAACATGAAAATTTAGAGACAATATATATATATATATGCAATCACGTGATTTCTAAATAGGTTCAGATCGGCGTTACCCACGTTCCGAACCAGTAGAGATATTCCCTACTAGACAATTAGTCTTCATGTAAAATACCTATGGATCCTTACATCTATTACCATGTTTTCTGAATAATCCTTACTTTAACTTCCCAAATAAGGAAAAGTTTCTGACGCTTTGTTCGTAATTGCTTGTCTTGGCGGACGTGCATCCTCCGCTATCCCGGTGTATACTGCTGGCCATTAAAATTGTAATATCAGGAACAAATGATTTGACAAACATCAAAATCACATGAAAGGAAGAAGAGGTTGCTATATGCAAATGATTAGTATTTAAGCTCATTTAGACAACGCAAGAGGGAAAAGGACATCCGAAGCACAGAATAAAAGAAAAGTTGTGTAGAGGGTTTCTCATTCGGAAAGCACTTTGTAAGGTCGGAATTTGAGCTGAATTTCGTGATAGTCAAGAATAAGGAAACGAAATGCTTACCAGCAAGTGTCGGAATTCGATAGAGGCCGGATCGTTGTCTATCGAGAATGAGGATTACTGTACCATGATATCACCCATCACACTAGCCGAAATCTAATAACTGTCATGCGAATATAGAATCAATAGGTTGCTGAGGGTGATATTGAACGGCACTCATGACCTCCCATGACTAACGCCCGAGAAGACAGACATATTGTGAGGTCAGCTCTACAAAACCGTATAACCACATCAGGGACCATTAGTCAGGAAATGGGCATGTTTGCAGCACGCCCAATATCCGCTTGTACAGTATGAAGATGTTTGCAGCAGCATGGACTGTCAGCACAGCGACCATTACTTGCCTTCCCTTGACGGATCGATGGTAATTTGAAAGTAGATGGGTATCTTTTGACATCCTATGCCCTGTTGTTGTTTTTTACCTTCGATGCCTACTAAACACCATATTCCAACAAGATAACATTAATGTTAATGCAGGACCATATGTTGCACGTCGTGTTCTGACCTTCTCCGATACACAGGGTATTCGATTTTTGCCCTGCCCTGCACAATTTCATATTGTCACCTATTGAAAACATCTGGTCATGGGTCACTAAGAGACTGGACTGCTACCACTCTCCAGTTAATACGGTTAATAAAGTGTAGCATGGACTTGAAACAAAACGGAATGAGCTACCCGTTTCTGTCATCCAATTCGACTCCATACCTAATCAGGCAAGGACCGTTTTAGCTGACAGGGGTGGCAGCTGTTTCTGCTAATTTCGCACCCCTGTTAACCCCCAAACTGCTTGCAAATTTAATCATTTTTTCTCATGCTATACTATTTACATTCAATAAATATCTTTTTTTTTGTATTTGCTTTCCTTTATGGTGTTGTAATTTTAATGGCCAGTAGTGGATCTGCCTATCCTCTCTCGCCTAATGTGAAATGAATGAAAATTTAACGAACAGTGGCTTCCTATTTGTGAACTTACTTTGGTTCTTATGTTTATCAGAATTTACGAATTTCATTATCAAGTAATTACTGAGTAAGGTGGTTAGGATCCTTTAAAAATGTTTGTCCGACATCGCAGTCCAAAGTCTAAGGTATCAGATTTTAATTACTTTATATACCTGCTTTGCTTCTTTATTTTCTTAGTTAATAATGTTCATTGGAAATTTTTTTTTCGTGTCTTTGATTTAGATTTTCTTTTGTTTTTAACCGTTTTGCATCGCATTTCTTAAAATTTAATTATTATTAAGAAATGTATATCATTTCAATAATTATTATATATGATTGCGATATTCTTAGATAATACTTTACATACAATATTGGCATGTACTTTTATATTGTGCATTTTACTATATGTTTTCGCACAATAATATAGCTGCATTAATTCTTATTTTGTTCGTATTCTAGAATCAGGACAATAAGGCATGAATTTTTAATTTGAATATATATTTTCAGGGTATGTACCTACACGAGTAAATTTTAGCAGGAAATCTAATTATTAAAATAAAAACGACATCGAAAATATTGGTTTTCGCATACATCATTTTACACGAAAAGAAAAAATCGGTCATCTCATCATCGTGTAAAATGGTTTTTACTGTATTTGAAAAAAAAAAAAAAAAAAAAAAAAAGGAATCAGCCCAGATTATGTGCAAATTCTATGTACTCTAAAACTGTACATACAGATTAATATGAAATCGTTTGAATGATTTCGAACGAATTATTTGCCTGAGATTTAGCTTGCAAACATAATTTTAAGATAAAGCAAGAAAAAAGTTTATTTTTCTATGCTTGAGGTGTGTTTTTTACTTTTTTTCTTTCTAATATTCATATTCAGTTAAAATATATTTCTGCCCAGCTTTGGCCTTAGGAAGATGGGTGTAGTTCATTAAAAAGAGTAATTTTTTTCAATCCATAGCATTTCAAAACGAAATGCGTTCTATCACACCTTGTCAGTGTCATGTTTTCACATGATTTGCAATATGACGAGCGATTGAAGGAAAAAATTAATTCATTTTGACAGGTGTTCGACATGTGTATGCGACCACCGCGTTTCTTGTGTGTACAGATGGCAACTTTTATATGCTATAAAACTTTTTCTCTCTCCCTTTTGGCTTCTTATTTCTCTCTCTTTTTATGTGCTTTGTCTCCGAGTCAGCATCTATTCCATTCAAGATGGGGTGATGGAATTAAAATTTCTTTTTCAGTCGTGATAGTGTAAATGATTTTTTTCACTTCAAAATATTAGATCACGAATGTATTTAATATTCCATTTTATCTAGATTGCTTGACTATTTATCAAGGTTACTCTTAGAAGCAACGCAAAGGCTATGGTCGATGGACTTTGTTATCAAGTGAAGAGGACGACATTTGAGTTGGCATCGCGCTTCAACAAGATGCCAGTGGTAGTATTAATATTCGTAAAAGAATAATAAATATTCGTAAAAGATTGCAGCAAGTTTATGTTTGTCTCTTATATTGTTAAGACCAATGGTAATTAATCTAGTCTTTCAACTGAAATCTGCATCAACCCTTGTTTTTAATACATACACACACACAGATATATATATATATATATATATATGAAGTAATATTAAAAATGTCTTAAAGTACATGACAAACATCTTCCTGATCTGAGTGTGTGTTTCGTACCGAAGATGGTTTCTCGTACGCGGAAAAAATTTTCCTACATGTGTTGTGGCTGCGATAGCCTAATGGTCAAGGTCGCCAGACTCACGATTGGAGTTGCGTCGAGTCGTGGTAGTGGTGGGATGGGGGGTTGAGGCCACTGAAGACCAGCGGTGTAGTGAGCGGTTAATCTGCAGAGGTTCTAATTCCTTTCATTGGCGTGGTGTGGAAGATTGGAGAGTGAGTTATTAGCTTAGAAGACGTCCTCGTCACTTGACCGAGGTTCAAAAGTACGAGGTCCGTAGCCAATAGCCCTAGCATTGCTTTTCAGTGTGACGTTAATAAACGATCACTTATTTATACATGTATTCGCAAATAAAAATGAGAATCGATGCTTATTAATACTATTGAATGATTTATTGATCCTATGGGACATGGAGTGACAATGGCTGCTATCCCCTTGAAAATATTCTTTTTTTGTCAAGAGATATCAAAGAACTTCCTCTTTTACAAAAAAAAAAAAAAAAAAAGTTTGCTTATCAATTACTGCTTTGTCCAAAAGTGATATTGCAACCGAAGGTCTATCTTCAATATTTTCCGAAGGTCAAACAAGTATACTCCAGATTGTTTATATAGTTGAGATCATTACATAATCGTATAAATTGAATCCCTTGAGTTATGTGACCATTTTGCTAATGATTCGAGTACCTCCTTTCTTCTAGATTTTGTCCAATTAGATATTATATCTAAAGCTGGATATCCTGTAACATATCGAAATATTTGCTTGAAAAAAATTTTCATTGGTTCCATTCATTCCCTATTCTTCTGGAGCAATGCAGTCATTGTAAACATTGTACTCCGTCAGCGATCTTGCAAGATTGTCCGCCTTTTCGCCCCAAATGATTTTTGAGTGTCCCGGAATCTAAAGCAATATCGTCTGATTATGTCAATGGGATTGAATAAAAATCTTACAAGCCAGTCTGTGAATGACTTTTGATGATTGAACACTGTCATATTGCAGAAAGCACAGGGTAACACTCGGACAAAATTAATAGATTTTTAATTCGGTTAAATCATCGAAATCTTGGCCTATGACTAATGCTTCTGCTATTAATATGTTGAAATGTATCATAAATAAGTTTAATTAATTGTTAATTATATTTTTAGAACATAGTTTATAAAACGCAAATGTATTGAAAAAAATTTCTAAAATATATTGTTTTCATCTAATAAAATGTAAGCATTCATTCAATGGAGTTTATAAAAGAGCTAATATATTAAGGTATATACCTATTTCGATAACTGTATTAATGTTTACGTCAGGGAATACGTAAATTACATCAAGCTCTATTTAATCCAGCCTTCGTGATTGTTCAGCACGTTCCACACCAGGCTTCAGTTGAGCCATTCGATTTCGAATTTTTTTCTGTGATTTCGGAACTTAGTTCACCTTCATTGCCAAGTGCTGTTCACATTTTTGGCCAGTGTTAATACTAACTTTCAATTTTCATTTCAGAACAGTGTTTCTTGTTTTATAGCGGGTTACATATCACGAAATGTTACAACTGTGTACTGTACAGTAAAATGTCTTCGAAGCTCAGCAGGTGTTCTTCAAATGAAACAAATAAGCGTTAGCATGTGATTAAAGTAACTTGTCACAGCTTGCTTTTACTATCATTAAACTGAATTATTTTTTGTATAGAGGAGGGATTTTTTTTTTTTTTATCAATACAAGAATATTTAATTAAATTAGTGTTCAAAGTTTGAATTTAATTTCGTAGCTTCTGGAATAACGTAATATTCTGTCGGATATTTATATCGTCAACACAGGTTCCGAATATGAGGAAGAATATTAAGTACATGTTTTAAATTTTAATCCGCTTAAATTTTTATCTCTCTACAATGATTTATCTTTGATATCTCAAAAAACTATGTTGACGCTCGGCTCAGTTGTGGGTGCCGAACGAGCCGTCACTGTATAGAGTGTGTTGTTATTGTTTAACAACCTCGCACTGAGGAGTCCCACAAGGGTTATTGGTGACGGACCTCGTCATTTTGAACCTCGGTCAAGTGATGAGAACGACACCTGAGTTGGCTCCTTCGTTTCCAAACTTCCAAATCATACCCATGGGAGGACTTGGGACCTCGATCAGATTAAACGTGCTCCAGCCCACTCAAGGCTAGTCTTTAGATGCATCTGGGCTCGAACCCAAGAACTCGATGAAAATTATGCCAATAGCGAATCCTCGACCATGACTTTTAAGCTACTGCGGCCTCTCGGATTGAAGAGCGCTTATCGTAAATTTTTAGGTATGCGCACGATGCAACTTTTAAAGAATGCATTCAATAAATAATGATTTTCCACATTTCAAATATTTCTCAGTATTTTTCTTAGTTACAATCATTAGTTAAATAATAATGTTGTAGAAGACGAACATTTCTCGCTATTTTTCTTAGTTCCATTAACTAAAGCATAGTTCAATTTCGTAATTCCTAACATTTGAATAAGTCTTTCCCCACTCCTCTTTTTGTACTTTGGTGACAAGTGGGGATGGGTTTTCTACCCTATAGCGAGAGAGGTCCGTTGATCCTGAGTGAAAGGGTAGATTACAACCCTCGATCTAACGATGCGGAGAAAACTCGTCCTTTCTTTGGAGTGCTCGTGACAACTAAGCCTTAATAGATCTCCCATCGAACTAATAATCAAAGCATTTTAATATCTGCAAACATTGTTGAAGAGAGCTGTTGCAGTGAATATAGTTAAAACATTTCACTTTTTGTAACTGTTGCCATTACTATTAATGTTAATAATAGTAATGGCAATGAGTTCTGAAAATATATTCATTTTTACAACTCAATAATTCATTTAATTCTATTTAAATATTAAGCATGCATTCTACTTTTAAGAATGTGGGTCGCTAAAAATTTTAATATGTTTTAAAAAATTGTGTTCGTGATAAAATTTTATTAATTAAATTATTTATTTCTATGCATTAATATTCTGAAAAATATTTGTTTGAGAAAATTGGTTAGCAGATTAAATCGTGATATCGGTTAATACACTCTATAACAAAAAGGAAAGAAAAAAAAAAAAAGGAAAGAAAACGACGCACCAAGAAGAAGTTGTCAGATGGAGACAGAAACTGGCGGATAGGAAAATTATGTACAGAATAGAAAATGATTAAAATTTCAGAAAAATTTAATGATTTATTTCAGTGTTACATAGCTACAAAGTAACGAGCTCAATAAGGTGTTGACCCACCTCTAGCCTGGATGCAAGTTGCCACACGAAGTGGCATAGAGTGATAAAGCTCCCTGATGGTCTTCTACGGTATTTCTTGCCAAATTTGCTCCAATTGATGGGCTAGATCATCAACATTCCCTGGTAGATACAGTCGCCTTCCCATCATATTCCAGACATGCTCGATTGGAGAGAGATCTGGATGGCCAAGGAAGTGCTTGACAAGCTGTAAGACAGTTCATAGCCGTATGTGGTCTGACATTATCTTGCTGAAAAATAAGGTCAGGAACTGTAGAAGGAACGGTAGCAAAACAGATTTCAGAATGTCCTCGACGTACCGCTTTGCTGTAAGTGTGTCTCTAATGACAACCAAAGGGGTTCGGCTATCAAGGGAAATGACACCCCAGACCGTAACTCCTGGTTGAGGGCCTGTGTGGCGTACAATAGTGAAAGCAGGATCAGCACGCTGACCTGGACGTCTCCAGACACGTCTTCAATGATCGTCAGGACACAGTTGGAAGCGGGATTCATCGCTAAACACTATAAGTCCCCAGTCAGCATCATTCCAACCTGATCGAGCTAAGTACTACTGTAATCTGACTCGGCAGTGTGCAGGTGTGAGTGGCAGGTGGCTTAGTGGTCGATACGAGCGTATATTTCGATCTATCAGCCATCTGTGAATGGTCATGGTGCATACTCGTGTGCGGGTCACACGTCTGATGGTTGATAACGATGAATCAGGCGCTGTGACAGCTGATCTGATAATCGCTCTGTCCTCTCGATCTTCTGTAGCTCTAGGTCAACCGCTACCATCACGACGCTGAAATCTGCCATTGTTCACCCATTCTTGCAAGCATCTGCTAATCACCGTATGACTTTGACTCATATGACGAGCGATTCTTCGATTTACCAACCTGCCTCTTTCAATTCAATGATACGACCTCTTTCAAACTCTGACAGTTGCCCGTAATGAGCTCGAATCCTGAGGCGAGGCATCTTTCAGTCGTTGAAAGGTATCTAAATCGCAATGCAACAGAAAATTTGATCATCAGATTGAAAATTGATTCTTATATATACCTGCTGAGTGCGCTAGTTCCCATGCCCTGTAGCTTCCGCTATTCCTTCCTTGGACACCAAATTTTAATAATTTGCATGTTCGGTCTAAATGACTTCGTATACGAAATTTCATTACAATTGGGCAATTCTTTTTTTGTTTTTTGTTTTTTTTTTTTTTTGTTTTGTTTTGTTTTGTTATAGAGTGTACATTATGAAACGCCAGGGATATATTCCAATATTCCAATAAGTTTCTGTACTGAGCGAAATAGAAAAGGAAATTGAAAATTTATCGGGTTCTTAAAATTTTATTTAATGATTTCCGTCGTTAAATACTTATTTATTACATTAGTTGTAGACTTATTTGCCGCTAATATCGATTTTTATTCATAAAGCATTTGTGAAAATTAAAAAAAAAAAAAAAAAAAAAAAAAAAAAAAAAAACGTTTGCCTAATAAAGTTATGCTTGTGATGAGGAAATTTTTTTCTGCATTTGCCATTGAAGTCATTTACTTTTTTCTGTTCCATTCAGCAAGCAGTAGCCAGTAGTAAGACATCGCATCCTTGACACTTAGTTCTGCCTTTAAACTTCTATCAAAATTTAAACTATTTTGTATAAACCGATCCATAATTCCCTTTAGTGGTTAAACATTTTTTAAAAAATCCGTTGAAAGTTCTTGTTCCTCAACTTTAGGAACATTAATTTCAATGCATATTCGTGCATTTATTGTTCTACTGATTCTTTAAAATTTTCGATGAAAACACTCCCATCAGTTGTAATTTGCAGTAATCTTTTTAATATCCTGTGTCATTTATACAATACAATCATGTTTCATCAGTCATCTTCACAATTTCGTCCTCATCAACATTGCATTATCTTGTGTGTGTCGACATCCTCGTATGTGTTTAACATACATCCTTCCATAATTCTTTCAAACAATTCTCAGTCACCTCATTTCGGGAAAGACACTGATGTTGTCTACCTCATCTGTGATATTGGAGTTTTCCCAAAAATCTCTCATGTCTTATTTATATTCTCCATCGGCAATCAATTGTCAGAATATCCATCGCAGACAATAAACTTTAAATGCTGATGTTATGCCTTAATCTGTTGACTGAATTAAAGAAGTTGTATTTTGTGTGTGTGTGTGTGGCGGCAGGAAAATCATTTCTTCTGAAATTTATGTTTTTAAGTCGGACATATGCGTGTTAAATGGTTTGGAGCATTATCAATCAAAAGTAAAGCTTTCAGCTCAAGTTTTTGAAATTCGCAGTAGCATTTAAAAGACGGGCAAAAATGTTCGGTAAATCTCGGTTCTGGGAAATTTTCGTAGTGATCCTAGATTTTTTTTCATCGGACTTTCAAATTGACGGTAAAGATGATTTTGAAATTCATTTCATTGCTCTTGAGTTTTGAAATTTTAAACAAGCAGTGGTTTTAATTTAAAGTCTTTATTAAAGCATTATCATCCAGTATAAGTGTTTAACAATATTTTGAACCTTTTAATCTTAGTGCTCGCTTTTCTTCCCTGGATTAAAAATGGTACATTTAGGTATCTTCTTTCAAAAAAGGCCCTTTTCACTAGCATTATAAACTAATTC
This sequence comes from Nephila pilipes, assembly GCA_019974015.1. Taxonomy (NCBI): domain Eukaryota; kingdom Metazoa; phylum Arthropoda; class Arachnida; order Araneae; family Nephilidae; genus Nephila; species Nephila pilipes. The sequence goes on along the minus strand of BMAW01047005.1, from coordinate 181,693 downwards.
AGGAGGATAATTTTCTCGTTCAGTGAATGCTATTAATGTGGCTGGAAATGCAGCAGATGCTTTTGTATTCCCACTTGTCGCTTCCTCAGTAATCTATTATAATAATTATTTATGTTGTTTAAATTGAAGGAGCGCATTCCTTGACTAGCTATGAAATGCCCACTAGCTTCACCCTTTTCATTCTGAATATGATTATAGATTTATGACGATATCCGATTACCCGTCTCGTCTGTCATATTTAAGCATTATTCTAATTACAAGATCTAAATTTCAAATTATAATATAAATTTCTAATTATAAGATCTAAATTCAAGCACATACCAAGTAAACAAACTAGTCAATTACATCTAGAATATATGCTAATTAACTCCTCTAATAAGAGGGGAACGGTGCTCCCAACAGTTTACTTTCTTTATCCGCGAGTGCTAATAACTTCTATAATTTATCAAAGAATACGCTTAATGGAATACGATGCGATTACTTCCAGCAATACCTCCGACTGCGTTGAGTCCTAATCTTACCTAATCTGCTATACACGTGAATACTTCCGTACACATCACATTAACGCTCTTCAATTTACCGTAAGCTCCATTAACTTCCATTCAATTCTCTATCGCTTTTATACGACCATGTTATATCTATTCACTTCACATCCGAAGTTTGTTTAATTTGCATCAGGTTCCATTTTATTAGGAAAAGGCTAGGAACTTTAATTATCAAATCGGAAAGAAACCCCAGATGTTAGTTGAAGGGAAATAAATTTCGAATAGCCCTTGTTACAAATTGTTTTTCGCTTTTTCCTTTCTAGTTGCTTAACTTTATGGCATATTGTGTTAAACTTCATCGTCAATCTAGATAGGAAGTTGTCTTATCATTTCCTCAATTACATTGCTTCTGGGAAAGGTAAATTTCTTTGCAGAATTTGTAATCGCTGATGATACGATTTGTTCTTTACTTTTTAGACTTATGCGCTTTGTTCAAGTAGAGTAATTTAGTGCAGAGCCGACGTACATAAAATTGCTAATCATCTGCATATAATCCTCCGAGCACCTGCGTTTTGATTTTCGGCTACATGCTTTATCTTGTTGCTCTATGACATTGGGCTATTCGCGATTTCCTCTTCGCTAACCTCAGAATCTTTAAAATAATTTGAATTGCATAACATTACAATCTCTTCCCAACCGAAACGAAACCTCGTAAGGTGAATTAAATAAGGATAAGAAGTATATAGGAAATTGAATTAGAGATAGTGATATATAAATTAACTAGAATTTAAAGGAAAATGAAGGGGGGGGGTAGAGGAAAACTACAGGTTGATAGATAATTATAACTTGGATTGAAGCCTCTTTTTTCATTTTGGAATGATAAAGTAAGCTCAAATTTCGTTGTTTCAGGTTATATAACCAAAGATTGGTAAGTTATTTAGGATTCGAGAGAGAGCTACCTAATATATGCTTCAGTGATAAATAAAGTATTTTCCTTGCTCTTGCGTGTATTCAATTGGAGTTCAGTACTTATTGACTTGAAGTAAACTGAAAGATGTTGGTAGAATCAAATAAAGAAGAAAGGGAGTTACAGCTCAATTTTTTTTCTTTGCAATCACTTTTTTTAAAATCTAAAAATTGCCATATTAATCACATTAAAATAAAATATTATGTTTATATCTTTTTTTTCCACAATAACTTTGAGGATTCATCATAAATCAATTATGACGCAGAAAACATGCGTTTGTTCTTCACGAACTTCAAACGCGTCGCGAGAGAGCGATTTCATCGAATCGCTTCTACCGTTAATCTCGCATGGCTTTGGTCCCGGATTCAAGAGCGCTGGCTATAGTTTCAAACACCCAAAAATAAGCCTTACTTTTTATTTCCCGAACACCTGTATCGTGTTCGCTTCTATTGTGGCTATTTATCAATATATCTCTTTATGATTACAATTGCAGATGTATTATGAATTATTTCTGCTTTTATAAACCAAAACTAAGCTATTAGATATATGAGAAAACGGGGGGGGGGGGGGAGAAAACCAGATTTAGTGTTAAATCTTTACAAAGCTATGCTTCTTTAAAGAAAAGCACATGACCCGATTTGGAATCGTGATGGCAAACAAATTTGGTTTTTCTTTTAAATGCAGTTACGGATGCAGTTAATGCATTCCATAATGGAACGGGATCACGGGAAGGGATTCTACGATTACACACAATATTATTCATTTTAATAAATGTCAATACAACAATACCCGCCAAGAAAAAGATAGCTAAACGGATTCGTTCGGTTTGGTCATGCGAATAAAGGTTTCGTGGGGAGAGCGTATCACTGTTACGAATCAAGAAACGAGGTGAAAAAAAATTTCCAAGTCAGATAAATCCTCTCTGTTCTAAAGGATTTATTGTTCGAATGGAAGCCGAAATGTTAATTTTCTCCAGAGAAATATTTGAAAATATAAAATCGCGTGGCATTTTAAATAACAGGAATTTGGTTAATACTTGGATTTTCTGAATGCGTCAGTGCAAGCGGCAATGTCAAAAAATTAATGTCATGCATCAGTTGCCATCAGAAATCATTTCGTATTGGGTTTTAATTATTTTAGAAATTCTAATCCAGACTGAACTGTACAGATTTATTTCATCGAAGTTAACTAAATCATCCAAATTAATACCTGAAAAACTAAGAAAAATTAATGCTAAAAGTGGGAATTATTTTTATTTAGCTTTGCGAGATATTCAGGCTTGTAATTATTGAATCATGTTCTTTTAACACGATTTATTTTTAGAAAAAAACTAATGGCAATGAAAATACATTAAGAGCAATATATACTCGCAGATTGTTATTTTTAGCAAGATGGCCATTTTTAAATGACTGTTATCCAATAAAATCGCCTTACTTTATCGTAATCAAATGAGACCTATTTAAAAAAAAAAAAACATTCTCAATGAGCTTCAGTCTTTTCATTTTTATACTGGGTGTCCCAAAAGTTCTGTACTGACGATTCGTTAATTGATTAAACAAAAAATACAAACTTTAGTTCAGTGACGTTGGGCTACTCGTGATTTTCTCATCACTAACCTTGGGAACTTATTAATAATTTGAATTAAATAAAATACATTCCCACCCAACCAAAATGAAACACAGTTAGGTAAATTAGATGAAGCTAGATGTGAAGAGAATTGAATTAGAGATGGTGATATATGTTATGTGTGGCTGTTAAATAACGAGATTGATGCTGATACTGAAGGAGAACGCATGCTGTTCAGAGTGAAGCCTTCTCTTTCGAATGCAGTGCCTTTCCCTTCTGTAAGCAAATCCATATAGCTATGGCCTTCGTTCGAATTAAAAAATTTTCCCCCATTTCTCCAAAAAAATTATAAGTGTAACTATAGAGCAACGAATTGTTGTGAAATTTTACATGAAACATGGAAAAACCTCTACTGAAACTTATAATTTATTAAAAGAAGAGTATGGCAATGGATGTATATCGAATGCACGTGTTTTTGAGTGGTTTAAGTGCTTTCCAGATGATCGAGAAGACGTTGAAGATGATTCCTGCCTGGGTCGTCCATCTACGTCAAAAATGGATGAAAATATCAGAAAAAATGAGTAATCTTATTCGATCAGACTGTCAGTCAAGTATTGAGTAAGCTAAAATAGCAGAAATTGACAAGAATTCGCACAGCAAATTTGTTTGCCAAGACAATGCGCTGCCTCATTCCACACTATCTGTCAAGAGGTTTCTAAACAGGTACAGCATCCCAGTATTATATCATCCGCTTCGTTCGCCTGATCTTGAGGCATGTAACTTCTATCTGTTTCCTAAGGTGAAATATGCATTGAAAGAAACAAGGTAAGAATCCTTTGAAGGTGTAAAAGAGAAAGCGGCGCGCTTCCTGAAGAAGCTGACAGAAGAAGACTTCCAGTACCGTTTCTAATAATAGAAGATCCGCATGGAGCCTTGTAAGGATAGAGGAGTATATACTGAAGGTGATAACGAGTAAATATGCATGACATCAAAATAAAATGTTTTACAGCACCAGTTTCGTTATTTAATAGTTACACCTCTTATATGTATGAAATAGATTTAATGAAAAGAAAAGGAGATAAAGGATAACAACTTGCTGATAGGAGCTCATAATTTGGATTGAAGCATCTCAATTAGATTTTTGGATTGTTTCGAATTTTAATTGAAGTTCTAACATAAGAACCGACAGTTAGCGAGAAATGTTTGAATCAGAACGATTGATTTGGTAAGCTCGGGTTTCATAATTTTAGGTTACATAATTTAAGATTGGCGAGTTAATTGGAGAGAGTGATAGCCTATATATGCTTCAATGATAAATAAAATATTTCATCTTGTTCTTGCGTATCTTCAATTGGAATTTAGTACTTATTGACTTTAAGTAGACGGAAAAATGGTGGCAGAATTGAATAATGAAGAAAGCGAGTTACATTACCTCTACCATTAGGGACACCCACCGAATCAGACTGTCTGTTCCTTGAATAGACGTGTCCTTAAATGGTTGATAAACACATATACTATTCAAAGGGACCGGAATAAACAGAATTGTCCTTTAAATAAAGGTGTCCCTTATTGAAGTACCACTGTATTTTATGCTAATGATGACAAGTACTTCTAACATAATGCAGGAGGTGGGAGAATTCGAGCCTATTTTTACAAATGTTCAAAATGTCTGCTCTTTTCTAGAATGCAAAGTTGAACTCGTTTATGCATATTTTGTGAAATGCATATTGAGATGCTAGGAATGACTCCTTGTACCCTTTAAGTAATATGGTAATTTTCAGATAATTTGTTGCTTATAGATTATTTTATGAATTTATTTTTTATGTATCACCACAGAAAGAAAAAACCAGGGAATGCTGAGATTAGGGGAACGAGGTTCTTGGTTCAAAGAAGACTATGGGGCGTATCAGAGATGAAACCTTGGACATGCTTCTAGGTTTTGTTTTTTTTTATTTATTTATTTTGATTATCGACTCATCTCAAAAAATATTTGACATCCTCATTCCCCTGATCTGATCACTCCCTAACTTTTTATTCTAGGAAAATGTAAAGAACGAAGTTTACGAAAATAATTCCCTAACAACATATCAAATCGAACTAGGCTATGAAGTCCTGTTCCATTTAATATGCAGCAAACAATCTACATTATACATGAAAAACTTAACGGATTGATTGTTTAATCGTTTCATTAACGTCGCACTTAGAATCAACATAAATATTATTGGAGATGGACCTTATAATATTTTTATTTGAGATATTTTGTAAGAATCGCGCGTCTGCCTTTCAAAAACCTAATTAGACTGTTATGTGACGCCCCTATCTCGGTACTTAGGATTTGATTAATTGAACGTATTAATTAATCAATCAATAAATAATCAGATAAGCAAATCTTTAAAATTCTTACCTAAAATAAAACAAAATAAAACTTATCTTAAAATAAATCTCAGCACTAATAAATAAATCTCATAAAAATAAATCTTTATACTTTGAATATGAATAGGTAACTAACTCTCATTCGTTAACAAAGATTAATTGAAATTTCATTTTATCTCAACGATAGCAAACGTGGATCTGAGTCAGAAAAAATACTTTTTTCCTGGGTTCGAGCTTTCCGTCGATTATTAAACCTTCTGGTATCATTGTCGTATGCTTATAATCTCACTAACATTTTAATACCAATCAACAGTTTAATACGCCCCTTTATTCACCACACTTCTAATTCATATAGCAACGCTGATTTACATAATTTTATACTCAAGGCGTGGTTCTCAAATTAAACAACATCATAAAATAGCTCAAAAGGCTACTTGAAGAGCAAAACGCGCATCCGTTAAAGCTAGTAAAATATCTTCTTTTTAAATAATTCAATTGTATGTATCATTAATTATGAAATTTTGGAAATGTGTACGAGCTAATGAAAATTAATTCAACTTTTTGTAGTTTTAGTATTATTAAATTCAGAAGCAAGCTAGCATGGATTGGAAGACTGATTATTGGGATGATCGCTAAGTCGATAAGAAAGGTAGAAAATTTGCAAGTATTTATTAAAACAGTTTCTTTATTTTAAGAAGCTTATATTTACTTTTATCTTGGCATCCGTATTTAATCATATGAGTTTGGAATTTTCGTTTCCAAAGCAGTGAGACTAAATTAATGTTATTTCAATATATAACAGACTTCATAATTTTGAGCCGCGACGAGATGGTGAAGATGACTCTCGAGCTCGTATCTCACTCTCCTAATTTCAACATCACGCCTAGTGAGAATTTTTATCCACGAATCTACGACTTGACTTAAACGGTGCCAGGCACGATCATGATTCTCCGGTTACCGCTGCTGCTCCAAAAATAATTGTGATTGATTGCTTATTAATGTCATATTTAGAAGCAGCACGAAGGCTATTAACGACAGACTTCGTAATTTTGAACCTCGGTCAAATTATGAGGACGATACATGAATTGGCGTCTCCCTCTTCAAACTTCCACACCAACGAAAGGACTTGGGACTGCGACAGAGTTAACATGCATCAGCCGGAGGATCTTTAGTGACATCAGAACGAGAGCCCGCGACTCGACGAAAACAACGCCGGCTGCGAGGCCGTGGCAGAACCATTACGCTACCGTGGCTACACTCAGAAATAAGGAATATCATATTTAATGTTAAAATTAATTAATTTGTGACAGAAGTTTTCAACTTCTAAAAGTTTCATCACGTTAAAATGTTCAATTAGCGAATTCAGTTTCTGTGAGGAAGTTTGTTACGTAATCCTATTACGCGACTCGTATGTCATCGTAAATGTTATTAGAATCACAAATCTAAATTTCTACTGAAGTTCAAGCATTGAGAAAGTAAATAAAATAGTCACTAGTCAACATTTCAGCTAACTGATGAATTATGTTTTAAAATAAGAGTTTAATAATTCTCAAAAACAAGAATGCTCTTAGCCACAGTTCAAATCCCTTGCTGAGAGTATTGATAACTTCTATATAATATCAAAGAATGCGCTTACCGGAATAGAAGGAGAGTAAATAGATATTAAAAGCTCGAGGGACATTTTTATAAAAAGTGACTGCTCCGTACAGCCACTAATTTTTTTGGGATGTGTGTGCATTTATTGCATTGTTATAAATGTTTTAATGAGAGCTTTTTTAAAAATTTGGATGAGTTTTGTTTGTTAAAAATATTATATATGGATAACATGTGAAAAATACCAAAACGATAAAGATAACTATGCATTTTAACCCAATATATATACTTTTTGAATAAATGTTTCGACAAAATCTCTTAGTAAAATAATAACAATGCAATAAATGCATACGCACAAATCGGTGACTGTACACGCAGTCATTTTTTAGAAAAAAAAAAAATTCCTTAAATTTGTTCATTTTTTACACTATGGAGTGTAGGGGAGATGCTGTGTGAAGTGATCCCTTAAAATTACTTTTTCAAACTTTTTTTAAATGATGTGTGAAATGAGTCAAAAGTCCATAAGTACTTTTTTCAATCCGTAAAATTATGCTGATGAAGCACTTAATATTCTCATTCTTGAACTCTTTTGTTATGTTAGATGGAGATTTATTGGGTATGATGTTGAAATACAATATAATGATCTGGATATAAATTTGTCGAAATTAACTATGATGATCCTGAAGAAATTTAAAAAGAATCAAAAGAAAAAAAATACATATGTATAATAAATGTCATTCAAGTAAATTGTATCTCTTTCTTTATTGGCTCATTTTTCAAGAAATTTTTCATTTTGAGAAATGTCATGATATGTTTTGCATTTTGAAATTCATTTGAATTTGCAAATCATTTGAATTTCATGCATGCCGTTGTCAATTCCTGTTTAGAATTTCGCATTCATTCCTTTGATATTTGTTTAGTATAGGAACTTACAAAAAATTGAATGTTTTAATACATTATTAATACATCAATGATACAATAAAACAGGGTTTTTCAAATGAATAATCCGACTTCAAAATTCCTTTTTTTACCTTCAAAAATAAACGACACAGAATGATAAGTGATACTTGAATACAAAGTAAAAATGTGAAAGTCTTATATTATATGAACAAATATGGTCCTCGTGTGTTCTTCGTTAAGCTATTTCACGAAAGCTGTTTCAGAAACTTTCACGGAACTACTTCGCATTTCGATCGGTCGCAATGGACCAGATGACTTGATGTTTCACAGCTGGCCACCAAAGTCATCTCATACGGCCCCATGCGATTTCTTCCTTTAGCTGTTTGTGAAAGGTAGTTTATGCGCCACCATTACCCAACATTTATTTGAACTTAAGCAACAGATGTCTGCTGCTGCACAACCAATTACCACTGACACTTTACTGCGTGTTTGGAAGGAATTTACATATCGAATTGTCATTATACATGTAAATAAAGGGATTATATCGAACACTTGCAAAAAAAAAAGAAGCTTCCATGTTTCCTCTTTGTATTCGTATATTACTTATCACACATACACACATTCAGTGTCATTTATTTATCTTGTAATATTTAGAATTCGGAGATACCTAATCTTGTTATATGTACTATATATAATACACAGGAAAAAAAATGCTCTGCTTGGTAAATATTTATTGAAACGAGTAGTATTTTAAATGCATTAATGTTGTTCACACAAAAGCGTTCCCCTGTTAACTGGGCAATTTAGTGCCTTTTTCTGTGGGAGGTTGTTTTTCTCTTTTCTCTGCTTTAGGAGACCCCCGACAGAAAATCTTGGGGGTCAATAGTCACGGTTGTCGCAGAGTGCTTTCGTTTTTCTTGCATTTTCGTTCGAGTCGCCTTTGCGAAAAAACACCTACGTGTTAGGGAGAATTCCCTCGTTATTACAAGAATCCTTACATGTTTTTTAATCTTCTAAATTTCATTTAAGTATTGCCTTAATCATATGTTTTTGTTATTAATAAAAGTTCTTTAAAGCCAATGCGGTCCACTACTTAATTATTCAACTGAGCATCACGACAGATGTATTGAAAAACCACAAAATGAGAAAAAAAGAAAAAAAAAACCCTTTTAAACTGAAAATATAAATGTAATTATATGCTTCAATGAACTTAAAAAACCACTTCAAAACATTATCTACAAATTTTTCTTAACCATAATTATAATTTCAGAGCGTTTCTTTTTTTAATTGTCACTTTTTTTTCAGAATATTAATTGCACCTGACTAACAAAGAAAAGGTATATATATATATAAAATTTTGCTTCATAGGATATAAAAACACTACATTTGGATAAAAATATATGATGAATTAGAACAAAAATTATGAAATTATTAGTGTAAAACGTAATTAGAATTGGTTCGATAAATATATTACGAACAAAACTCGAGATACAATAAATCATTCGTAATGGAAGTTTTAGCCATTAAAAAGAACAGTAAGAGCTACAGTTATGATTAATACAAGGTTAAATTAGTGTTTGTAAAGTTTTTGGTAAAAGAAAAGGCATAAAATTATTGAAATCTCATGGTCTAGTTCCAGAATTTGTTTGTTTACATTTTTTCAATTTCACTCTTATGAACTTTTAATTCTTATACATTCAAAAATAAATAATATATCAATATAATGATAACAGTTCAATGACTGTTAATAAATGAAAATTATATAAAAATTATGATTCAGTCATTTTTAGGGTAACGAATCCCTTTATGTTGTTTTGATAATTAAAGAAAATAATATGGATAATAAAAGAAATTCAGGACATTTAAGTGAAAATGAATCCTCAAAGGAGGAATTTTCGCTATTTCTTTCTGTCCGGAATAGAACATAGTCATGATAAACTTTTACTAATCATCGACTATCACTTTGTGATAGCTCACAAATGCGGTGATGAAACTAATTTGCCCGACTGCTTTTAACCGATCTAGAAATTCGTCGATGAAGAAAAAGAAATAAATGCGAGGCCTCCACTCGCCCAAAGCTAAATTACAACCCTTCTTAGGCAATCAGCGTCATTTCGAAAGAATTTTAGAAATTACATGTGGTGAATATTGCTTGATTCAACCTTTGAAACCTACAAGTGGGCCTCTATTTCAAACTGATTTTACTTCACCTGATGCAATATTACAAATTGGGAAAATAAAAGTAAACGCTAGTATTCTTGCTTTTTAATGGGTGTTAAAGGAATCGTCGGATTCAAAGAGTGGTAAATTAAGTGAAAAATTAATTCTAATTAGACAGTAATATCCGAGTTATTTTCATGGACTTGTCGTGTACTTGGCGAAAGATATATAACTTCTGTCTCAGAAAGTAAAATTGGACACCTTTAACACGCGGTTTTACTATGGCTCTCTCGACAGACAATCACTCGTGGTATCACTCCGAGACATTGTGCCGTCCTAATTCTTATTTTTCCTTTTATGAAATTCAAATCAATCTTTTGTTCGGATGATGTCACGACTTCCTATTAAGAGCAGATATTAGTACCTTTTTTTCTCCCCCTAATTTATATATATGTATATGAATCACCATTTCTCTGAAAGTGGATTGTGTTCCAGATGGACTTTTTTTTTGTTGTTAAAAATGATTCAAGATTTCTGTTCGCAGTCAGAGAGATTAGCTATGCGTGCAATCATTTTGTATTTGTCAAATTTTAAGAGTTATAGACATTTTTTCTTGTATAAATGATTTCCGTAATAATTAAAAATAATGTGTGGAAAGAAAGTAAACTTCAATTAAAGGTTTTTCCTGTCCAAGTTTATAGTCGTTATCGAATGAATTCGAAAAGAGCTCATCCAATCTTGGCTTCCAGGTCTGATGTCACTAAAGACCGACCATGTAACGGAGCTGACGCATGTTCTATCTTTCGAGGCTCCAAGCCTTGTTGGCGTGGTGTGGAAGTTTGGAGATGAATGGGCTGGTTCAGATATCGTCCTCGTCACTTCACCGAGGTTTCAAGTTACGAGGTCCGTTGCCATTAGACCTAGAGCTGCTTTTGCAACGTTAATAAACAATCAATTAATCGAAATTTGCTCAAGACAAGCAGAAATTCTCGAATTAACCAGCTATTCTGAAATTTAAAGCAAATATTCGTTACGCAGAAAATTCATTTTGTAACGCCCATTCTTTATTATTCAACTCTACCACCTTATCTTAGTCTAATATAACAGTCATTAACCAATGAACTCCAATTGAGGACACGCAAGAACATATTGAAATACTTTATTAATAATGAAAAGGGTTAAAATGAAGAATAAATAGGGTTTCTATCTTTTAAATCCCACTTAATTCATCAATTCTAGATTATGCTCTAAGAATGAAATCTGAGCTTACTAAATCACTCATTCTGATAAACCCTTCTCACAAACAGGCGATTCTTATCTCAGTTCTTTTACCAGAATTTACTTCAACTTAAAAAGTTTATTAAGATGCTTCAATCAGAATTACAAATATCTAACAGATCTCGTAATCTTCTACCTCTCTTCATTTTCCTTTCATTTTTTTTCAATCATATATCACTATCTCCAATTCAATTTACTTAACTTCTTATCTTTATCGATTTTTCCTAATCACGTTTCATTTTTTTCATTATGTAATTCACAAATAATATCCCCGAGGTTAGCGAAAAGAAAATCGCAAGTAGTCCCCAACACGTCACCATATCAATGCTGGAACTTATATTATCGCCCAATTTATGTTAATGGTGCAAGTGGCGGTTCACTTTATCAGCGGTTAATCAACAACGAATCCCGACCACCGCTTTTTAACGGGGTTAGACAATGTTTTCATGGGCTTGACGTGTATTTAAGGAAATGTTTTTCCCTTATTTTTCAGAAAGCGCTCGTTAAGTCTTAACTCAACTTGTTGCGCCGAATAATACTCAACGATATTTAACTTTTTTCCTACTGCATTGTGTTCATGTGTATTACGCCCTCACTAATTAGAAGTTTATCGTAAGGCTTCGTTTAGAGGAATATCCCAACTTTGAAATGTTACAATTACGAAACTAAGGAAATTACTTTCTTTTTTGACAAATTAAAGTAACACTTCTAAGTTTATAAAATTATAAATATTCACTGTGGTCACCACTTGACGCGCGAGCGATATTCAGTCGATCAAAAAAAAAAAAAAAAAAAAATCCTCTCTCACTTTTTTCAACATGTTGAGTGTAACAGTTTGATTGGCTGCGGTTATTCGCTTTTGTCAATGTTCACCGGAAATTTCAGAAAAAACACTTGATTTTTTTAAATAGTCTCAAAGAAAAAACATTAAAGTGAGTTAAATCAGAGTTTCTTGGAGGTCATTGATTAAGAGCAAGGTCATCATCTGCTCTGCAACTAATCCACTGTGTCGTACCATTGGATATCATTCGTGCGTCAGAAGGTGGTGGCATAGAGTATATTTATGATTTTATAAATTTCTAATTATTATTGGCAGCCCAAGGAGCTATTGTTTAAATCAACAGCAGAATGGTCACCCGAGTACTTTTCAAAATAAAGTGAGTCAGATTATCTTTTCTAATCAATCAAAGTTCCATTCCGTTGTTCCTTAAGTGGCGAAGCTTGTTTCTTCGTAACACATTGTATAGAACAATTTCTCTCTTTTTTCTTTTCATATATATTTAATATTTCCAAAAAAATTGTAACTTCTTTATTTTCGTAATTGGAACTTTACAAGGTTAGGATGTTCTTTTGTAAGTGCCTTGTATTTTATATTGAAGTAAACAACTACTCTATTAGCCCGAATATAACGCAGTACTCTTAGAATAATCGTTTATCGTTAAAATACTGACTCGCGCTAAATTCGAGGTCTGCATGTTGGTATGGAATGTAACAACTCTTTTTACTTTCTTACTTGATTAACTGACTTACTTAATTTTATTGCCATATGAATGTAACCTGTATTATTTTAATTAATTATTTTAAGTAAAGTCTTACCTGACTAGTCATATTTCTTTGAATTCTTTTATGCAAAATGAATAGATCGCATTAAGTTCATCATTTTTTTCCCTAATTATTTTTGTAAAAAATTTTGGTGTCGCGTTTCATTGGGGCTAATATGGTTATTATATTTGTATTGGGAACATTTCATCATTCTTTTGCGGTCTCTCTGTTCAACTTTTTCATGAGTTTGGTAAAAATTGTGACGGTCTCCAGTTACCTGACTCGTTTGTCATCTATCATGTTATTTTAATTATAAGATCGAAATTTCAAATTAAGTCAAAGCAGAGACCAAGTAAATAAAATAGTTCACTCAATTTGAAATATGTGTTTAATTAACTTTTCTAATAAAGGAGAAAGAGAGAGGTCTCAAACAGTTTCCTTTCTTTATCCGCGAGATCTAACGAGCTCCATAATCCATCAAAGAATACGCTTACCGGAATAGGATGCGAGTACCTTCTGCAATTGCTCTGATAGCATTGAGTTATAATCTCACCAAATCCACTACACAATCCAGAAAAGTTCCGCGTTCATCACACGTTGTTCATATTTCCGTAATCTTCATTATTCTCACCTATCTTCTCGCCTTCCCTCTTTCTATAATAATCATTCTCATTACACTTCAATTTATATAAACGCTTTGCATAATGAGAAGTTGAGTTGTTTGAGTCAAGTAGCGTCCAGGTAAAGTCCATAAGTATAGAAGAAAGGAAGAAGTTTATATCATTACGGAGAGAAAAAGAAAATAAGGCAAATTCTATTTTTAAGCGAAAGAAGTGTGAAGATCAATGTTGATTATCTCGAATATGAGCATTAAACTGTGATATGGTATTCCTGATGACAAATACATTCATGAGAAAAAGAACTGCAGGCCCCTTAGTTGTCTTTCAAAATCAAGTTTATGTTTTCGAGTTTATGTCAAAATCAAGTTATGTGAGCTGATATTTCACTCTCTTAATTTTCTCACCACTTAAAATGGAATTTAAAACCTGTTAGAATTTAACACGCTGTCTCCATTAATAAGGGCAACAAGAGCTTAATGGAACTGAGACTGAAATCAACGAATTTTTAGCCAAGAAGCTCACACATGTAATTATAATACCAGGCTAATACAGATCTCATGTTATAAATCGGTGATATGATTGTTTTTCTAAGTTGCATTGAAGAGAAGCTCGAGGCTGTTGTCAACGGACCTCTTACTTTTGAGTCCCGGTAAAGCGGCAAGGACGACACCTGTCATGGCACCTCTCTCTCTAAACTTCCACATCTCGCCAACAGGAGGACTTGGAACTTCGACCAGGGTTAACGTGCATCAGCTCCGTTTCACGGCGGGTCTTTTATGGCATTAGAGTTCGAACTCACGACTCGACGAAAACAAAGCTGGTCCGTGCCACTTGGCTGCTGCTGTCACATGCTGTAAATCGGAGAGAAGCTTTTTGCAATACTAAAATCAAGTACTGCTGCTTAAATCTTGTTACAAATGTTCTTCGGTTCTGTATATTATGGTTTTTTTACATTGTACAACATCTGTAAGGGGGTTTATAACTTTGTTACATTATAGCAGTTATTTCTTTATCAGTTTGAAAACCAACAATAACAAAACTAAACTAAATTTTTACATAAAAAAAACGATTTTAAAAGCAAATTACTTCTCCGTAGCGAATTGAAATAGTCTATTTTTATTTTGCGACCCTTTTGAAAATTTTCAATGTATTACTGCGAGCTTCATGTCAGGGGATAACGGAGAGTATTTAATTAAGTTTGGGGAAAACTCACACTTTTTCTTCTTCAAGTGAAAAAAGCCACAGAGTTATCACGAGCTTTTTGAATTCCAAATTTGTTTTATTCTCAATGAAGCTCGATAGAGAGTAGGCAAATGCAAAAGCATAGAAAACGCTATCAATATTATTCTCAAGTTTCCGAAGGAATTCATATTTTAAGCTAAAATGTGATCAGAAGTTCCTGTGTTTGCATTTTACATGTAATTTCTTACCTTTAAAGAGATGAAAAAGAAACAATGCGCCAAACGATTTAAATGCTCCTCAGCTTTGTTGACTGATCCGAAAATGAAATAGCAAATAAATTCAAAAAGGGAAAGAAAACATTTAATATAATCCACACTTATAGAAGAAAAATTCCCCAACACTATGTTGATTTTCTGAATTGTGAACAGTCAACAGATGTATGAAGAATGTGTAGTATTGTGGTGAAAAAATAAGAGATTAGAAAATAATTTTTATTGGTTTGTGTAAGTTATTTAAAGAAAACATTAGAAATTAATTACTTTGGGAGTTTTATTCGTCATTTTTATGGTAAAATTGATGAATGACGTCATGCATCATTTCCATGTTGGCACATTCTCCGCGCTTAAATTACATGATAAAAGCTTGTTTACAAGTGAAAAAAAATAAATAAAACCAAAAACAGAAGAAAAAAACGCAATTTACATCTCTGCGAATTCGAATCTGTTTTTAAAA
This sequence comes from Nephila pilipes, assembly GCA_019974015.1. Classification (NCBI taxonomy): domain Eukaryota; kingdom Metazoa; phylum Arthropoda; class Arachnida; order Araneae; family Nephilidae; genus Nephila; species Nephila pilipes. The sequence continues at coordinate 166,295 of BMAW01047005.1, read as the reverse complement.
ATTCAATATCTTGTAAAGCTTCTACATTCGATTACAGGGGAAAAAATCTGTTGTATGAACAGAACTCTTCAGTAGCGAATCCTGAAAAGAAGCAAAAAGATAGAATCCGATGATTGAAGTTCCCCAGATTACCAATTTACGTCACTTCCCGCCGAGCACATGGACGGGAAATGACATCACGCATCACGTGGTCCCCAGCAGCGGGACTCCAAAACAAGAATACTTCAAACTCTCGACAGATCATAAACTGAAAGACGCTTGTCTGAGGAAGATATCCAGCGGATTTTTGTAAACACATCTCTTTCTACATATTTACACTCCATTATGAATCAGTTGCCGGAAATTAAAAGTATGTGTGTCACCCTTGGATATGTTCGGAAGATCAACTTAAGTCTTTAGGAAATGAATTCACTTTGTACTAGGCCAGTGAATTCGCGGAAAAGTATTTGTGTTGCGTTCCCTACTTGTCTACTGTCGCTCCCCACGGCTGCCGAGTTCAAGTTTGCATCCCATCTGACAGCTCTTGCCCCATCGGAAGAACAGCGTCGTCTCAACAGCACATGGTCGGGAATTTAACTGAATTGCAACGCAGGTGAGTTTTTTTTTTTTATAAGTTTTCTTGAATTTCACTCATGTGTGGTTTTCCTCTAAAGAAATCGTGGGAAATTTCATTTCTGTAAGCAATGTGTCTTTGAATCAAGAATAATGAATTTGATAATGTTTATATTCGATTTTTTGTTAATGTTTTATTAAGCGTGTTAGAATTAAAAAAAAAAAAAATATTTCATTTCAACCAAATGTTTATATTACCGAATCTTCAAATTTTATTCTTAAAAAAAAAATGCAACTCATGATGGGGAAAAACAGACATCTGATGAACTCTCTAAAGCAATTTAAGGATCTAATTAAATTAACTTCAAATTGATACTAGTTAAAGAAGTTATTTCAATGGAATAACTGATTAATATTTAAAAATATGAGGGAAAAAAGAGAAAAATATTTATTTCCGAGATATTAAAAAAAATTATAATTCGAGAAAAAAAATTTACTGTGAGATTTAAAAGATCACTTTAATTCGTAAATCGTTTATTGATGTAAAATTTGTATAAATTTAGTTTTGAGTTGATAGTGTTTAGTAAAAAATATTTTTTTATTAAATCTTTATTTATGATTTTTTATCAAGTTTATTTAATTTTGGTTGTTTTGATAGTCGTTTTGAAATAAATAAGTATCATCATCAGAGATTAATATTAAGAATTACCGACAAATTATCTCTGTAGTTTTGATATGCAATTCCATAAACACTATAAATTAAACGTTTATAATTCCATTATAAGTTTTTGACCAATCACTGTATATCATACATTCAACTTTTCTCTTTTTGTGTTAAATTTTCTGTATTGTTCAACTTCATGTAATATTTATTTTCTGCACGAGGAAATACCTACTATTACAACTTTCCACTAAACGTGTTTCATTTTTTATTTGCTTCAGAGGAATTTAAACTTCCTTGAGAAAAAAAGTACATATTGGCAAGGTCGTGCGATACATGTTTTCAAATCCTTCGATGGATTACTTTCGTGTTTTACTTTGACGGAGTTTTAAAAAAAATTGTAACTGTGTACATGTTTAACTTTGTCTTAAGTTTACATATTTTTGTCTTCGAACTTTTGTCTTTCTCATGATTTTTATTCAATATAATATCATATTCCACGACTTTTTCTTTGTCCATCCCTTTTTCAGTGAATATGCAGGTTTTAAAATCTTTAAATTTTAAAAAATGACATACGAATTTTTAAAAGCCTTCAAATGCACCCCACATACGATGAAAGTTTTCTCATTTTCTTGGAGGATTTCCCATTATATTGTTGGCAAATGGTTCTACCACTCAATCCATTTTTCAATAACTTCTTAAAAATTATTTTTGTATATTTTGCGTGTTAAAATTTTTTCACATTCGGTATGAAAATACCATTTTCATATTTTTCGCGGAAAATTTCGTCAATGTCATGTAAAGAATGTTTTATTATTTTTTTGTAATCGATGGCCTTTTGGTACTGTTCTTTGTGTGAAGCACTTGGCACTTATTAACATTTTCTTATTTGAAGTGTCTGTTTTTACTTGGACAGTAGCCAGTTTTTTTTTTAAATCGAGATCGTAGCATTTTCGATTGGAAGTTAACGATTTTTGTTTTGTAACCGATATTCACTGCTTTAGAACAGACCAGTCAATGTTTTTCTTTAAGATTTGAAAGCGTTGTAATCCTCGAAATCGTTTTCAAAAACGAATTCTCTTTAATTCTTAATGGTTCAAAAACATAAAAATATAATAAGAAGTAGTCTAATAAATTAAATTTTAAACTGTTCGAGAAACAAATACAATTGCACTTTTTATAAAAAAGGAACAAGAGATTTAATTATGCATGACGTTTTTCCATTTTTATTTCCTCTCATTTCAAATTATTTGAGGAATTGTTAAAGGGCGAAAAAAAAACTTCATTTTATACTTAGCGCTTTTCATTGTAGACAAATTTTTTTTTTTTGTACAGTTGCCATCTTCCCAAAACTTGAATGTTTATTGATATTTATGCATATTAAATGTTAAATTTTTGTTATAAATTATAATTATTTATTTTGTTCTAGTAGAATTCTTGAACAATTCTCAATTAAAATTTCTCTTTTAAATCATAATTGTTTATTTTGTTCAAACCAAAAATTTTTGTTGGTTTAAGTAGCGTTTTTGATATATTGTATAAGATTAATTTTTTTCTGTATGGACAGCAGTCAAATGGACATTCATCTATAACTTCCGATTTTCATTTAATTTTGTGGAATCAGTTATTAGTGCTATGAATCCTGTATGTTTCTTAATATTTTGCTTATGTAATTTTTGGAACATATTTGAATTAACATTTCTCATCATTTTTTCATTTTTTTTTCTTCCATTTATGTAATGTATTTAAAAAGCTATCGATTTATTTATGTAAATTAAGCAAATCATAACAAATTATTCGAAATAAATCCATTTCAGCGTTATGTATCATAAAGCTAATTTAGCTGAAGCATGTAGTTCTCACATTATAGGAAATTAATGTATTTGCATAAATTAAAAGTGTTAAAAATCGTATGAAAACTGCTGCATGAATCTTTGTTAAATCTTGGTGTTTTGTAAAATATTTAAATAAAGATTGCTGAATTATTTTTAAAGTAATTAATACAGGCTTCTCGAAAAGAAAAACAATTGCTTACCGCTCTCTTTTCAGAGAAAACTGTTCAATTACCTTTCTTGAAAATGAACATTGTAGGTGGAATTTTCAAATCATTAATCACTATTTCAGAATACTCCCAGAAGTGAGAAAAAGAAATTAATCTCGCCAAAACATTCCTTTTTTTTTCCCACTCTTTCTAACGCACTTTATTCCATGAAATTGAAAGTGTTAATCTAGCTTTGAGAAGAAAAGTAGGCAACTCCTTAGGATTAACATTGTGCTCGGAATTCTTAGTGGTGGCGGTGGTGAGGAGCCCAAATCTTTCAAGACCTGTCGGAATTTACACATTCGAGTGCACATGCTGTGGTGCTCCGTTGCGCATGCTACGATTTGTTCAAATACTAAGCAAAAACCTAGTGGAAATAAAACTATAATGTACCAATACTTTCTTAAAAAATATAGAGAGGGCTTGCTCAAAAGACATTTAAAACTTTTTGTTATAACATATATATATATATATGATTTTTAGAATAAATCAAACTTTTCAGCGCATTGTTGTCAGTATTGACCAGAGGAACGATACTTGGTTCTCAACGCTTCCTAAATTAGCCTTGGACTTAAAAGATTCCTTACATCTCTTCACATTTAGCGGTGGGCTTTACCGACATCATTGGAAACCATTAATTTACACTGATTGATGCAGATTTTTTTTTTCTTCTTTTTTTTGCAAAATGTTATTTTATTTTTTGTTAATTTTTTTTCTTTTTCTTTTTTTTTATTTAATTATTTTAAATTACTTTTATCATTTCATTCGTAGTTATTTTTATAATTCTTTTATAGTTATTATTTGTTTTTGTATTGTTATACATGCATTTATTTTTTGTATTTGTAAAAAGAGATACTGTATAGTTTCACAGATAAGACGATAGGTGAATCATAAAAAATGATCCCCCCAAAATCCAAATCCAGGATCGTCTTATAGGACAGATACAAAAAAAATTAGATAAAAATTTATATAGATAATATAATTAGATAAATTGAAATAATATAAAATTAGATAAAAATTTAGTTTTATAAATTAAAACTATTATATATAAAATAAAACAAATAACTCACCAATGTATTCAAATACCTGCAAAATCTTTACATTCATCATTTAAGACAAATATCTCCTCAAATATCCGAGTATCCTCACTTTCATTGTTGAGAAACCCGTTGTTTGGATACCATTCTGCATCGAGCGAATCTATTTCCACTTGGTCATCAGTATCCCATAACATATCGCCTTCAGTGCCATCCATAGCAATAGAAATCCCACACTTTTCGATGGATTTGTTACAAAGAGATGAGAGTTCGTGATTTGGTACGTGCTTCTGTGGGAAATGCCACCAGTTGCAAGAAAATAAAATTTGTCCCAGAGGATGACCGCTGATCTAAATTAAATTTATAGGCCCTTGATAGTTTGGGGGTCTCTTTATAGAATAGATACATGCTAAAACTATAAAACTTTGATGGAAATTGACTCCTCGTCTTATCTGTGGAAATATACGGTATTTGTAGAAGGCGTTGTGTATATGTAACAACCAGACAAACTAAACGTGTTTAAAGCCTGTTGTTTTTATATATATATAAGGATAAAACAGTTAAATTACTGTTAAAAACAATAACTAAAGGCACAAATAAAATTCAAAAATCAACAAGAAAAAAAACAACATTAGTATAAATAAGTAAAATAATTGAATAAAAATTGAATTAAATTGGGTATTCAACAATACAAAACATGCACATTCAGACTGGGGACTGAATTGGAGAGAGAGAGAGATGTAAAATTTAGATTAAGCATGTTAAAACATTTAAAATCTCCAATTGTCATGCTCATTGAATATAGACACATATATCGTATGAAGGATGTGCTTATTCAAGTGTCATCCTCTTCACCGAAGTTCAAAATTACCCAGTACGTCTCCAATAGCGTTCTTGTTACTTGTAAGTTCCATTTTTATGAACAATAAGTCAATCAAAAAGCAGTCATTTCAAAATCCCGGAATAAATTTATTTTTATCTTTAGGTGTATATTATTTTTTATTGTAATGACGCAAACTGAGCGCTGTGCAATTCGAATGATAATGTAAGAAATGCAAAAAATTAACACATACTACAAAAAATGAAGCTTTCATTCTATCATATATCACAAACACCTCGTAAATAATTTCACGCTGTGCCAAATGAATGTAAGTTGTTGATGGCTTATGGGCGTGGATGACATTTCGAATCCAACTGATGCGCACATGACGTTTAGAGGATGGTGTGCCGCTTTTAGGAACATTCTAATCAGCCGAATGCTGTTATCATTCCAGATAATTTAATTAAATGTGTGTAAGTTCAGTTATCGTCGTGATAGAGATATAAGTATGCGTAACTGAACAATCAGATAATGAATGCGTTTCAACTAGAATAATGCATTATCTACATTTTAGCGCACTAGTGTTATATAAACATAGATTGTGCTTTCAGAGTATTTATAGGCTGTCTATGTGACAATTTTTCTCCATTATACAATAATAAATATTGGTTATACATGATTGACTCGATACTATCGAATACTATCGATGGTGTTTTAACTTGCGGTTTTCAAGAAATGTTCTTTAACTAACATCTGAGGTTTCTTTTTGACTTTATATTAAAGATTCCAACTTTTATCCAATCAAATAAAACATGATTATGCAAATTAAGTAAATTTTAGATGAGGAGTGAATCGGTATAATCAAGTCGTATGTAAAAGTGACAAGTTTTTGAATTGAGATAGAAAAGGTTACGGTCATGGGAAGATTGCTAGTGTGAAGTCCGATGCAGGTTTCTTGTGTGTATACGTGACTTGTCGAGATTTGGATTCAACTCTGTCTGGTTGATTGACGATTTGGAAGACATATTGCATTCCGAATAAGTGTATTCTTCAGTATGTAATGGAAGTTAGAATTCGTGGCAAAACTTGATAATGGGTTAGAACATCTCTCTTATTAGAAGATCAATAAACTCTATTTTGAAATATAACTGACCATTTTAGTTACGTTGTCTGTGCTTGAACTTCAGTTGAAATTTAGATTTTGTGATTAGAGTAAGCGTTTAGATGACAGACGAGACGGGCTATTGGATTACTTCACAGTGTTGATAGTTTTTAGATGTCATCGAGTGAATTATTAGTCACACACAGTGGGGGATCCAGAAACAATCGACAGGGGGAGACACAATTGCTTTTTTCTTTAAATTCATGAAGCTTAAATGTGTTTATTTCGTTTATTATGCATGCTTGCTAAGTTCTTAGTCTAAAAATAAACCAAAATTTGCAATGTCATGGAAAGTCGACCCTGTGCTTTAAAACTGCAACCAACTTTGAGGTAAAACAATAAAATAAATACTTTTGAATTTCGTTTGGATTTTGGTAACATTTTACCTGTTCAGTGTTAGGTAAAATTTCTGGTTTTCTATCAGGTAACATTTTACCTGTCTGTGGATGAAATTATGACAAGGTTTGGAGACTTGTGCCCACCAGCTGGATCCACCCCTGTTTATAACCATCAATAATATAGAATTATTAGTATCGTAAACTTAAATATTCTATTTTTTGATGAATAGTAATATAATATTGGCCATAGCTGAGCTTAGGCTGTTTAAAGTAACGTTCATATATTTCTTATATTTGATTGAAATGAGGTGATGCCGTGTACTAGCTGTTACGACCCGCTTGTGCAGATGGCGTTAGTAGTCATCTTTTTGTTTACAATTTGTATCATTTTCCCTGTAGACGTTAGCCAAGGAGCACGACATACCAACCTTCGCTCAATAAAATAATCATTTAAGTATACAGTCCACAGCTCTTTGTTTGAATAGACATGTTTCAAACTCAGAGTCTATCTATACACATACCTAGAGAACTATTTTAGAAAATTTGCATTGCAATTTGACTGTAGAAGTATTTGATGATACAGTAAGAGCTCTTTAATCCTACGCGTTCAGGACCACGGTGGGTCGGATTATCGAGCATCAATATAGCTTTAAGGGGGATATAAAAGTTAAATAACTCTAGCAAAACAATTTAAATGGTGAAAAAGGGTATTTAATGTGCTTATGCACATTCACAATTTGTAGAGGTCATTTAAATATCTGATAAAATACAGTGTTATTCAAAATGATTCATCAAATTTTAAAATGCTATATTTTCAAAATTAAACGACACAGAAGGGTAAGTAATACATGAATACAAACAGAAAATTGGGGAAGTTTTATATTTGGAAAAATAGATGGCCCTCTTGGTTTCTTCGTGAAGCTATTTCACGAAAGCTGTTTTAGAAGCTTTTATGGAGCTACCTCGTAGTTAGATCGGTCACAGTGGACCAGATGACTTAATGTGACACAACTGGCCACTTAAGTACCTGATATGCGATTCCCATATATAACCACCTGATACCCATGCGATTTCTTCCTTTGGGGATTTGTAAAAGATAAAGAACATGCGCCAACATTCCCCACAAATGTATCTGAATTTTTACAACGGATTTTTGATGCTGTGCAATCAATTACCACTGACATTTGACAATATGTTTGGAAAGAATTTATATATAGAATTAACATACGTGTAACTAAAGGAAATTAAATCGAACACCTGAACAAAAAACTCCCCCCCCCCTTTGTATGCATGTTTTACTTATTTTGAGTCGTTTAATATAAAAATATGGAATTTTGAAATCGTATGAATAATTTTGAATAATCACGCATTTCGTCTCATTCTAGCAACTTCAAAATTAAATTCAAATATTGAACGTTAATTTAATGGAATATTTTTGTACTGATAAAAAACACAACATAAAGAAAAATTAATACCATACAATGATCTTTAAAACAAACTATGACAATCTACTCGAGTTAGGTCATTTACTCTTATTTGTTTTATATGTATTTAAAGAACATTCTGTAGCGATATGAGGTATACCTCCCATCAACTGTCCTAATGGACTTTTCCTGGACATTACTGGATTCAAACTACTCAACTTCCAATAATTGAACTATATACATAAATTGAAGTATGGTGAGAAAGAGACGGGCAGAATGATAGGAGATTAGAATTATAAGAAGGTAAGAAGAATGTTAGTGTGATTCTCCCTCATTTGAAGTATTCTGGGGCAGAAAATGGATTTGGTGAGATTAAGACTCAACGCTGTCAAAGCAATTGAAGAAGGTACTCGCATCGTATTTTTGCAAGCGTATTTTTTGATAAGTTATTTAAGTTGTTAGTACCCGTAAATAGGGACTTAACAGTTGCGAGAACCCCCCTACCTCATTTGAAGATTAAATGAATTATAGTTTGTAAGATAGCTGACTTGTTTAGTTATAATTTGCTTGTGCTGGAAAATTTATATTTTGTGATTAGAGCAGATTTTTTAAGATGATATACGAGACGGGTAATATGATACCGTCACGATTCTACTTGTATAGTACATAGTTGTAATATCATGGAAATGTTCTTTGAAGCCCGCTGTAAGAAGCCCGCTGTTCTGCATTTTATGTATTGCCTGAACGAATTGTATCATTACTGATAGTTGAAACTCGGTAGCACAATTAACAATCAAATTGTAAATAATACTACTATGAATAATCGCGAGATATTGACGTTTAAGAATACCATCCAAAAGATCTTCTGTTAGTTTAGTTGAATTAATGCATCGCGAACTTCATACTTCCATAGCACTATAAAATGATGAGGACGAGTCTTTAATTGGTTCAAACAACTGCGGATTGAGGCTCTTAGATGTGTTGTGAATTTTTATTAATGTCACAGTGAGTAACCACACGAGGGCTGTTGTTGACTGTCCTCGAAATTTGAATCTCGATCTAGTAACGAGGATGACACCTGAGTTGGTACTTCCCTCCACAAACTTCCATACCACGCTAAGGTAGAATTTGTCACATTGACTAGATTTAACGTGCATCAGCCTCGTTATCATGTGGGTCCTTAATAGTTTCGGTCAATTGCTAAGAAAGGTGCCTGCGAAGCAAAATGTGCCGTTTCAGATGACAATCGGGAAGAAATATAAGGCTAAAGGGGCGAATTTGCAAGCTCAGAGGGCAAGAAGGCTGAGCCCCATCGAAACTCTTCTAGAGTAAACCCTGAACACATTTTGTATTACGTCATATTTTAGTATCGGTTGAATATTAGGTGCATACTGGAATTCGTTTGAGATTTGTTAAAACACACGCACACACTCAGGTATAATGATCTAGTTTTCATAGTCCCGACTTTTTTTTTACGTTATTTTGAAAGGAATGACAAATTTCTTTATTTGTGTGTGGATACCCTGGACTGCAAAGCACATATTTTAATTTAATCTCTGAAACTTTACACCGTATGAGTCTCTTACAACAAAAAGTGGAGGGTATGGATTTTGCTATTCTTATCTTTTATTTCAAGATCTTTTACCGTAGTTTCTGACATCATATTATTTGCTGCTTTTTTTTTTTTTACGGTTGTCATTATTTTGGAATATTGGAATTTTTTTTTTTTTTTTTTTCAATGTTAAGGACTAATCTAAATTGTAAGTTCCTACAATTTCGGATAAATATACAGTTGGAAAAAAAAAAAGAAATTGTATGTCTTAAAATTAACTTGGTTCATGTATGAAAATTTTGTGAAAGAAAATCTTATGTATTTAATAGTAAAATTGAAGGAGAAATCACTTCACTCAGCATTTTCTTCATTGCTGTAATGCTACAAATGATCGAGTTTCAGGAACTTTTTTAAAAATTTTACCTGTTGTACAGTCAACATTTTTTTGTGTATGCATTTATTGAAACTTTTTACATGTTACTTCACATGTAAGCTTTTTTTGGGGGGAAAAAAAAAAAAAAAAAAAGATCAACATATTTTAATTACAGTAAATAACTAAAATAAAAAAAAAACAAAAATAATGAAAAAATTAATTTAAATTAGCTTTGCTAATTTCGTTTTAATGTGCGCTAACGTTTTTTTCTCATTCATTTAATTTTTTTTCAAGTAATTTTTCGTGTCTGACTTTTTTTTTTCCTACTAAAAATCTGGTTGTGTAGCTTCCCGTTCAATATATTTCTCAGCTTGCCTTTTTCGTTCGAATTCTAGATTCCTTTCCTCAGCTTCTAGACCAAACGCCATGTATTATTTAATTTATGCTCACGCATTTTAGTTGACGCTATTTCCACAAAACAACTTGTAAGCACATATTAAAAGATGATTACAAAAAAGAAAAGAAAAACACTATTTCAAAAACGCCTTAGTCCTTTGAAGGTTAATGAAATGGCGTTTTGCACTGTTAAAAGAAAATTTAAATAACTCGCTTAATAATGTAGCTAGAGCTACGAAATTTTGTACATGTATTTAAAAAAGTCGTACAGTTCAAATAAGGCTATCAAATGTTTGGCTAATTTTTAGGTACTGTGTCCCTTAAAATTGGCCAACTCCGTTTTTACTGTGTTTTGTATATAACCTGCAACTGTCGAGGGACGCGAGTGAAAAAAAAAAAAGAAAAGGAAAAACCGCTTTTCAACCTTTGTGGAATTTATTCTTGCGGGCTTTTGCGGTTTGTGTCTGCTTTCTTTCAAATATTTGAGTTTGGCTCCAGTGTTTGACCGTATTCTAATGTGGTTGGTGAGTTCTTTTGGAAAGAGAGAGAACCGGTCTCCCGAATCGAGGCGAGTCCGTTGACTCAAAAAAGGAACAGACTGCCTTTTTTCTGGAGCGGATTTCCGAGAACATCTGGAGGAGCTCGCATGGCCCTGCTCGATAATTTAAATTTATCGCATCTTTCTCTTCCCCCTCTGGCACTGCCCGACGTTCCGGTCAAATTTCTAGGCTCCGCCAGGGAAAAAAAAGTGTTCAAATGCTAAAAAAATTCAAAATTTGAGGTTAATATTTTGGTTCAAATTATTCTGTATAATGTTTTCTTATGTATTATACATGAAGGTATGTTTGAAATGATTTGGTTCACTTGGTACTATTAATGATCTATCCCGCACAAAAATATTCGTCTTGTAATTTTTTTGCTCATATTTTTCTTACGTAAACTTTTTTTTTTGAATGCAACAACAGTACCATTACCTTTTGAAATTCATATCTTTTTGCGGAGAAGTTATGTGAAATCATGTGATGAATAAAATTTATGGTCCCGATTTCAAAAATAATATTTACTATCTTACCCTGTTAACTCGCGGTAGTCAGGGTTCATGGTTTCTTCATCGCGAACTAAGTGAACCGCGAGCTAACAATATTAATATAAACATAGCGATAATATAAATTCCAACATCGATAAGAAGAGTGGCGTAACTAGGAGCCTTGCTCCTTCAAGGAGGAAGGGGAAAATCTATCCCCAAGTGCAGCATCTAAGGGTCGCCAAATTGATGTTACTTAATTTTCTTTCCCTTCCTCTATGCATTTTGGCAAACAGGAAGAGGCGTGACATCTCAGTTGTGCTCCATGCACAGAAAAACGCTATGCCTCTGGATACGAATTTTTTGCGTTACGTTTCAGCTTTTTCGACATCATTTTTAATTATTACGGAAATCATTTACACAAGAAAAAAATATTTAAAACTCTTAAAATTTGACCATTAAGAATGGGTGAACGTAGAGCTAATCTCACTGACCACTCGATCTCGAAAACAAACTCTCTCTCTCTCTCTCTCTCTCTCTCTCTCTCACACACACACACACACACAAATCTAATCAGGAACATGTTTCTTTCAAATTCCAGACATTCAGATTCAAAAAAGATAAATAAAAGTAATAATTCGAGATAAAGCAATAACTCGAGATAAAAACCAATTATGTACCATGTTTTTAAAAACGTTGAAAGATTAAAAACGACGTTTTTATATGGAGGCAAAGCTTATTAAAAAAAATTATTGAAATATTAAAACTTTTCGCAAATGTCTAAATATTGCATTGTTAAGCGAGTAAGAACGATTTCCAAAGTTTCAGAGCTCTAGCTTGATGGGAAGTTGGTTAAATTAACTATCGAAAATTTGATGACACACTGATACACACATAGAAAGACACACACCAAGTGAAATGCATAAATAAAAACGTTTTAAAAACGTTGTAAAATGGCCGATCCTCTCTCACTTTGAAACTTTCAGAGGATGCGTCGTGAAGGGAATCTTTTCGCTTTCGTGACGAAAGCCAGCGCCTACATTTTACGATCAGGGGACTTGCGGTCCTTCGGAGTCTCCTACTTTTGCCTCAGACATTCAAAGTGCGGATTTCCCCCGCTCTTTTTGATTTCTTTATAACTTATTCTCGTTACTTTGCCACCTCTATACTTGAATAGCGATCGGTTTTACCATCGCCTCGTTAAAAACACTTTGTATTAAACTTTTTGGACTCTTTTTAAAGTTCCCTTTTCTCGCCCCGATCAGGTTTATGTTATCCTTTTTCAGTTTTTGCTTCATTGTCGCTTTTTTTTAAAGGTTAGCGCTGGTTATTGTCCCCTTGAATTTATGCTTATCCATTTTTTGGTTGCTTTTTATGGTATCCTTTCGCGCTTATCTTTTGTTAGTTTGTGTCTTTTAGTTCTGGTTTCGTAAAAGATTCCTACTCTACTCCTATGTGTTTATTAATAACAATCATGTTTATGATTTTTGTTTTCAATAAAGTTTTGCATATTTTATTCTTTGGATAACCGACTTGAAAATTATAATTCTTTTTTTTTTTAATGACTTTTTACTTTTTAAACTGTACTAATGGTTTTTTTTTTTAAAAAAAATAGAAGCCTTGCAACCTTCACATCCAATATACAAATATATTTTTACCTGTGAATATTCTTTATATGATAAGAATTACACAAACATACCGATTATACAATAATTCTAAACTCTATTTATTGCAACCTTTAATATTCATTATTATACGCATGAAATGAAATATTGATGTTTTTCTCTAAATTTCCTTGTGAAAAAGCTTATTTCATATGTTTGCATGATGTATGTTATTCAGCAGTATTTATCGAATATTTATTTTTTTTTAAAAAAAACGAGTTTTAATACATTTTTAATAATAGTCAAAGAAATGGATTTGTTAATGTAAAAACGTTACAACGAATGGTGGATGGAATTATGGATTATAAATGAATTTTTAGTTTGGTAAATTAAATTGCAAAATATCGTTGAAAAATGATGCTATATTTTGCCTGGTAATGGAAAAAAATTATGTTTAACACGAAAGTTTGTAATTAAGTAGAGTGTGAAAAAATGTATGGCAGATCGAACCGATCCATACGTATATTCGGTGTACAGCATCAAAGCTTCAAAATTAAAAATATCTTAAGAGTTGTGGAATGTGTACATTACCCTCTCTTAAAAGCGACCCTAGTAACGTTGTGGTCATAGTCATGATTTTGCGGACGCTCAATTTCTGTCGAGTTTTGGGATTCCGTGTAATGGAGCTGCTGATCATTAAATCTATCAAGGCTTCAAGTCCTTCCATTGCCGTGGTGTGGAAGTTTGGTGATAAAGCTTAGTTTCGACCTTGTCCTTGACCGAGGTTCAAAATTATGAGATATATCGCCAATTGCCCTCGTTTTTTAATGCTTCTAAGTGCAACGTTATTAATCAATCAAATACCCTAAAAATGACCAAAATATCAAAAAAGACTTATGTTACTTTATTTTAAATGTATGGCTTTGCTAAATCTAAGTACAAAATTTCATTACTTTATATACATTCTTTAGTGAGTTAATTTTTTTTAACAGTGTGCCGAATCATTTATCTCACTTTTAAAACTTTAAAACTCCTTTTTCTCAAATTTTATTTTTCATGGATTGTCTTGTATGTAAAATGTTAAGGCTTTTTTTTTTTGGATTAAATATAAGGTTTTGAAAGTTTTTCTGGTTGTTTTGTATTATGAGTTTATTAGCTTCAGATATTCTGAGCTTGGAATAAAGATTTAGATGGATAGCTAACTATGTTATGTTTTTTTTTTAAGCATCCACAAACTTATATTTAGAGATTTTATTACTGTTTTTTGTTGCATCTGATTCAGAGTTTTTTTAATATATAAAACTATGAATGAGACAAGTACAACCAAATCCATTCACAGAAATATGAGAACACACACAAAAATTGTTTAAAAATATTAAAATTTGTAGAAGTGATAGGAATTGAAATATTTCGAAAATAACAAAATTTTAAATGATTGTTTATTTGAAATATAATTCTTTTTTTTTGTCTGAAATGCGTATATTATACCTTAGAATATATTGAATATAAACTTTTTTTTTTAAAATATCTAATTTTATAAAAAATTTCTTACAAGTTACCATGTTCCCTTAAAAGTACAAAATGGTAATTGTACTGTTGTTGATAAATGGTTATTGTTATTGCTTGTATTCCTCTCGGTCTGGTAATAATTTACACAAAAATATTCCACAAGACGGGATGCAACTACTTGTTTGTCTTTTTGAACTTATTTTGTTTCGAAACTTCTATAGAAGCAAATAATTTAGGACGGAAACTGCTGGCATGCATGGGAACGTTTTTTAATTCTCTCTCACTTAAGTTACAGGGATTGAGTATCCGAGTTTCGGAACTAAAGTAACTCTGTGCGGTCGATAGATGTACGGCCAGTGGAATTTCCCATTTTAAAATTCTTTCGAGGCGGAATTCGCCTTTGGGTGAATTACAGACACCTCAACTGCCGAGGGAAAATGAAGAAACAAAGCAACTCGGGAAAATAAGTTTCTGATACATGTTTCCTTGTTGAACCTAGTAAGAAACTATTATATTATCATATTAGAATGTGAGACGAATTTCTTTTGAGTAAATCGATTGGCCGAAACGTTCTCATTGTCGTGCTCGAAATCGATTTGTCCGTGCATTTGTGAAGTCGCACGAGGAAGATTCCTTTCATGTAACATTTGATGGATAGGTGTTCGTGATTTTTCTTGGATCGATTTCGCTCATGTTTCAGACGTTATGGGTCCTTTAAGGAACATTTAAAATAAATGCAATGGTTATAAAAACTTTTAGATTCTGAAGGTATTTCAACGGGGGAAACTCATTTTTGATATTATCTTTTGTTGTTAATCTAACAGGTTTGGAATAAATATCGGACCAGAGCAGATTATTTCTTTTTAAATATTTAGAAACATGAATTATTTCCAAATACAAATCTCTTTTTGGATATATATGTGAAAAGAAATCAGAAAAATCGAATTAGAAACCTCAATATGATCAAAAAGGAAGATTGTTGTAATAATAGATTACACACTATTAATTAGACCTGTGGACTACCACCGCCTTTATTATTAATGATCCACGCACACTATTGTAATAAATTACATATATTTATGAGAGAAAAGGATTGATTGACCTGATGTCATTGAAGATAAAAATAAAAAGAATAAGTTCATTTTTCATTTCAAGGTCTCAGATCCCCCAAAAAGCATGGTCGTCTGACTTAGCGATCCGTTGTTGAAGATGCGAATTCTACTCTATCAGGAATTGTATCTGAAAAAAATCAAATTTAATCCTTAAAAGGTATCATGGGTGAAAATCACCCAATGTAAACTATTTTCTAATTTTATTAAAAATCAGTATAGGTACACTGTTATCATTAAAAAAGTTCACTTTTGTTTATGTACTTCGTTAGCTGCACAACAATCTGGGGTGATATTTCACCCACGATACCGTAATTGCAAGTTTTTTAAAATTGCTTCGTGGACATTGAATTTGCTGTTAAGTGCCGTAGATATAATTTTTGTTTCTAGTGAGGCAATTACAAGCAGTGAGGTAAGGGAATAATTATTTTAGAAGTGTTTTTATTCATTTTATTGTCATGAAGATAATTTTAGAATGTGATGTTCCCCCAAAAAAAGATGAAATGGAAAAAAATTGTGCTAGAAATAGATGATTTAAGCTTTTATGAGGACAACATAATCAATAATGAAGAAGGCGATAATGTGGAGAATATGATTATATAGACTTAATTGATAATGACATGGGAGAAAGTGCTGAAATTTGAAGTGATGAAGCAATGCCTTGGATTCGCTCTGGTAATCGCAAAAGAGTTCGTGTAATAATATCTAGTTCTGATGAGGATGAAAAGGTCGAGACAACAACGCCATCCACGTCTAGATAAAAGAAGCGATACACTAAAGAAAATTATAGAATATTGAAAATATACTGTGAGATGTAGATTATGTACCAACTTCATTTGTAAGAGGCACCGCAACAGTATTTGCAATAACTGTAAAAAATAACTTTTTAGGAATTATGTAATTCTTATGTATACATTCACATTTACTAGTCTTTGTTAAATTTATAAAAATATAACTCATTTACTGGGATGAACTTACATCCATGGTACCGGTAACGTGATTTTTTTTTAGATGATATCATTTTAGGGTGAATGAAATCAATATGCACGGTGTATTTCACTAATGTCATATACATCCCACTTGTACAACGAAACGAGATTCTCATGTGACCAACTGGTTGGGAGAACCCAGATGTGTCGGCACGCGCGAGAAGATGGGTCATGGAGGATGAATTATTTTTCTCTTAGGTGCTTCTCTTTTCATTTCTTTCCTCTTCGTTCAAGTTTATCGACTTCGTTTTTTCACCCTTTCCCTGGGGCCCTTTTCACTTTCTTGGCAACACTTCTTTTTCGTCTGGCTGCAGTGCATATATATCAGTCTAGAAAAGCTAAAAATGCGTTCTAATTTATTTTCCGAATCTTCCGTTTCATGTGAACGGCGATCCAAATTATTATTGTTTGACTTTTCTCTCAGTTTTCGTGATGATTTTTACCTAAACAGGCTACACGTTTGCTATAAACATTAAAACATTTTTAAAGCGACTTTATTTCTATAATGGAGTTTAAAGCGTTATTTTATTCTTCTCATTATGTTATATGATGTCATGAAAAAAATATCACCGATATTATTATACGTATCTCATATCAGAGGAATCATATACGGGAGGGGAGAGAGAGAGAGAGAGATGTGCTGTGTTTTGGAATAATTGTTTTTTATAATTATTTGTCTAAATGAATAACTCAAGAGCGTAATGTTGTGTAAAGATTCTTATAATTATGTTCATGTGTTACCTCTTATCATAAAATTACAAATTATGAAGTGTTTAATTTAGTTAAAGTTTGTATGGCCGCTGCAGTCAAGTGGTCAAGATCGCAAACTTGCGGCCGGCGTCATTTTCTTCGAAGCGTGGTTCGAGCTCTGATGACACAAAAGACCCGCCGTGTATGATGTATGTTAATTCTGATCGAGGTCCCAAGTCCTCTCATTGGCGTGATGTGGAAGTTGGAAAGGAAGGTGCTGCACTGGTATTTGACTGAGATTCAAAATTACGAGATTCGTCGCCAATAGCTCCCATGTTTTTTTTTCAAAAGCGGCGTTAAAAATTAACCACTTTACTCGCTAGTTTAAGTTTGCCCCTTTTTCACCACAAAGATTCTGAAACATAGAAATTCAATAGATGTTCAATCAATAAAAAGTCAGCTAAGAAAAATCAAACTGATTTTATTTACTTCCGTAGAATGATCACAAGGTAAGTAGTATAACGAATGGGGAACGGTTACTAACTCGCATCCTCAACCAAAGAATAATATTACGAAATTCTACTTACTTTACGACAATAAAACTGGATACGAGTCGGGAATAAACAATTTTAACTTGGTTCCAATTAAAAAATCAGCTTAGAGATGATCACTCAACAACTTTTTGCTCACAAATATCGTTCGCACAACAATCTCGCTAACCTTCTATCTCCTCTGAGCACTTAAATATTTAGGTTGCTTGAAAGCAAAAATTTTTAAAATAGATTTAAAGGGTAATGGCACTTTAAATGCCATTTTCTCGAGAAATACCTGTGAGATGAAGTAAAAAGGTGTTATTATAACTTTAAGATTCTATTTATACCTTTGGCCAGTGACTGCGATTTGGAATTAGAAGTTTGTGCGTGCGGGGAGTTTATAGTCAATAAAAAAACAAGGGGGAAGTGGGTTCACAGAGTATAGAGAGAACACAGATACACAAAATTTTAAAATTTATCTGCAAAATATTAAGAATTTTGGCGCTTTCTGAGTGAATTTGGACAGATAAGTAAAAGTTGACAGTTTATATTAACTTACTATGGTTTAGCTTAAATAGTAGTGAGTAATTGTTTTTTCTTTTTTAAAAATTTCAATTAAAATAATCAATATTCTTTCCATCAAAGGAGCAATATTATTCCCATATTTCAATCAAATTAAAATACCTCGAGAAATCGGAAACATATCAGAGATTTTTCTTTTTAAAAAATATGACATGTTTAAATTAAACGCCAAAAAAATATTAATTTGCCAAAATCCAACCAGTGGGTTTATTCAAGGTCTTGATTTATCCCCCATTATATAACAAAATATGCATAAAAAGTTTTTAAACATGTTTTAAAAAATTGCTTTTGCTAAATAACATTTAATTAGTGTTCAAAGCAATACAATAAATTATATTATGCTAGGAAAGATGTACAATTTAAAATAAGTTTTTCAGAGTCATACCTTTAACCTCTTTGCTTTAAAACAACGTTAAGAGTCTTTGTTTCGTAGACTTCCACTCAATCATCCACTCGGGTACTCTTCCTCAAAGCACATGTTACACCTGCTGCGCGAGTCTCCGTTATTTGCTTTTGTTAATTAAGAAGCGGTTACCCGCGACACGAGTCTAGAAATCATGTCTCGAAGCATGGCTTTGCATTTTGTGCAGATTTCTGCTTGTGATTTTTTTTTTTTTTAATAATTAAAGAAACGAAATAAAAGATAATTTAAAGTACAGGACAGCAAGGTTCATGCACAAATGTTTTGTTTACAATTAGGTGACTAAAATAGAATGAAAATTTAATTATTCTCCTATGAAAAAGGGAGGGTGGGAAATTCCACTGTTTCATACAATGTACAGAGAATAACGCTAGTAATTAGTTATCACTGCGCAGCTGTTACGCAGAGCTTCATTCATTTAAAATAGAATTAAGATTAGAACAACCTTTGAGTTTGCTCCTTATTCTTAATACACTCACTACATCTCGTCATGACTTTTTCCAGATTAATTTCGGCAGCTCCCATTATTGCACATTTTAGAATCAAGACTCTGAGAAACACCGGTCATCCTGCCATTGCTGTAATTGCAATATCGTGAGTCCTAATTACTTTAATAATAGAAAAATGTGATATCATTCAAAACTTATATAGAAGTACAGATTTTACTATATTAACCTTTCTCTCTTACTCTTAAAAGTGGCAGCGGTAACCTAGAGGTCATAGTCGCGGACTTGAAGCAAGCGTTATTTTCGTCGAGTCGTGGGTTCGAGTCCTGATGCCACTAAAACTCGCTGTGTAGCGAGTCTGCGTGTTAAATCTGTCGAAATCTGAAGTCCTCCTGTGGGTGTGGAAGTTTGGAGAGGGAAGTGCCAACTCAAGTATCGCTTTCTTCATTTGACTGGAGCTTAAATTTACGCGGTCCGTCGCCAATAGCCCTCTTGTTGCTTCTCAGTGCGACGTTAATGATTAATCACAGTCCCTCACTTTTAAAAATGGCTCATGTAGGAGTAAATTTAAAGAAAAATTTAGAAATTTGATTCCGCCATATGTTTTTTATGTACTTTTCGTAGTTTTAAATATTTAGCGTCTCACAGTTTCGGAAAATAGTTCCAAAATAACTAACGTGGATTTTAAGGAGACACAGTACCTTGTGAGCAACTTTTTTTTTCAAATTAGATGTATATATGAATAAGTTTTTATTCACCCTCTATGTGAATATATATAAAGTATGAGTATCAGAAAAAAAGTTCATTTGCAAACAAACAATTCCTTAAAATTTTAATTGTTTTCTGATATTTCACAATGTTTTAAAATTTCTACTTTTGCAAATTCCTATGTTTTTAAACATCCCCCCCCCCCTATTTCTCAGAAGTGTTTCTCACAATTCTATGTATGCGTTTAGTTGTATTAGTCTTATTTAAAGTTTTTAATTTTTTTTCTATCAGACACTACGAAAACATTAAAACTAAAACAGCTATATCTAATTTTGTGGATTTAAAAAATATTAATAATTACTTATCCTTTTCCGAATCGAACATATGAAAAACAATTAGAAGAAATTCAAAGCTTACTATTAATTTTTTTTTTTTTTTTTTAGAAAAAAAGCCCTAGCATTTTAATTGCATGACCTTCGAGAAAAATAAAAAGCTATAATAAGCAGTTTAAAGTGTTGAAGGTCAGTGAACTGATCTGGCCGGTGGAAAAAAATGATAAAAAAAGGAAGGTGATAAAAAATATTTAAATATCTCCTTAAATGATGTAGCCGGAGCTTCGAAATTTTGTACATATATTGATAAAGGTCATATAATTAAAATAAAGTAACAAAATATTTTTCCATATTTTGGTCAATTTTATACATATTAGTTCAATTCAATACATATAGTGTAAAATTGTTGTAATTATTAATAATATTATTGTGTTATTAATAATTATAACAATATTACACCCCTTTAAGAAATTAAATATTAAGGGGACATACAACTATGCCCCCTTAATATTTAATTTCTTAAAGGGGTGTGACCGAAGAGAAATACCAAACTGTAATGAAGCAGAGTATATAACAAATGTTACTCTTTCTTTACATTAAAAACCCTTTCGGAACGTAATGTTTTAGGGTTTTGGTGACTGGCCAGTTCGAAAGAAAAAGAATGAATGAAATATTTGTGTCGAGTGTGACTCAACACCGTCCATTGACAATAAAATTATGATGTAGAGATAGACTCGACATTTGTCCAGAAAGGATTAATGTATTTCTTTCTTGTTGTTGGGCATTACGAAAAAGTATACAAATAATCTTTGCGAATGAGTCTCGAATACGCGTTCACAGGATTCGTCAACATGGAAGTGATGACGTTTGTGATGTATTACAATCAGATTGAATAGCTTATTTTCAATGTTTTGCTTGTGAGTCATACCATCGTTTATTTTAATCAAAATAGCTGTAAGATTGTAAATACGATATGTATTTCTTATTATTTTTATTTTTTTATAGTAAGTTTGACCTTTGAATAATAACGAGGTTCTTCCAGATCATTACATAAATTTATTTTGATTTGGTGATGTAGAACGCACTGGTTTGTCGTTAGTGAAAATTGTTGCTGCCTCTGTTAATTTATGTGTATCTAGTGTCGGAACTAAAGTAGAGATGTCAATTTCATTTCCAACTACGGGTCGCTGTAGATTATTAAGTCACGGTCATGAAGCCGTCGTAGTTTCAATCGAGTCGTGGGTTCGAGTCCTGATGTTATTAATGACCCTCTGTGTAGCGAGACTGATTATCGTTGAATCTATCGAGAGCTCCATGTCCTCCTGTTGGCGTGGTTTGGAGAAGTCCTAAGTCCTCCCTTTGGCATGATGTGGAAGTTAGTCTGAAGTTATGTCTCAGGTGTCAACCTCGTCTCTTGACTAAAGTTCAAAAGGAGGAGGTTCATCACTAGAAGCCTTCGTGTTGCATCTCTGTGTGACATTATTAAACAATCAATTATTTCGATTTACGAGCCATTTTCTAATTAATCAAAATCTCTAAGCGGCACTACATGTTGTAGCAGTGGTAATTTCTCTTTTTCTACCTTTAGTACCATTCCCTGTGATTTAAATCATCGTGCCTTTCAATATTATATTCCTTATCCTCATTGATTGCAAATAATACTCGTATTTTAAGCAGAAGTACTTCGATTTCCATGTGGCCGCGGTAGCCTAGTGGTCATGGTCGCGGACTCGTGGCCGGCGGTTTTCGTCGAGTCGTGGGTTCGAGCTTTGTTGTCACTAAAGACCCGCAGTGTAGCCGGAGTTGATGCATGTTAAATTTGTCGAGGCCCAAAGTCCTCCCGTTGGCGTGGTGAGGAAGTTAAGAGAGGAGGTATACCAGCCCAGGTGTCGTCCCCGTCACTTTACCGAGGTTCAAATTTGTGAGGTACGTCGCCAATAACCCTCGTGTTGCTTCTACTGCGATATTAACCAAAACAAAACAAAAAAGTCGATTTTCTTTGAAATTATCTTCCTTTTTAATTTTTTTCCCGCTTACTTTAAAGCCGACATTTTAGGAATGCAAATAATACTCGAAAAGCTCACGTGAGATTTGTTCTAAATGAACTCTATTTTATTTTTAATTAACGTAAGATATTATTGGGAAACCAGATTCTGTGTTCGCTTCTTCCCCACTGAAACATTCACCAGTCTGTTCACTTCTCTCCGAAACAACTCGCATTTCACAGCTCCATGGCTCTTTAAGTGAGATATAATATTTACAATGGGATTCAGACAATATAAAAGTTGTAAATTGTTTTGGTAGTAAAACATGATTGACTTGCATTTCTACCAAAATTATATCTAATTATACAACAATAAAAATCAAAACAAAACAGGGTAATCCACCAGTGATAAACAATTTTCAACTCCGACCAATTGCTCGGACCCAGTTTGTATCTAGTAATACTCGCAGGAAAGGTCCGTCTAATTGACCATATTCGTATCTTCATCAATTTAGAATTCTGTATCTCTTTATTCTTATCAGCGTAGGCACGATTCTAATTTGTTCTTTGATAACTTCCGCTCACTCTCTCTGTTGCAAAATTTGCATTATACGCACTGCTGCTTATAAATGCTATCAATCCATCATTTCGCTGTAGCAATTCTATTCAAATGTACAAAAGTCACGTTTCTTTTATGGGGAGATATTTTTTAATCAAACTACAACTTATTATAGTGCTCAAGGGTTAGTTGAAGGGAAATTCTCGATAGAACCACGTTATATCCGCAAGATTTTGTTTTTGGAGAAATCAGGATTCGTATCTCAGTTTGAGCGTTGCAGACTCGAAGTTTACACTACATTAAATTACATATGATTCTGTTGTAATCACCTCTCACGGTCTTTTTCAAGTTGTTTTTGTCTGGTGTAGATTCGAGACATGATGCCACTAAAGACCCACCGTGTAGCGGGGTTGGTGGAAGTTAAGACTGCCTAAGTCTCTTTCTCCCTTTGGCGTGGTATGGAAATTAGGTCCAGCTCAGGTGTCATCCTCATTATTTGACCGAGGCTGAAATTTGCATGGTCTAGTGTCGTTACGTTGGGTGGATATGGGAGCATTAATCCCTACCCTCTTCCCATAAAGATTGCTGTATATTGAAATTGTAAAACGTTTTTTATACTGATATTATTATACTTTTTCAGAATAAATTAATATTCGAAATCCCATTCTCCACATCAACATTTTTTTCACATTGAAAATAAATAATAAAATTTGAAATTTATTTTGAGTTGAAATGGGAGATCCCCACCATCCCTTATAAAATGTTTTCCTGAACCCCAGACAAAGTCCGCCGCCAAAAGCCCTCATGTTGCTGCTCAGTGCATCATTAATGAACAAACGCAGTCGCTCTTTCAAAACCTTATCGGTATTCAAAATGTGCGGTATTTTTTGCATCTGTTATATTCATTGTCCCAGCAATTGCAGTGAGTTGCATAACACAACTATTGTATGACGTTAGAGAAAATTTATTAAAAAATGCTACTGGGGATAAAATTCAAGAATCGTTATAGGAATTGGAGTTGATTTTCATAATCCTAACAATGTTAAACCAAGTTCATTATATTACTCACCCTCAAAAAATCCAGCATCATTAAAGACTGTTCTTACAAATCGGATTTGTGCATTCTCATACGATCCAGAATATGATCCAGTAAGACCTGATTAGAAACACATTTAGTATATAAATGGTGTGAACTTTACTGCCATGAAGGAATGTCATCGATTCATTGTATACTGAATGTTCAGTAAACAATATTCAGTTCGTTATATATATATGTATACATATATATAAGATCTGCACGGGGAGGTTATCATAACCTTTTAATTATTACTGAGAAATAATTGACGTAAATGGATAAAATTTATTCTGCATATCAATAGATCTTTATAGGTATAATGTTGTAAATTACAGCTATTCATGTTAATTTGTTTGGTTTTAGGAAACCATTGATTGATTGTGTGTGTGTGTGTGTGTGTGTGTGTGTGTGTGTGTGTGTGTGTGTGTGAAGTAACAGTATGGAGAAGATAAGAATTGAATCTACTTTCTGTAATGACGGCCTTCGAAAGGTCAAAATACGCCGGAAGAAATGTATAACTCTGGAGGGTTACTATGTAGAGGAAGGACAATAAATAAAAAAAATTAAGTTTCTACCTCGATTATTTTTTTAGTAATAATTAAAACTGTACGATATTGCTGGTTACTTCAATCTACGGCTTCCTGAAAATCCACGTGTGTGAATTGCTCTAATTTACATTATTATTCTCATTGTCCAGAGTTATACGTAAAGATCAATTAATTTGCAGAATAAATTTATCCATATAACTTGGTTATTTCTTAGTAATCATTAAAACACTCTTTACGGTACCTCTTTCTACATGTTATATCAATGTAATAATAGAAAGAAATAGTATCCATTAGTTCAAAATAATGTCTTGAGAATAGGAAGATAGAAGGGGTGGGGAATAGAACAATAATCAACTTCCTAAAAATAAAGTTCAACATTTGGGATAGTCGTGCTTCGAATAGTTCTGGGGGCAAGATCCGGATCCTCTAGGGGGCAATAAACATCTCCCGAGTGGTATCGTTAGCTGAAAATGGAGGATATTTCTCTTCGGTCTTTCCTCCGAAATGAATCTCGGCCCCTTCAGTGCTCAACATAGAGCACTTCTTGTACAATATTAATCACACCGAATTATCCTTGTTTTTTAAGGCAATTTTCGTCTAATGTTACCTAATCAGATCCGAAATAATTTTTCGGGTTGTAAAATGTTTCAGTATTTATATCGCATTTTGACGTCACTATCGTCTGTGTCAGTTGTTTCCAACTTGGGAGGCCTGGGCTATTTCCAGGATAAGCACCAAAATTTGTTAATAAAAACTAATTTTCTTATCATAGAATAGAAGCCTCTTTATTAGTCTTTATTTCATAATTAATTTTTATTGTGTTCGTTTTATTTCTTTCTGAATGCAATCGAAAGCATATTGTAATGTATTTTTCATCTATATCAATTTATTAATTGTACTTTTTTAGAATTATGGATAAATGTTTAATGGTTGCAAAAGGGAAAAAAAAGGAAAGAAAGAAATTGTCTTTGGGGTAATTTCTTTTCAATATGTGTGCTTTCTTTTTTTCTTCATCTGTTAAGATCTCGAAAAAGTAGAATTATTCAAAATGAATGTTAATATAGATAAAGAGAGCATACTTCCTAGCCCCAGGTTCCACAGAAGCAATTACTATCCAGAAAAAAAAACATCTTAAGAAAGTACATATTTAATGAATGTTTTGTATGTTAATGATGCAGTATATTAATTGAATATTAATGTTTAGTTTTCGTAACACCATACTGGACCATAGGTTCCTAACCTTTATTGACTTGCCGTCCCTTTCTCGAAAGAAAAAAAAAGCATTTGTGGTAATAAATACATAATGTACCAATATCTTATATCTATCTGTTGAAACACGTGTTTGATTATCAATAATATTAATCAAGCTTTTCAACGCGTTCTTACCAGCATTGACCAGTTGTACTGCAATTGGTCCTCAATGCCCCTAATAAATCTATGACTATAAAAGCCCTCCTAGTACTCCTTAACACCTACCGGTGGACAGTACCGATTTCTTTGGGGATCACTGCGGTAGACCAACACAAACGCTGTTAGTTAAAGACCTTGTAACTGAACACCTCTATCAGATGACAGTTTTTGTCATCTGATAGACGTGCTATAGGGAGTTAGTATTTTCTTCCCTAATTTATACACACATCTTGAGCACTGTGAAGAACATCCGTTTAACGTACAGCAATTTGCATGTTTTCGCATGTTGGATATTTAATGGATCCCGGACTCCAACTCCCAGATCGACTTAAATATCTTCATCCCCAAAGTTTGAAACCCAGAACCATTCGATTATCACTGCCATAGAACAATGAATTTATATCGATATTGGAGCATCTTTTTCGGATACGAGTTTCCTCTAATTGGAGGTTCTTCAACAATGAACGTAGTCAGCTTTGATAGAAAACGACTCAATTTTTTTGAACCGATTTTTTTTCAACATTGATTTAGGAACCGTACACGCGCTATTGGTGACAAACCTCTAATTTTGAGCCTCACTCTCTAATTTCCGCTCCACTCTATGAGTCTTTCGAGGAATTTGGAACACATTGCTGGATCGAAACATTACCTGTGACAATGAATTAGAAAGACCGTTGGAGTGTGCACAACACTTCTGTTTTTAATTTAAAAAAATTCGGCTAGATTGAAAACTCTTTACTCTTTTTTTTTATTCGATGATGATAAACTGTCTTTGTCAGTACCTTTCCATTTAATTTCTTATTGGCCGAAAACAAGTTCTTTTTTTTATCCTTTAGTTCTTTTTTAACTATTTTACCACACACACACACAGTTATATATATATATAACTTTTTTGATTTTTATTTTCAAAAACGTTTTTAGCAATTTATTGTTTTTTTTATTTGTTGTTTCATAATTGAATATTATATTGTCATTCAAACTCTGTCTCTGAGCTTTTGTGCAAAAGTTCTAGCTTCACGGGAAGTAGATGTAAAATTGATGAAAAGATTTGTCCCTAACTGAGATACTCCCTGATACTCAGTGCAAGGATACGCAAGAAATGCTGGAAAAATGGACAGGAACAATGATCGATGAGACAGTGTTGGTGGGTGGAAAGTTAGTATCAGATCGCCCTACAAATGGATCCCATTTCCAGCACAGAATCAGACTTAACTGCAAAATTGTGTTACACCTTACTGACCGCGAATGGCTGCGGTGCCATTTTATGCTACGTATCCGAGAACAATGGATTTGGAGAAATGTGTGTTCTCTCTCGACTACTTAGGATGGAAATGACGTTACTTATGCTTTCATGTAGGGTCTTGGTATTACGTTTTGCAACAACAGGGCACGAGGTTCCACGCTTTGGTGTGGAATAGTGTCAAGGCTAGCGAGGTTCACGGTTGGTGATCACCGTTATCAAGACTGCCGACTTATTTAATGATTCATTCATAATCGTTAGCTTTTCACCTACCATTACGATGTATGTTTTTAGTGTTGATGTTCTTACCCGTATTTGTTGTGTTTCAATAGGCGTGTTCTGTAAGGCTTTTGTTAAAAACAATATTGTAAGAAAAAACAAATTTTTTAATCAAGCTTTTATTTAAAGAGGGAGTATTAGAATAATATTTTTAAATGTAAAATAATGTATAATTTATAAAAACTTGAGGAGCTTAGTAAGTTAATTACCGATAAATTAAGTACCGTAACTATTTACTTATATATAAGATCAAAAGAAGTACGAACTTCTCAAGCTTTTATAAATTATATATTATTTTATGTTTAAGATTATAATTCTATAAAATAATATATCTTAATTATAATATAATTAAGATATATTATTTTATGTTTAAGATTAAAATTCCAAATCAATCAGATGAGTGCCGTCACTGCCTGAGTTTGCCATTATATTTTATTGTCAATAGGGTTATACTATTAAGCAAAAATTTAGCTCGATCGGATGAGAGGAAATTCTTTAAAATTTGAGTGCAAATTTTGAAATGGAAAGACACACACACACACTACACGAACATATAACAATGTTAAATAAAAAAAAAGAACTTGTATTGAAGGTTTAAATATCCTGAAAATATTTAATATCGTAAATTGATGGAAATCGCAATGCGAGGATACGCATGCGCGTTTTTTGAAAATCTAATGAAATTGAAACACAGAATATTTTTTCATAAATCGGGTGTCTTAAACGAAATAAGAAATTATCATCTGTTAAAAAACTGGCGAGAGTGCTGCTGAGAGTTCTTCCTGTCACATCCCATGCACTGTACTTCATATTTTAATTCTCTGTCCAGTGTTTCGCAATCATCCATCTTTTTTATTTCATCTGTTTTAAACTTGTCTGATTTGGGGGGGGGGGAATCCCTACACAAACTTGCTTTTTTTTAAAAAAAATCTTATTTTCTCCGTCCATTTGCATAATGAATTCCGTTACCTGTTGCTAAGTCAAAAAACATCGCTTAACGTATTGATATTTAGAGTATTGAATACGTATAAATGCTTGAATAAGTTGATCTATGTTGATAGGCACAATTTGATATTGTGATTCTTGTACGGTATTAAAGAATCCTAAATCCAAGATGTTAAAGTCAGGAATGTTGGGAGTTTGACAGCACTGTTGGGCGTTCCATCCATCTTTAGATCTCTCTATGTCTACTATGACATGATCTTTTGTTTATGATGTTTTGCCCGCTATAATATCGTGATAAGGGCCTTTCATTTTTAAAGTTTTTCAGTGGCTGATGTGGAATCGTATTTCTCCCTTCAGATCTTTCACCTATAATTTCTTTCCCATAGCTCTACAAAACAACCTATGAAAATAAATCCGCTCATATAGTATCAACATTCTATTTTATAGGAGCAGAAGGTAATGTTTTCGAAATACCGCTTCCTTTTCTATTTCCTTGATCCGATTCAAATTTATAAAAGGGACAGTCATTTCGACATGGTGAAAGAAAAAAAGATTTTTGTCCGTGACATTTTAATATATATTTTATCTACACTCTAAAAGTGGTGCTAAAATCTATTGATGCATACTTCGTTTTGAAGAGGGAAATAAAAGTCATTGAGTATCAGGTGTATATGAAATTCCTATTTCTTGCAATTCTAGTCGCATTAGATTAGAGTTGTTGCTCGGAGATGTACTGTTGAATTCGGACCTCATACCTTTGGAATAACAGTTAAGTAATGAGGGTGATCTTTCACAGGATTTGAAAGTCCAATTTCATGAAATTTACGACAATCTAAGATTCTACTGTGAGTTCCGTTTTTTCCAATTTTAATAGTGTGTTTCTTCAATATTCTCAAACCAAGCATTAATAACGGAGGGGGGGGGGATTATCTTTGCAATCCTATTGCAACTCGTGTAATACACACATTTAGTTTTGTATTACTAGGCGTATTTTAAAATGCGTGCGTTTTTAAATATGGCAGCTGCAATGCTACTGTCTTCATTCCATGCAGCTGCACCGAGTACTTATATCCGTCAATCACAGACAAGAGCATGGAAGCATTCGTTCGTGTTTACGTTTGTGCGCATTTAAAATGCCTCACACAATTGAACATGCCGCCGACTGTGAAATAAGCTCTATGATTTTTTTTTTTTTTTGCATGCAAAAAGCATGAAAACTGTCGAAATTCATCTGTAGATTAATGAAATGTGTGGACGTGTGGTTCATCCTACACCGGAATCAAAACAGCGGTCCATAGAATGGAGACATCACCGCCCCCCCCCCCCGCCGCAAAAAAAAAAAAAAAAAGGGAAGTTCAAGCAAACAATTTCTACGCGCGAAATTATGTGTACTGTCTTTTGGGTTAGGCAAAGGGTGTTTGTAGATTTTTGCCTCGGGATAACATAATAAATTCCACGATATATTGTGACATCTTAAATGAAGTGCGTCATGCAATCCAAACAAAGGTCGTGGGATGCTAAGTAAAGGGATTGTTTTGCTTCATGACAATGCATGTCCGCACGTGGCTCGTCGAACCCAATATCTCATCGCATCATATGGCTGGGAATTACTTGATCACTCTCAGTATAGACGTGATCTGGTGCCCAGTGATTCCTTCACTTGAAAAAAGCATTTAGGCGGTCAACACCATGACGAGGATGATGATGTCAAAACGGCCATGGTGCAGTGGTTAGTTCATCAGGCGGCAGATTTCTATGAGGATGGAGTCCAAAAGCTGTTTGTACGATATAAGTGCTTTAACAGATGAGATAATCATGTTGAATAGTAGATATAGATACAGGCTTTCTTATAAAAATAAAATAGTACAAGAAACTGTCAAAATATCCAAGCAGTACTTTCATAAAAAATTCGCTAATAATTTGTACCCTTTCTGCAATAGTTTATGAATTGAATACTTGTTTTTTTATGTTGACCATTCCCATAAAAATTATAAGAATATCTAACTCATTGCCATTGTTATTCAGGAAAGATATTTAACTTAAAACTTTTTATCGAGTATCTCCATAAGGTTTATTTTTTCAATGAATTATAAAGCAATATTTCCGAATCGAAGATTCTAAATCTGTAAGATACCAATGAAAAACGAACGTGGAAATGGAAATAGGTAAATTGATGAATTGCTTATTAACGTCACGCTTAGTAGCTGCACGAGGGCTAATGGCGACGGGGGCCTTACAATTTTAAACTTCATTCGGGTGATGAGGACGACACTTGAGCTTCCTCATCAAACTTTCACGCCACGCCAATTGGAGAATTTGGAACCTCGACCAGATTTAACCCACAACGCGGCTGGTCTTTAGTGACATCAAGACTCGAATCCATTATTCGTTAAAACAACGATGGCCGCAAGTCCGGGACTATAGCTACTAGGTTCCCGTGGCCTTACCCTGACGATAATAATCCCGTGAAAAAATGCTGAAAATTTGTGTGGAAATTTTGTGCCTTCCACTACTATTGCTAAACACATTCGATATTAATAGTATTACGTTTCCATGAAGAGTCAATAAACCCAATTCAACTTAGTCAAGCGATTACAGCTTTGGTTCTTAAGTGTAACTAAGAGAATTCCAGTTCCCAATAAACCCATCTTTGTGCGGCTCTTCGGTTCGGATTAAGTCCCTTCGACAAGCGACTCTTACAAGATGCACCTTCTTTCAGAAACACGAACTTCTTTGGTCGAGCGTACCGCCGCCTGGGGCGTTGACCGGCGCCAAGATTGTAATATGCTTTTGAAAAATAAATAAAGCTCTTTCCAGGAAGTGGTTTGAAATATCTAAGCCCTTCAATCATTTCGGACGTCCAGGGAGACGGGCTGTAAGAACTCTGTAACCTAAGCCATCGGGAATGCATTTTTAATGGGGTCGTTTTTTTCCTTCTTTTTCTACTGCCTCAGATAAAAGAAGGACCATTGTGTAACGCGCAGAGGTGGATTTTGAAACAGAAATGAACAGGACACTTAAGCTCAAGGATAGTATTAAAAAGATACCACAAAGTTACAGAATGAAACTGGAGATCAGATTGTGTGGTAATAAAATATAGATTTGCGAATTTTACACTTCTTGGGATTTGATTTACTTTTGTGAAGAGGTTCGTGCCCATTTAAAATTGAATTTGGAACTAACAATAACACTCGTGTTGTTTTAAAAAAACATCTTTAAATGTTGGATTCTTTTTTCTTTTCTTTTTTTTTTTTTTTTTTGCAAAACGTAACATTTTTTGTGAAATAAAAAAATATATATATCGGCAAGATTTTATCGTCGATTGGCTTGAAAAAGTGTCATCCTAGAGTCTCACGCAGGAAATGAGTAATGGACCTTGTTTTGATTCATGGCGAAATAACAAGGACGAAACCTGAGTTAGTCCCTCCCCTTTCTTAATTCCACAGCACAAAACGGGATAATCTTGAAACTCGGTTCCATTTAACGAGTAACAAACCAATTGTTCCAACTCCTCAAGGGCTTACCTTTTTTAAGTTAGCCTTAAAATACCTTTGTGATTTTTTTCATTCCCATGGGATATACACCCTGGCTTTGGGAAACACGGGTGATGCGCCCCCAGAATACTCCAACACCCTTCTGTACTTTCGACCCTTCTTACTGTTAAACAATTTTTTTTATCTATTTTTCTTCCTTTCTTTTTCTATTTTCTTTTTTGGTACCGTCTAGATCACAGATACACATTGTTTGGCTTGTGCCATAAACCTCTGCTTTCATTCACTCACACATTGCATTATTCCGAATGACGAGCTCTCAAAAGGAATCGGGACTCGAATTCGTTGCTGCATTTGAGAGACAGTTAAACATATGGCATTTGTTTAAACTGTAATCTAGATAGAAGAAAGGAAAGAAAAAAAAATCAGTTGATCAGAAGAAGGGTTGAAAATAGAGAAGGATCACTTGGGTATCACGAAAGTGCGTCACTTGTGTTCACCAAATACAGTAAAACCCATGGTAAACTAGTGGCTGGGCTTGAACACAACCATCACGAAATCCACGACCTTTACTGCTGGGTTATCGCATTCCACTAAAGGTTAACGACAGCTGTTGTAGGAATTGAAACCGCAAACTAGAACAGACAAACTAGCCCTTGTTTCGACCTCGAGGAAACGTTTCCTCGATCTCGCATTAAACCATTCTAAATATTTGTTGGCGGGTACAAACTATCTTGGGGGCACACAATGCTAATTAATAAATAAAACTACTAATTTTCTTGAACCTTATGAAAAAAAGTAAACGTTACTCGTTGAGGGTAAAAATGTATTACGTTCTTCAGTCTTGCCGAGTAACAGACTTGAAAAGCTACATAGAAGTGCACGAAAGGGGGGGGGGGAATCAGATCAGAGACGAATTTTAAGTTCTCATAAAGCAAGAACTTTTTTTTCTATTCGAGTTGACTGACTCCAGAAATATGTGGTTTTACGAGAAATTTTTTCAAGGAATTGCGCACTTCATTCAAGATTTAAATGACCTACGTTTAAAAACATATCTGCATGTACCCATCCTTCTTGTACCTGAGAGCAACACAACCTTCTCAAAAAGAATTTTTTTTCCTTCGTCTCCTCATCTTTTATTTTTTAATATATATCATAATAGGCATGTTTTAGTAATAAAAACTTAATTAAAAACTGAGAGCTGCAATTAACAGAATAATAACAAAGTTACCTATAGCATATATATACGTGCATATTTATTTTTATATTGCATTCTTTTTTATCGTTTAAACCTACGACATTTATCGCATCAAAATTTAATGCGAGGGATGTTGTTGTATTGGCATAATCTTTGTCAAATTTTGGGAGAAAAAGGCGAAAAGTGTCATTTGTATCTCTTTTTCGATTATTGATTTGGCTCAATATTTGATTTTCTTCATATCGAGTGCCAAGGAGCCCATTTCACACAAGTCGTTACAAACGGTAGAAGCACTTCCATTGCTTTGCAATACATACTCTCTAGTAAGATTGTTCCAAAATTAAATTAATTTTTGCTTTTATTTCCGTTTGTATAAGCATCTGAAACTTCATTACTATTGTTTTTGATTTTGTAACCACTTAAAAAATTTAATCATCGTTCTAAAAAAAGTAAAAAAATAAATTGATTTGGCTGAAAAATGCTGTATGCTTAGAACTTTTTTTTAAGAAAGAAACAAAATGAATATTATGAAAAGTATGAAACAAAGACTAATAAAGAGTCTTCTATTCCATTCGTGTGGTGCGAAAATTAGTTTTTTATTAACAAATTTTGGCGCTTCTGCTGGCAGTAACCCGCACCTTGTGAGTAGTTGGAAGGCCGTGATAGCCTAGTGATCATGGTCGCGGACTTGCTTCCAAAATTTTTGCCGAGTCATGGGTTTGAACCCTGATCCCCGTAAACATTCGCCATGTAGCGGCGCTGATGCACAATAAATCTGGTCGAGGTCCCAAATTCTCTCATTGGCGTAGTATGGAAGTTTGAAGAGGGAGGTACCAATTCAGGTGCCGTCTCCGTCACTTAACTGAGATTCAAAGTTACGAGGACCGTCGCCAATAGCCCCCGTGTTGCTTCTCGGAACGATGTTAATAAACAACCACAACCATTGATTGTTTTAATGCGTATCGGCATTTCTATCCGACGGGTGTATAGTGGAATCGGGACTCGTACACGCGACTTGATTGGAACATCGGTGATCACGAGCTTGCTGCCATGACCTCTTAGTTACAGTGGCTACATCAGATATTCTCAGGTGGTTATTTATATTTCAACTTTTAATTGTGGCAATGTTAGAGCAAGATTGTGAGAAGATATAAGTTGTTGATTGATTGCTTATTACGTCACAGAAGCAACATGAGAGTTATTGGCCATTGACGGTCATTTCGAACCTCGGTCAGGTGATGAAAACGACACTTAAATTGGCGCCTTTCTCTCCAAATTTCCACATCAACCAAACGGGAATTGTTTAGAACTGGACAAACTAAACGGCTTCAGCCTCGCCGCACGACGGTTGATTAGTGGCATCAGGACTCGAACCCATGACTCGACCGAAATAACGCTGGCCATTACCTAGGGACTGTGACTTCATGCTTCCACGGCCATGAATGAGTTGGTAAAAAAAAAAAGTAAAAAACACATTTTGAAACCAAAGGCGGGAGAGCCATATCTGGCCATGCTGCGCCAAACGTTTGTTTCAATTATAACAACTTTCAAAAAATTTCCCATTAAGATAAGACAAATGATGGACAAAATAGAATGATAAATAAAATATGTAAGATATTGGGTTTAAAATCTTAAATAGGGTATGTAAAATGTCTACTTTGTATAAAAGTGCAAAGAGGCTGCGTTGAGAGTTAGAAGCCCGAGGAATCTCTTGTTTATTCATGTTCAATGAATTTCTCTTTCTCTCTACGCTTAGAAAGGAAAAAGTTAAAAATATATATCACACATTTCTTCCCATGACCACTTTCGATAACCTTTCTTCCCAAAAAAAAAAGAGCCGATAACCCAACACTTAACCTTTTTGTTCGTGGTCGATCGAACGTGCTTTTTTCTAGTCTTTTCTACACACTTATACGCTTACTCTATTCGCACTCTTGAGTACGCGTGGTTTTTTTTAAGTATCTTAAGAATAAGACAATAGTTGGAATTTAATTTCAAGATGTCGAATGCAATTTTGAATTCTGATTTGTCATTCAACTGTAAAACTATGTGGGATTTAAATGAGACTATATAAGAGTTTATTCATTTCTGAATTTACGGAGAAATTTTGAATTCAGAAATTACATATCGGGAAGAATTAAAAAATTCTGGAGTTTACTTTTTTACATTCATCAAAATTGTCAGGATGTGCTTTTTTACATTCATCAAAATTGTCAGGATGATAAGAATAATTTGATTCATTTTAAAGAAGTCCTTGATTATTTTAATTATCGATAGAAAAGAAGTAATCGTGTTATATTTTAATGACTAATATTATAACATTGATTGTTATTGATATGTAGTAGTACCTCTTGTAAAGGACACTTCCGTATATGGGATAAAATGTCAGGGCCGATGGGTGTCCCTCATTGGGAGAAAGTATTGTATTAAAATTTGACCGATGATTTCCCTTCCCCCCCCCACTTTTTTTTGTGCTTGTGCAAAATCCCTTCTACTCTTTTCGCCAAACCAGAAAATGTAGCCAAACGATGTGGTATTCTTCCAATAATGGAAATGTTTGTCATCTTACACTTTGGGAAAAAAAAGAAAAATTTGTGTGACCTATCTACTACAGAGCAGAATGTATGAGAGTATTTTCAGTAGTGTGAAATCCTGAGATATAAAAGGGTGTCCTAACGGAAACGATATGCCACTTGAAAACGGACAAGCAACAGAAGTAAGTAGAATGGTGACTACGTTTACCAAGCAATGAAAGAAAAAGGAGAGGGGGGGGGATGAGAATTTTTTTTTCGCACTCATGAAAAACTTGTAAAACTGAAGAATTACAGAAACTGAAGAATCTCGACATGCAGGAATTACAGTTTCTTCTTATTATAAAGCTAAAGTCAATGACCTCGGAGACTTAAATTTTTTTTATTTATACATTTTTTTTTTATTCCAACGAAGTGCAAACCAAAAAAAATTTGTTCACTTGTTTGAATTGTTCAATAATTATACAACATTTTACACACAAACACATAAAAATACTATAAATAATTTTTACACCGTAAAATTATATTTTTTGAATATTTTTGTATGTTATATGTATTAATAACTGTATCAAAACTTATAAATTTGCCTTGGTAAAAATAAATTTGCTAATAATAAACTTGCAAATGTTTTCTAGCATATGCTCTAACGTATAGAAAAAAATTCTTAACATTTTCTGGCCTACCAACACCTTCTCCAAAAAATTGGAGAAGGGAACATCCCGTTTTCAGAGAGAAAAGTAACGCTGACTCCTATTCTTGAAACCATTAACGTATTTCTGAGTTCCCGCATCTTTAATAAATATTTAAAAATATTTCCAAAAGTTAAAGGGGGAAAAAAGATGTCTCTGAAAGTGAGCGATTGTTTGTTTACGCCGCACAGAGAAGCAACACGAGGGCTATTGGCGATGGGACTCGGTAAATTTGAGCTTCGGTCACCTGAGCTGGCACCTCCCTTCTTTTGGGAGGATTTTTGAACTCGACCAGATTTAACGTGCGTCAGTCTAATACTCGGAGAGTTTTTAGGGGCATCAGTGCTCGAATCCACGACTTGACGAAAACAACGCCAGCCGCGAGTCCTCGACCATCAGCGAGTGAGTGATGGTAGTCTAATGGCGCAAGAGCCAGATGTAACCATGCTGAGCCGAATAATGGGCAACTGTGTTCTAGACGTTTGAAAAAAAGAGAAAAGAATGTTAAAAATTATTGGCAAGAAGGAAGGTTGAAAGATCGCTAGGGTATTGCGGTGACTCGTTACCCGTTTTGCCAATAGTAAATCCAAGGAAAAGAAAAAGATCACTGGGGTACCTGACCATGACCATTATTTGTGGTGACTTGTCGGCAGGAGCTTTCATCTGCCCAAACTTGTAAATGCAAGCTTTGTTGATAGAGCTGGAACTCGTACACAATGTGGTGTTGCATGTGCAACACTGCTAATAATACGCTGGGTCGTTGGTTTTATTAACGTCGCACTAGAAGCAACACGAGGACTATTGGCGACGGACCTCGTAACTTTGAACCTGGGTCAAGTGATAAAGACGACACTTTAGCTGGCACGCCTCTCCTAACTTCCACACCACGCCAATGGGATTTTTGATGACTTTGAGTCTCGACAGATTTAGCGTGCCTCGACTCCAGCTACTCGGAGAGTCTTGATGGCTTTTGGGCTCGAACCCACAACTCGACGACGACCGCCAGTTGCGAATCCGCGACCATGACTTACTAAGCTATCGAAGCCACCAATTTTTATCTCATTGCGCGATGGTAATTGCAAAAGTTACATATGGGTGTCTTATTTACATAGTACATTTGGTTACTAATACATAAACAAGTTTTTGGCGTAGATTAGCCAAATTTGGCCCTTTCTCTCCAATAAAATGAACCAACCAATTTGATTGTGTAAACATCGTTGCCAAATCTTCACTCTTTTCATGGCAAACTTTTCAATTATTCGTTATGACTTTATAAAATAACTTCTTCAAAGAAGTTGATCTAATCAAACGTGAACGTTGCTTAAAGCTGGAATAAAGGAAACTTTTCGCATAGTGTTTATGATATTTAACATGGCAAGTAAAGACAATAGTTTCTGTGCGACTGGTAAGAAGGAAAGAATTATTCCAAAAGTGAGAACAGTTTCTATGATCCCTGAAGAAAAAGGAAATGAATCAAGTTCTTTCGACCCAACCCTCCTCCGCACATTGTCACTCGATGACCCACTCCACGCTCCATCATCTTCAACCTCTCGACAATCACGCTGTAAATGGTGTTTTGGTCCTGTAGCGTCTGGATCGAACGGTAAAGGTGTAATTTCGTCTGTGGACTCACTCCACACCTCTTCGACTATTCGTCAATTGCGAAGTAAGTGGTGTTTTGTTCCTGTGGCTTCTGGATCTGCCGGTGAAGATGTACTTTCGTCTGATAATCCAATCCACATCTCTCCAACCACAACTTCACGGCAACCGAGCAATAATCAGCGTTCCATTTCTCTAGAGTCTGAATCAGCAGGTGATGTTCTTTCATCTGATCCACTTCTCACTCCATCAACCTCGACCACTCCACAATTATGCGATTCCATTCCTGTGGCATCCGGATCTCCCAATTCAAATATATTTTCTTCCAAAGTAAATCAAATTCTCGAAAACCGAGAAGACCATATTCAAGAGTCCGGTAGTAGTCTGATATCCCCTGATATTTTGTCGGAAACCGAGAATATTTTGAAAACTCTAAGCATGGATATCGAGTTATCTCTGAAAAATGTCTTAAACCCAATCTCTTTGCCCACACCTACCGAAATCCATCGAAGAGAGATGGGCAAAAAATCCGCTGACGCTTCAGTACTTTCATCATCAACCAAACCATCTTCACCTCAAGCGGAAGAAACTCTTTCGAGCCGTGAGTATGTTCAACGCACGCCACAATCAAGTTCAGGACCCAGTGTCGTGGAATTGTCATTATCAGATTCACATACTGTCAAAGTGTCAATCCTGCAGCAGCGCTGTCTACAGTACAGAAAGATGATTGGGGACCTGACCATCACTGCTTTAATAGAGTGTGGAGTCTTCACAGGAGAATCTGTCAACCAAATGATCAACTTGATGAATCAATTGGACGGTATCAGGGCCAACTTCTGGGATTTCAAGGATAAGTCTTTGAAAGAGTCATTTTCAAATAGTTCTGATTCTTTGTTGACAGATATGGTGACAGAAGTATTACAGTCAACTTTCTTAAGATTACTGCTAGAACAGACTGAAACTTTCATGGCTAGACTTGATTGCGGATTGCGAATGGGTAAGGTGTGCGCCATGGTACTGAAGATGGAAAATCAAATTCGAGCTTTCTTAGAGAATTTGGAAAGTGAAGATGAAGCGATCGGTGCTCCGGCTGGTTTCACTATTTGAAGATGAGCAACTGACGTTTTGATTCAATTTTGAACGATTCGGATGTCTGTTATTCAGATCGAAATCTATTAATTTTTTTTACCGTCGATATTGTTTTATTCTGTGTTGTGGCTAGATTTAATGCAATGAAATTTGATGTATTTTAAAAGCCAGAAATTTTACAAGTACTCAACAATTATAACTATTTTTAATTGCTCAATAAACTTGTTTTTGTTGTTTTAAACTGATTTCTTCATATAAATTATATTTCACTTCGTTAACCAAGCATTTTTTTTATAATTTTCTTCTTTACGAAGTATTTTGTATTTAAAGAAACTTTTCTTTAAAATGGCTGTGTCTTAACATGCAATCTCATCTGTCTCGGATTCGAATTCAAAGTTATTTTGAACTTTTTATAAGAATTATTGGACCTGATTGGCGCTATTTTCATTTTTTAGCGATAAGTTTTTTCATGCGAAATTTCGTACGTTCAAATTGCTATGTTAGCCTGAATGCCTCGCATATCATGTGGACGGGGAAAATAGCGCCCTTGGCTTCCTGACGTATACTGCATCTTGACCGAATTGTTCTATATTCCTTGATGGAAGTCATATTACCGATTGAAAATTGCCGGGGCCCAAATTCCTCCTATTGGAGAGGCGGATGTCGTCTTTGTCACTTTAATTGCTCAATAAACTTGTCGTGTGGCTCAAAATTACGAGGTCCGTCGCCAATAGCCCTCGTGTTGCTTTTAGTGCAACGTTAATGAAACCAAACCATACCGATTGAAAATGTTTTGATTGTTGATATTTATTTTCCTTGCTCGATTCCTGATAAGATATGCATGTCTTGAAAAAGATTGATTTATTTCTTATTTCAAATTCCAAAAGAATATTCGAAGTCTATTCATTAAGCTATATAATTCTTATACTCGTGGTTGATAGTTTGCTTCAAATTTTCTTGTGTTTATTATGCACTTTCATTAGTCAAGTTGAATGTCGAATCTCTTCACTTGTATAAACTAGATCTGACGCGCCAAGAGCTCCATAAATGAAAATCTGTGATATATATGTATTGGTTGACAAGGAAGAAGGTTGAAAAAAGGGAAAGATCGTTAAGATACTCCAGATAGGTAAGTCCTGTACTTATCTAAATAAGCTAAGCTCCCGAGAATTCGATTCGTAGAATAAGTGCTTTCAATTAAGTTTTACTGTAGACATATCAGTTTTGAAAATGAATGACTTTATAAATATCAATCTCCTTGTAATTTCTCTTATTTTTGACGATATTTTTTAGTTAAAGGAATTTAACTTATTGTTTTTGATTTCAGCAGCAACTCTTTCCAGGTACTAGTAGAGATTCAGAAATGTTTAGCACTGCCAAAACAAAAGAATTACAATTTTGATTGGATTCATATGAGTATATTAGTTCACGGAGAAAATTATCTATAAATGGATATAATTAAAGGATACACTTGATAAAAATAATTGTAATACCTTTAATTTTTAATGAAATTTTTTTTTCTATGAGATTGTTTTCTTTTTGTGATTTTCTGAAGTTTTTTTGAATATTATTAAACAGAATGATGAGAATTTCTGTGTTACTGATTTCTAGAACGGGAGTCTGTTTTATACTTGAAAAGGATTAAGGTATTTTTTTTTCCAAGAGATAGCAGGCCAAAAATGTGTTGGGAACCCATGTTCTAGAATAGGGGTGGGCAAATAGCGGCCTGCGGGTCACATGTAAGAGTTGTTTTACGCGACCCACCTAAACAGAAAATCTGCCTTGAACTGAGATTTCCATCCCGTGCATAAAATCGTTCAAAGCAAAACTAAGTATTTACTAGGCAAGCAGGTGAGGACAATTTTATCATTTACCCTTTCTTTAGGAAAAGCGAAAGTGCATGAAAGTGTTTTTGATCAGATTAAGGATCATCTGTAAAGTTTGGACGACGAGGTCGCACGAAGACTTCAGGACTGTACGAAAATCTAGCCTAAATTCAATTCACTCTTTTATCCCATTACTGTTGATATGGGCACAGCACCTGAGGATCTGCAACTTTGAATTTATTGACATGCACTCAGATTACACTGTGAGGGGCCGCGGTAGCCTAGTGGTCAAGGTCGTGGACTAGCGGCCGGCGGTTTTCGTTCAGTCGCGGGTTCGATCCCTGGCCGCCAAAGACCCGCCGTGTAGCCGGGGCTGATGCACGTTTAATCTGTTCGAGGCCCAAAGTCCTCCCGTTGGCGTGGTATGGATGTTAGGAGAGGGGGGGTGCCAGCTCAGGTGTCGTCCTCGTCACTTGACCGTGGTTCAAAATTACGAGGTCCGTCGCCAATAGCCTTCATGTTGCTTCTAGTGCGACGTTAATAAAAACTAAACCAAACAGAGTACACTGAGAAAGAAATGCTTATTGATGTGATTTTAGTTAACTTGTACAAATTGTTGTCTGCTGAAAAACTTCCTTGTATGAAAAAATATACTGGGAAAAAGTTCTCTATAGTTGGGTCTCCATATATTTGTGATCAAAATTTTTCTTGCTTGAAGATCAGCAAAAGTAACTATCGATGCTCTTTGACGAACATTAACTGGCAGGATGTGATAAGAATTTCAACAAATTATCTGATTTTCTTATTTAAAAATAAAGAGAAGTGCATTATATACTTATTATAAGATTAAATGTGCTTGCAACTATAGATTATATGAAATTAGCACAGAAAATAAATTGAGCAAAACTGCTACTGTTTTTTTTTTTTTTATATTTATTGACTTTTATGGTATAATATATACCTTTTCTGCAGTGTAATGTTATCTAATGAATGCATTCATTTTAAAAGATGTGGCTCGTCGCTAGCCTTCGCTTCTAAAAAGTGCCTCCCCCGAGCCGAAACAATTGCCCACCCCTGTTCTAGAGTGACGTAAATTACAGCCAAAAGAAACCGCGAATCATCATTTGAATGGCTATGTGAAAAGTTTTATTTCATATAAACTTTTTTATGTCTAATTTTGATTTTATGAATGTTACATGTACATTAATCAGTATTTCTAACGTTGAATTAGTAAAATTTCACAATCGCGTGAAGACTCGCAGAATATTGGGCACATCTTAGCGAAAACTAGTTATTGCGCGAACAAATTCATTTAATCACATTGCATAGGAACTATTCGACAGAATTTAACAAAAGTAATTTAATACAGTAATGAATGGAGAAAATTACTTGCTATAAACATTAAACTTGTATATAAATGTCCTATTCCCCCCCCCCTCTCATCCGTGGGTCTACACACGAGAAGTTCTTTAAGTCATATTTGCAAACATAAGGCTTTCTCTGCATATCTTGTACTTAGTTCTTTTGTTTTCGTGATACATCGGCCTTCATTGTCTCCTAAGCAGGTTTCTTTTAAAAGTAAGTTATTTTGTTTGTTCTCGTATGTTCTTTTCTATTGATGCTGGTGTACGTAGCAATCATCGTGATAGTTTATAAGTTGGATGCGGAAATATAATCGTATTAGATCACTTCACCACAGTCTTTCATTCAAATACTGTGTATTTCTCCGAAATTTAATGGTAATAACACGTATTCCGCAAGAAAAACACGACTTTTTTGCGTTAAAGTGTAATATGAATCCAATCGTGAGTTATATAAACATATTTTTTCGTGATTTCTGTAAATTAAAAGTAAAATGTGTAATTTCTAATATAAGACATGTTTTCAAGTCAACGGTTTATTAAACTCTTTTATGTTTTTTTTTTTTGCCTTTTCCGCTTCCCCTAAGATTAATTCCACTTAATGTTGCCTTAGTATTCTTCGTACTCGCCAAATACGTAAACATCTTTTATTTGGCGAGAATGCCCCAGAGTGTCCTTCCTGTCATGTTCATCATATTGATGATGCCCAGTGTATTATCATCGTATGTTTTTAATTCATTTTTAAGCTTATCTGACTTGGTAGGGAAAACCCCCACCGTACCTTATTTACTTTAAGATAATGGGCTCTTGCACCAAATTTAGATTGTATAGATTAGAAAGAATTGTGTCCATTTCATTTTACATTTATTTTAATCAACCATTGTATTTTAATCACCTATTCTTTCTGCGATTTTGGATCGAGCCTTGATGCCACGAAAGACCCGCCGTGTATCCTGGGCTGATGCACGTTAAATTTGTCGGGGCCCAAAGTTTTCCCGTTGGCGTGGTGGGGAAGTTAGGAGAGAGAGGGTGTCAGCTCAGGTGTTGTCCTCGTCACTTTACCTAGGTTCAAAATTATGAGGTCCGTCGCCAATAGCCCTCGTGTTGCTTCTAGTGTGACGTTAATAAAACCAAACCAAACTTTATGCGTTGTTTAAGAAAAAATTTAGGTATTGTAAATATTTGGTGCCACTTATCCATATTTGGCTCTTACTCCATAAAATTCTACTGTTACTCGCTGATTCATTCCACCTAATGTTACTGAACAGGTTGCTGGAACTCGAACCTATTAGATAGAGAAAAGTTACAATATCGATGCAAGCTCCTACGACTTACTCATGTAACATATAAAATTTTTAGTCATACTGCATGCTTAAGCATTTCACTCATTAAATGTGCGATTTTCCTCTTTGATCGTAAAGAGGTCCAATCCAAGAGGTAAAATCCAATGTGTCAATTTATTTCAAAATATTTCCATCGCTAAGGGCGTGGACTTATCTGCGTGCCGACCAAAATGACTAAACGAAATTGATATCGAAAAAGTCCTTTTTTTCCTTTTAAAAGTTTTTCAATTTTCGATTTTCTACCTTAACTCTAGGCAACGAGAACCTCATTTTGTAAGTCGATATTTCAAGCCTTTTGGAGACCCCGTGTAACAAGACTAATGAGCGTTAAATATGGTTGAGGTTTCAAACCCTCCACTACCGTTGTTTAGGAGTTTTGAGAGGGAGATGTCTGTTCAGGTATCGTCCT
Organism: Nephila pilipes; assembly: GCA_019974015.1. NCBI lineage: Eukaryota > Metazoa > Arthropoda > Arachnida > Araneae > Nephilidae > Nephila > Nephila pilipes. The sequence goes on along the minus strand of BMAW01047005.1, from coordinate 122,416 downwards.
AGACATTTGACTGAGGTTCAAAATTACAAGGCCCGTCGCCAATAACTTTCGTGTTGCTTCTCAGTGCGACGTCAATAAACTATCACAACTTATTGCTATTAAGGATTGCTATAGCTTGATTGGTTGAATAATGGATTCAAGTCTCGTTATGTGTAACGGAGCGGGGTTGAAACACTCGAAATTGTCGCGGCTTAAGGTCTTCATGGTCCCTCGTCGACTTATTTTCGTTAGATAAATATGGGAATCATGATCCCGAAGTCCCCTAGTGATATTTTTCAATCCCAAAGGGTTTACTGTCTTAGGTAAACATGAGTGACACACCCTGGAGATATCCCTGCCATCTTTTTCTGTTTTCGACCCTCCTTGTAACCAATTTTTAACTTTTTCTACCTTTTTTCTGTCTTGATTATAGTTTAAACAAATTTTTGTCGTGGTTTGTCCAGATATGACTCTAACTGTCACTGACCCACTCTGAGGCCACGGTAGCCTAGTAGTCATGGCTTCGGATTCGTGGCCGGCGGTTTTCGTTCAGGCGCGGGTTCGATTCTTGGCCGCTAAAGACCCGCCGTGTAGCTGGGGCTGATGCACATGAAATCTGTCGAGGCCCAAAGTCCTCCCGATGGTGTGGTGTGGAAGTTAGGAGAGGGGGTGTAGCTCAGGTGTCGTCCTTGTCACTTGACCGAGTTTCAAAATTACGAGGTCCGTCGCCAATAGCCCTCGTGTTGCTTCTAGTGCAACGTTAATAAAAACTTAACTAAACACTGACTCAATCTTATAATTTTGTAAACATTCTTTAAGTTAAAAATCATCCGTTCGCTGCACTTTGTAAAATGACAGTGTTGACCGACTTGCTTCGTGTTATTTTTCTTATTAGTTTGGTGACTTTTTTCATGTTATTTTTCAAATCAACCTGTATAAAGTGGTGTTATTGCGGATACTCAAGAAACATAAAATTGTCGTTGTCTTTCTCTCTAACTGAGTCCCCACTTTGGCGTAGCTTTGGATGTAGGCTTGCTTGGCTACCATCCTCGTCTCTTGAACATGTTTCGGGATTACATGGTCCGTTTCAATAACTTTCGTTTTCTAGTGAAAAATATTTATTCAATCCATACCTTATTGGATCCCTTGAAAATGACAGTTGTTCGAATAGATTCCTGTCTATTAAACTTTATTAGACTTTCTGCTCTCCTGTCTTTCCACAGAAATTTTTAGAAGATGATAAGCATCTCAAGCATCTTTACCGATTGTCATGGTAGTCCATTAGAATCTTCGATTGCTCGAATTTGGCTTTTCTCGGGAACTTATGTCCTTGGGTAAGTATGGGAATTTTGACCCCGAGGTACCCTATTTGACTTTTATTTTTTCCGAGGGGCTAAATGTTTTTGGTTAATTCGAGTCGCGGCCCCCCCCCCTTCCTAACAATGGCGTAACTGGGATAAGTCAAAGGAGAAAAATCTTTCCTAGACGCAGCATTCAAGGGGAGCCAATTGATGTTTCGAAATTTTAGAATGAAATGTGTTCGATTCTTATATGTGATAAAAAGTAAATAAACATTCTCTCTCTCAGTCTATTCGCGTATTCAGTTTTACTGATTCTTGGAACCTCCATCGCCAGTTGTGAACTAGCCGCAATAGCCTAGTGATCATGGTCGCGAACTTGTGGCCGGCGTTGTTTTCGAAGAGTTATGGGTTCGAGTCGTGATGCCACTAAAAACCAGCCATGTAACGGAGCCAATACGCGTTAAACCTGGTGAAGGTTGCAAGTCCTACCAGAGGCCTGGTGTGGAAGTTTGGAGGGAGAGGTGTCAACTCAGGTGTCACCCTCGTCATTTGGCCGAGGTTCAAAATTATGAGGTCCGTAACCAATAGCTCTCGTATCACTTCTGAGTGAGACGTAAATAAAAAAAAACCAATCAATCGACAGGTGTGAAAGATCTATCAGTAAATTGAAGCTTACATTGTCCGACGTAAGATCATCTACGATACAGGAAAGATGACCTGTGTCGTGACCGAGAATGACAGAATAATCTACTGTAACTCATGCATGTCGTAAGAGGCGACTAAAATGGGTACCCAGCGTCTGGGGGTATAGCCGGACACCCTGCCCCTGAGGATTATATAAGGGAACTCAGGGACTTGCCTTCTTCAGATAAGTACGAGCATCATGATCCCGAGGCACCCTAGTGATCTCTTTCTTATGAAGTTTACTGTCTTTGGTAAACACGGGTGACGCGCCCCTGGGATAGTGATCCTTCTTTATTTTCGACCCTCCTTCTGGTCAACCAATTTTTGTCTTTTTTCCCCCCTTCAATTTCTTCACGTCTAGACCGCAGTTAAATTTTGTTTCGCGTAGCATAGCCACATCTGGCTCTTGCGCCCATAACCTTTACATTCACTCACTCACTCACTCACTCACTCATGGTACAGGAAAGATTGTCAAATTTGGTATTGCTGAATGTGGAACGGGGGGTTACCCACAGCATACATTTTGATGAACTAATCGATGAATTTTCAGAAAAAAAGACTGGGAAAATTTGTTTGAAAATAATTACATTAAATATTAAATATTATTATTCTATTTTTTTATTCATAAATTCTTTTTCAGGTTATATTATATCCAGTGTACCTTTTTAAGATTTTTCAGTGTTATATTTGAATAATATTTTAGAATAATTATATTTTGGAGCTACACCATTGCTGTCTTAATTATTTTACTTCGTTCTACATCTTTATAAATTTAGCGAAACCTTGAAAATATACTTATGAATGTACATTAAAAAATAAAAATACTTTAAAAAAATTGAAAAAAAAAGTATGATTTTTTTTCTTAAAATACTATTTTAAATACGCAACCCCTTCCTCATTGCATTTAGGCAAACAGGAGAATGCGTGATTTTCCAGTCTGTTGCTGAAACCCCTAGCTACGCATCTGCGCTCCTTCCATTCTCTAGGATACAGAAACGATTCTTCTCTATTTCCGACCCTCCTTGTCAACCATTTTTTTTTATTATTGACTAAATCATAAACACACATTGGTTGGCACAGCATAGCCAAATTTGGCTCTTGCGCAATAAATCTATTTTCATACTCATTCAGTGACGACCTCCTTTTTTTTCATATTCATAAAGCACCTTTTTCTTCACATTCTCTGTCTAGATCACAGCTACGAACGTTTGGTGCAACATAGACTTTTAAGCCTTAGAATTCTTTTACTCACTGGAATTTTGTTCATATCGAATAATTACTCTGTTCATATTTTAACTGTCTGTAAGGTCTTTCATCATCACATTCAAAAAAAAAAATTTACTGTTTTAGCTTATTTAACTCAATGGGGAAATCCCACCGCAACTTGTTTGCATTTCTATTTAAAATTAACTTTTTATGTCACATTTGGAATATTTTAGCCCTAACATTTCACATTGTACTTTTTTTGTCATTTTATTTAAGTGTGGTTTTAAAAAAAGGTTTTATCACCAATTTTAAGCTAATGTTTGGCGCAGCCTAGCTACAGGCTTGGCTTTTGCGCCAATGAACCCTACTGTCACTTACTCACTTATATCGAATAATAGGGGACCACCGCACATTACATACAATTGGGGCTCTTAAAGTCCTGATATGGCCAGGGTAGCCTGCGGTCATGATCGCGGACTCGCAGGCTGCGGTTTTTGTTGAGTTGTAGGTTGGAACCTTTTTGCCACTTAATACTCGCCATTTTGTCAGGGCTGATGCATGTTAAATCTGTCGAGACTCTAAGTCCTCCTAGTGGCGTGTTATAGAAGTTTGGAGAAGGAGATGCTAGCTCAGGTGTCGTTATTTGACTTAGGTTCAAAATTCTGAGGTGCTTCGACAATAGCCCCCGTGTTCCTTCTAACTGCAATTTTTAATAAACAAACGCGAGTAATGTGGATATTAAGAGAATAAGAGTTATCAAGCATTAGTATTATTCTGAAGAAATATACGGGTGTGTTCCGCTGCTGCCTTGATCAGGCCATTGAGAACAATTAACGTTTTAGAAGTATATGTAGTTCATGAAAAGAGTTAAATCTGTCATCGCTGTTAAAATGCCTTTTTTTGTGGCACAGCCTTGGTAGGAGTGAACGTCATCCATTCCTTTTTCTAAAACGGATCTTTCTTACTTTTGAGGTTTTTCCGTAGACATGACGCGCAAGCAAACTCTTTTAAGTATTGTTCTTAAAAATTATTTTACTTTTTTGTAAAATTGATCTTGATGTTTCAAAATTCAGTACTGTTCGTTACATTTTTTTTTGGGTATTTATTGGTTATCGCTGGTCATACTTTCTTGGCAACTTTCTTTGGTGCCAAAAGACAAAAGGTTGGTTTTCTTTTACATTTACTTCTGGTTTTTTACCTTGTTTTTAATTTTTTTAGAAATAAATCGTAATATCGAATTATTTGATATATTGTTATGAAGTCTAAAATTGTAGGAATTTATTCTCCATTTTTCGATAATAGTTTGATTCTTTGCAATAGAATGATCAAAAATTATTTCAATTTTCAGCGAATGATTTCTGATAGCTGGTTCGAAAAGTTTATTAATTAAAAGTAGTCTTGTTCTTGGTTGGTAAAGGAAATGAATCTTGATTAAGTATTTAAAAAATAATGATGAAATATTTTATTATGGAATATAACTATATATTTGTATTTTTCAAGATGTGAGGAAAAATAATTAAATTTTTTTCTCTTTTTTATTTTTCTCTTTTCGTAGTTTTTTTACTTTCTTGTTAAAATATAAATTAATACATTCACTCGATAAACAAGTTAAAATATTTAATGTTTTAATTAATTTTACTTCAATCCATTAAGTTATTAGGACATATACACTGTATTTCAAGAAAAAACCGAACCGCAATAACGAAACCTTACATGTAAGGAAATGTGATTGCAAGTTCAGAATAAAAGATCGTTATAATAAGAAGTTATTATAGGAAAAGCTTTATACGTTAGTGAAGCCATCTCTAACAGCTATTCATGCCGTAACACGATACGATAGTGAATAAATTAGCACAAATTTGACTCCCTGCTATAGATAATGGCACAAACTTTGCATCTGGACAGTTAATTCAGCAGTATTTCGAGACTGCTGTAGTTACCTTCCAAGCACGTTCCCGACCTACTCTATTGGCTGGCGAACGGCCATGGGGACTCGAAGTCATTCTGGGAAGTGTCACACAATATGTGGATGAGCGTTGTCTTGCTGCTACCTTGGTGACTCGATTGCATAGACAGTGCCACCGGGGTCGAAATGTCGTAGGCGTAACTGCGAGTCGTCAAAGTGCTTTGAAGAATGGCTAGAAGGGATTGATTGCCCCAAACAATTATTCCCCATTTTGTCACACCTTGCATAATGTCCATATGCTTAACAAATAACAACAAATGCTGGATCGGACTGCTGGCCTGATAGCCTGCACACTCCTGTGCAGTGGTCATCAGCAGCACTGAGACAACCAGGATTACATACCACCAATCGTGAACAATCCAGCTTGATCGAGATAGGCAAAAATCCAATCTTCACTGCATATGTTGTGAGATCAGTTTTGGGTGTCTTAATGTAACTATATAGACTTCTGAATCTGTCGTTGGCCAGTCGTCTCTGCAAGGTTTACCTTGGTATTCACAGATGCCTGGAAGGTGGTAAATGATGTTGAATCAACATTGTTTGTACGGACTTGTCACTCTTGTTGGGTGCGCGATCCTCACGCTCATTTGTGTTTGTGGGATGACCTGAGTCTTGGTTATGTTTAACTCTTCCTTCTCCGATTCATTGTTGTCAACACCAAGCAACTGCCATATCGCTCTGACAAAGGTGGAGGCGAATTTGCCCTTGCTACCAACTTGCTTCACTGAGGCCTGTTATACCGCCCTTTCAAAGTCTGTTAACTATTCTGCCGCTTGGTACGTCTCTGAGATATCTCTAGTCGCAATATAATGCATTCTAACCGGAACCTCCGTGTGAATAGACGTATGCATTTGATTTGACTGGGATATTGGGGTCTTTGGATCTTCTAGTTTCATAACCTAGAACAGAAATGGTAAATACAGTACAAACAGATTTGTGTTGCCAAATTTTTTTTATTTTTATTTTAAAGGAAAGATTTAAAAGAAAAGAGAAATTTGAATAGATGAATATTTAAAAAATTTTAAAAGCTCAAATAAAATAAAAAAAAAAACTAAGGAGTGGAAATAAGAAAAAATTATCGTGAGAAAATTTATTGAATTTTTTTAAAGAGGATGTAGAATTGAATGCACATTTTAGTCGGGAAAAAGTTTGTGAGCATTGACCCGTCTGGGGCTAGTTCAAGCATCATGACCACGAGATACACAAGTGATCTTTTTCCTTCCCGTGGAGGTTTACTGTTTTTGCTAAATTGGGTGCATTCGGGATTCCCTAGCAATTCTATATATATTAGACCCTTCGTCCTGTCAACATATTTTCCCTTTTTTCCCCCATCTTTTCAAACACCCAGATCACAGTTACACCTTATTTGGCACAGCTTAACCGCATGACGCTGTTGCAACATTAAACCCCACCTCGCATTGTACGGATCGCACCGAAAGGATTGAATTTGCCCATCGAGGCAAACACTTCAGCTATTGAATGGTGCCTGCTGTGCATCTCATATGAGCGTGTAACGCTTCCTCGTACCTCTTTGACGTCGATTTAAATCATTTACACATTACCACCGACAACTACATACTTACTCAGCTTGGTATTTGTGGCTAAATGAAAATTTCCTTTTATGTAAAGAAGTGCGAAAGTCAAAAGTGGATGGTCAATGATGTCGGATAAGCGTTCTTGTGACGCTAAAGAAGGTAGCCAATAAATAAAACGGTGGATAAGGCCATATGTCGATATATATATGAAACGACATTTTTGTACATTTAACGGGATAGGTCTCGGAATACGAACTTTGCACTATCGAATGTATAAATTTAACTAACCGAATTTTGGCGAATTTTTGAAAATAGAGTTAAAAAGTGTAAACTTAGGATTTTTTTAAAATCGTTTGATCCAGATATCAGTCGATATAAATGAAACTGTATTCATACGGAATGGAATGAATCTTTGGGCCTTTAAAAAAAAAAAAAAAAAAACCTGAGAAATTTTAATTATCACTTGCGGTTCACCTAAAATTACTCAAAATATTATTTAAAAGTTGGTCCTCATTCTTATACTACGAGCTGGATCGTTGTACTTCTCAATTCATACGTGCGAAGAACAGGTATACCTGCTAGTAATTATATAATTCTTTTAAGTTTAGCTTTAAGCGGGTGTATATGTTAATTTTATTCTTTCGTGGGTGCTCTCTATTATAATGGATTGTACATACTTTTCAAAGTTTTTATCAAACTAATTTTCATATTTAAAAAAAAAAAATCATACATTTGCAAAGACGCATAGAAGTTTTCGATGTTTATAATCTTCTTGTCGAAATCTCTGACAAATTTAAAATGTGTATTTTAAAATGGTTTTATAGAGTTTAAGTAAAAAAAAATTACATAATTCAAAACATATTTTGTTTGTGTTAGTTATTTCTTTAAAATATTTGTTGTATTTTTTTTTCAAAAAAATTAATATGAATGATAGACGAGATTTATTAAAGAAATAATCTATTCTAATGAGACAGGTTTTTGAGGAGATCGAGACTATAATGTCTTATATTGTGTTATAAAAATATAATTTCATGCATATAATTTTAAAAATAATCCTTAATTTATGAAAAATTCTCATATATTATTTGTGTTGAACTCGTTGAAAGTTAGGATATTATTTTGAAATGCTTTGAAAAAAGTTTAAAAAAACTGTTAACATTTTTCATTCACCACAATTTTCATTAACTAAAAAATCCTTTTGTACAAGAGTGAGTTTTTACTTAATTATAAAACTCTGTACAAAAGATTTACTGATAATTTTTTCACGATATATATATATATATATATTAAAATTACTAAGCCTAACTTAAAATCTAAACGAGATGGTGCGATACATATATGAATATCTAAATTTTTTTAATTATTCGAATGTGATTTTAAAATAAATTTTAAGAAATCTATTGTTTGTGTTTGGAACAGAAAACTGTAATAATTTATAATTTCGCAGTTTTATTGTTTAAAAGTTTTGGTGCTTTAAATGTAGGGGGAAACATTAATTTAATTCATTCAGTATATATCACTTGTGTGTATGTGTGTTAGGCTCAGAATTGATAAGAATCCATACATAGTTGTAACTTACTTATTTTATTCACATGAAAATCGTCCAATAATATCCCACGTCTTTCTTTGAAATCATTTATAGATGTTATCTGACCTGGTCATGCCTTGAATTTCTAATCAATCTTTCATTATTAAAATATTTGTTTCAGTTTACCGAGTATCTTATCTGTGAATAAAATAATCTTGTTAATAAGAAAATGCACAACCTTGAAAGCCGTAAGATCTTAAAAAACGATAATTGTTTATTTATCTTTCTATATAAAACTTACAGCAGAAGGTTTTTGAGACGCCCTAATCGAATTTAAACAAAAGAATAATAACTAACTCTTCGCGAATAATCATTTTACCTTGATATATGTGCATAATTTACGCATGCGAAATGCTGCTTTATCATGATTATTAATTTGCATGTGGCTCGGTTGGTCTATATCATGTAATTACTGAAGATGGGACGATTAGATCTGTGAAACTAGATTTAACACACTTTTCCATTCCAAGATATGGGACAATATTTAAATTTGCGTTATTTCCATTTTTATATTCCATTAATTTTACTCTCTTGAGATTTGCTATGCTTTTGGGTAGCTTCTTATTTAACTAGGTTGTAATTTTTAATAACTTATATATGTTTGGGATTAAAAATTTTATGTGTATTTTGTATTTCACTAAATTTATGGCTTTTTTTTCATAACAATGTGTTGCATTTTTTAAAATTTAGATTCAGTTCGGTTTTATTAACGTCTCACTTGAAGCAACACGAGGGCTATTGATGACGGACCTCGTAATTTTGAACCTCGGTCAAGTGACGCGGACGAAACCTGAGCTGGTACCTCCCTCTCCAAAATTCCACACCAAGCCAGGGGAGGACTTTGGGACCGCCAGATTTAACGTGAATCCGCTTTTAGTTTAGAATAATTTCAATTTTAATGATTTGGTTGTTTTGAAAATTTACTGATTTTTTTTTTTGAATTAGTTCTGTAATATTTGTAGTTTTAATACATTCTTAAAAAATTATTTTCGTAGAGGGTATTTTGTAATATTTAGCATAATTTTATATATTATTATTATTATTATAATGTGTGTAATACAAATCAAACGGCAGTAGTCGCACTTGAAGTACAGTAAAACTGGCATTTTTACGACTCAATGTAGTCGCGATGGCTGAGTAGTTATGGTCGCAAATGTGATTAATAATTTTTGTGGCCACCATTGTTTTCTTTGAGTCGTGGTTCCGAGTTCTAATGCCTATAAAGACTCCTTGTGTAGCGGAGCTGATGCGCGTTAAATCTGTCGAGTCTCAAAGCCTTCATGTTAAGTTGATGTGAAAGTTATTAAAATGGGGTGCCAGCTCAGGTATCGTCCTCGTCACTTGATAGAGACTCGGAAGTTGTGATGTCCGATATCTGTAGCCATCGTAATTTTGTTTTGTTTTTGTAAAATACGATGTTACTAAAACTGTCAACCATGCTCACTACAGATTTTACATTATAAATCGATTGAATGTAAACTCTTTTTCGGCTTAATTCACTTGAATTTCCGATTCGTTGTGTAAAATAAATAAATAAATGAGGATTTAATCATACGATTATTATTGGGGGAGAATATTATTTTTTTTAGCGTATTGTACGATTCTTGTTGCAGTTTTTGCTATTTTATCAAATAATTGTATTTAAGAAAATGGATTTATAAGATTGATGAGATATTTCATTTCAGTTATGTTTCTTAACGTAACGACACGCTTGAAAAGAAATTTTTAAAATAATCCAAATGTATTATTTGTTTCTCTACTTTCTTTCATACGGTGAAATTTTTTTTTTATATGTGTATATTTTTTTTTATGTGCCAGACTTTTTTTTCACTAGGGAACGTTACCCACAAGAACTGTAACATCTGCCTTATCAAAAATTCTTTTTGAGAGTTGAAGACCTAAATTGATTTTTTTTGTGTGCCATTTTTATAAACCATCGCCAATGCGTCCCATTTCCCCCTGAAAATAAGGGAGGGGGATCTCTTTTTTCCCCTCCCATTGGAATAACCCAAAGTAAGCTTCTGACTGTGCCTTTCAATTTTTGAAAATGCCTCTGATAATGCGGCTTCATGAGTCTATCCTATATGCTTTGGATCAAGCGGGAGGGGATCTCTTTGGGTACTTTATGTCATTCATAACCATATTCGTCCGAAAGAATTTTTTAAGAATTTGTAAACCACTTTACTGTTTAGTGTATTAAACGCTTATTCAAAGAATCATAAATAAAAAAGTTAGAAATTTTTTTTTTACCTAATGAATAAATACATTATCCATTTATTAACTTGAAAGGGTAAGAAGATGCGGAGACATATACCGCTCTTCAAATGACTCAGATCAGTAGCTGCGAATGATACAGGAGAGTTTAATATTTAAAACATCATTTATTTGTCATGTTAAATATAGTATTGTGTATATGAACATCACTCTCCCAAATAGAATAAAAAATCAGAAATGAAGTTAGTTTCAATATTTACAAATACAATAACTAACTGAACTGAAGAGATAAGCTCGTATCAGGAAGCTATCATGTTAAGTGTGGAATACAGTGTCAAAGAACATCTGTCGAGTAACCTCGTAGACATCAGTGCTAGTAAGACTCGAGCATCCAAAAAAATAATAAAAAACGACCACAGAGAACTATGATTAGTTGCGTTGCGAAAACGGCGATTCGATTCTAGTCCGAGATATCTTCTATTCATCTAAGATGAACTCGGCAGGTCCCTGCCAGCGATGGAGAGGAAATCCGGACATTCCCGGAGAAAAACTCACATTGGGTAGTTGGCGGAGGACAAGAATCGCATCAGGAAGACAAAAAAAAAAAAAAAAAAAACCCTTTTACTCTTTTGTAGTGTTCTTTTGATGTTTTAATGATATAATAAATACAAATATATACAGGTGCGCACGCAGAACACTCGAAATTTGCATATCTGCGCATGCAGAAATAAGTGGTTCTAACGAACCGTCTCATGGCATGGTGAGAATACTGCAAGTGGTTTCAGGAGGACCCCCATAAACTTCTGTGCTTGCCTGTGTTTGATTATAAACTGCATAATTTAACCTGACTGTTTGAGTAAAAGGAGCACGTTGAGTCATGAAATATTGATTAAGTTGATTCGATTGCTATAAAACAAAAACTCCAATATTTTAGAGATTTTTGATTATGCGTGCTTTGAATAGCTGAAGCATTTGGTTAAAAATGAAATAAAATGTTCATACAATGATGTAAATAAGAAAAATCGAGACACTGCCTACATTTTTCAAAGAAGTACAAAGTACACGTATACTTTTAACCAGATATTAATAATTTCAGAATTGCTAAGTAATGATTAAAAACTATTTGGTGTTTTTAATTTTGCAAAGATTGTTTTGGAATCATAACCTTAGTGGATAGTTATTTGTCATACTTGATTTATAATGTTTAGCATTGATACGACCATCCTTCAATATTTAATTCTACTGCCATCTTTCCTTCCAATTAAACTGTCAATAATTATTAAACTCCAATTGATGATGTGTTTGATAAAATATTTTATTAATCACTGAAGAATAGATAAGTTGCTTTCTCCTGAATCCTATCTAACTCATCAGTTCTTAATTAGGGTCAACTAATAAAGTCTTAGCTTTCCAAATCACTCGTTCTGATTCTTTCAATTCTCCCTAATATTAGTTTCGTATCTTAGACTAAGAAACACTTCAATCCCAATGATTGACTGCGATGCTTTAATACAACTTACAAATATTTATTAGCTTGACGTTATCTTCTATTTCCTTTCATTTACATATCATATCTCTATTTTTTTTCACCTCATCTAATATACCTAATCACGTTTTATTTTGGTTGGGAAGATATTGTAATTTTAGGCAATCCAAATTATACTAATTTGAATTGCATAATTTTAAAAAAATAAACCTATTTTTAAAAAGATGTTATCTGTTTTCAATTTCAAAAGCAAAATCATAAAATCATTTTCTATTTTTCTAAAGTAATTTTAAAGGATCTGTTCTGACAGAGTTATACCTACCGTTTAGGTTGAAGGTTTTTAATACTAATAGATTTTTGACACTTGCGCGAAAAACAATATTCATTTAAGATATGGGAAACTGATATATACGAAATAGTTTCCTTATAAAAATATGAGTATCAGTCCTTATAAAAATGTGAGTATGAACACTTTTGATATTTTTAAATTACTTTTAATGACTCGCTTTTTCTCTCGCATTTTTAAGAAACGTTTTAAAACGCTAATGGGTTCATTGAAAAATGTTTGTCATAAAAAACAATTTGAAATAAATCTTAACTAGTCAAATTATCTAGCTTACAAAGAAGCTATTAGGAACAGATAAACAATTGAGATGTGTTTTTTTTATATAACTTATACTTCCCACAATAATTTCAATGATGACGAATGAATTTATATTATTATAAATGAAATGTTTTGGTTATTATATATAAAAAGATTTTTATTAGCTCTTGTTGTCTGTTCAAATTTATTTTTAAAGACAAACAGAATTTTGTTTCTTTTAAATCATTTCCTTATCGCGAGAACTGTAATTCGATGGAAATGAGCTGTCATTTCTGTTTTTATTGAAGCTAATCGTGACGTTATTATTCATTTTCAGTTCACTTAAGCTAAAATTCTTGGACAATGTTTTCACAGCAGAAAATACAAGTCATAAAACCAACATAATTAATATGAAAATGTAAACTGCCGAGAGGTTTCAACGCCCAGTACGATGACGAGTACCCACACTCCTACTCTGTTTGTATGATGTTCTGCGTTTTGTATCATATTTTTTTATCTTCACTTTTCGAAATCTTACATCATTTTTTAAAAACTGAAAACGTTTTAGTCATTGTGTAAGAGATTATAGTTATACGGCTTAAAATGTTCAAAAGATTTTTAAAAAAATGAAGGAAATATTTTGTAGGCTGTATTTTTTTTTTTTTTTTTTTTTTAGCGTGGCAAAAGAACTTGTAATTGAAATCGTCGGTGATATTTAGTTGGAGAATTTTGTTAGGATAAGCCTCGTGTATATTTCACAGTAAGTTTGACTTACATAAAAAGTAAATTTCTCACTTATTTTTATCGTAATAATGCTTTTAAAGACAAAATATACATGATTATTTTATTCATTTGCATTTGAAGATGCATGTAACGCTTAACAGAGGGGGGGGGGGGCAATTATGTAAGAATTTACTTTCAACGTGTAGTTTGCAACAGGTTCTCACACGTCTTACCTCTTCAACTAATATTTGGGGAATTCTATGACGTTTGTGAAGGGAGTAATAGAAAGCTGAAGACATATATACCATACTTCAATTGACTCCTGTCAGAAAATTGCAAAAGATCCAGGATAGCTCAATATTTAAAATATTATTTATTTGTCTTTGATTTAGTATTCCGCTTGACAAAAAACACTCGTTAAAAATATAACAAAAATGAAGATATTTGAAATTTTTATAAAATTAATAACAAGATACTAGTATCCAGAAAACGCCAAAAAGAAAAGGAAAAAATTGAGATTAGTTGCGTAGCTAGAGCAATGAATCTTCTGGCGCGCCATGTCTTCTATTGGTCCAGGACAGCAATTGGATCGGCAAGGGAAAGGAAGGGAATAACTTCTTTTCTGCTGTTGTGCGTGTGGTTGCTGAATGTGTATTCCTTTGATGTCTGTTCTGGTATAAATACCAATTCTACGAATGCGCGTTGGCGTGGTGTAGATGTTAGGAGAGGGGGGTGCCAGCTCAGGTGTCGTCCTCGTCACTTGACCGTGGTTCAAAATTACGAGGTCCGTCGCCAATAGCCCTCGTGTTGCTTCTAGTGCGACGTTAATATAAACTAAACTAATCTACGAATGCGCACTTATTATTTGCCTAACTGAATGTATCCAGTTATTAGTTGTTCTGAAGTGCCACCTCGATGACAAAGGCGAGAATGTGCAAATAATTCTTGCCGCTCAACGGCATGGTTAGAAGATTCTAGTGGTTTAAAGAGGGCCGCCACACGTTATTAGATCCTGAGAACCTCGACTTATGCATGAACCTTGACGTATGTAAAATAGCATTGCTATATATATATATTGAAGCGTATGGAATAGAAGGGTATCAGATATTGATATTGGGCACGTTTTGGTTTACGAACATATTGTGCACACAACAATACTGCCCGAACGTTTAGTGATTTTCGAATAGCTATTATTGGACTTGATGTCAGTATATAAGTTTGTTCCTGACTCGATCTCATCTTTTATAGTTAATGAGATTGAATAAAATGTTTTCAATTCCCTCCCCCCCCAAAAAAAAAAGTCTATTCAAATAAAGTATAATTTTCTTACGAAGAAAACAATCTCGCGAAACAATAGCATCTTTCTCGGTTTAACAACAACTCTGTCATCCCTCATCTCATTATCTCATGCATATGCAGCAACTTAAAAAAATTCCTTTTTGTACAGCAACACTCCCTCTCTATTTCCCACGGATTTCAGGTCGCAAAGTTAAAGTTTGTTTTTTCGATTCTTTATTGAAACCTTGACCCTAGCTATTTCCATCTCCTTCTGCTGGCCAATTAATATTCGGCGTTTTGTTTAGGGCGCCCAATCGTAATTCGGCATGTCGGAGCACTGCAGAAGTATATCTCTCGCTTGTAGCTCTGGCTCACGGATTGGAAAATCAAGGTCAGTGCCTCCAAAAGCATTAGCCTTCTCTTTGCGAAACAATGGTGCATTGAAAACTTTCCTGCGGTCACCAT
The DNA here is from genome assembly GCA_019974015.1 of Nephila pilipes. NCBI lineage: Eukaryota > Metazoa > Arthropoda > Arachnida > Araneae > Nephilidae > Nephila > Nephila pilipes. Next base: position 107,408 of record BMAW01047005.1, on the reverse strand, counting down.
TTTTGAATAGACCGTCCCCTGGTTTGCTGAATACAAATATTTTTTTTCTAGACGTAAAATTAACTTTTACCCATCACATCCGATCTGTTCATTAAAAAGCAGTCAGAATGAATAGAATACTCACCCATTTGATTTTTCGTTAGAGCAAGCTGTCAATCTGGCACAAGCTTCTGCTCTATAAATCAATATTGAGACCTATTATGTTACATGCATCCCCCCTTACGGCAGCAGCAGGAACTACCCATCTGAAATGACTGTACGTCTTTCAAAACATCCACCTCAGGAAAGCCGCAAATACTCCTTGGTTTGTCCGAAACGAAGTCCTACACTAGGATTTAAAAATTGAACCAGTGCTCGAATTTATTAAAAAAACATCCACTAACTTTTTCAGTAGGATTCCTCAAACCATCTAATTGGTTCGGGATCTGGTCAGATTTTTGATGTTGTGAAGGCGGAGCTTCGGGAATTAATATTGCCGTCTTTCAACAAAGATAGCAGAAATACACGTGAAAATACATATTTACTTCATTTTATATTTTTATGTTGATTTGAAATGAGAATGAAATTCTTGATAAGATTTCTTAACATTTACATCAATAATGACCATAGCTTCAAGAATTGCAACTGTATTCTTTTTATTCGCCCAGAACTTATTCGTACGAGAAAATACCCTTTTTACCAATGCATTAGGGCCTTTTTTAAAATTGATAGTGCTATTATTGCTCTCTTTTTCTGAAAATGGGATATTTCAGTGCCCCGAAACCATGTTTGGGGACAACTGGACATACTATTTAAAAATGGGACTTATGGTCGTATTAAATTGCTTAGGAATTGATAATGGTATTAAGATATCCCTTTACAGAATTTTCTAAAAGTTTCCGTACTGACCTATTCATGGTTATATTATACAAAAACAATGCACCTCAAAACGGTTGTTTTTATTCCAATGGTGAAAAGCATTTCTAACTGAACGTAGAAATAAAATTGAACTTACATTTATTATAATTGTTCAAAATGTCCGCTCTTTAGTAGAAGGCAAAGCTGAGCACCTTAGCGCATATTTTGAGAAACGTGTTTCAATATTCTGGAAGGAATTTCTTGTATCCTTTGAGAAATATGGCAATATTTAGATAATTTGTTTTGGTATTATTTTTAAAAACTTTATTCATTACGTATACCCATAGGAAAAAAATCAGGGAAACGAAATGGTCAAAGATTTCTTGAGATAAATCGATCGCTTAAAAAAATCTTGAAGCAAATCAATGGTTTCATTACATGTATGACATATTGCACCGTCTTCCTTTTCTGAGCAATCCCTGATTTTTTTTCTGTAGGGATATGTACTGAACAAAGTTCATAAAAATATTCTGCCCTAAAAAATGACTTGGAAATTGCCATATTACTCAAAGAATACAAGATGCCTCTCCCAGCATCTTGAAGCGCGTTTCTTAAAGTATGCGCTGACGAATTCAGCTTCGCTTTCAAGGAAGGGGTGGACGCTCGAAATATTTGTTGTAAATGTAAGCTCAAATTTTTTTTTAACGTTATGGTATAAGTGTTTTTCACCTGCGTAAAACCTGTTAGATTTTCGTTGGTCTCTTCGTTTGCCCAGAAATTAGTATAAATAGTGGTATTTAGGTTTTACTTTACAAATTGCTAGAGAGCTTGAGAAGATTTAAAGAAAGGAATTTTTGGAGGCACTTTAGTTAAAGACGGGTCATCCTGTGTATGAGCAGCATTTAGAGGGGGAAGTTGATGATGAGTCGTGAGATTGACTCTCCGTAATTGCTTGTTTGTCTTACGGCTAGGTGCCGAGCGCTTTTGCCGGTGTATGAATTGCGTTGGAAGTTCACCACAGTTGGCGGAAATGCTGGATTTTGATTGGTTCGCTGGAAAGTGGAGTGGATGTTATCCAAGTCAAGTATCATAAAATGATGATAACCAAGTTATTTATTCTGAGATCTATGAATAATCAAAGATCAATCTCTAGCTTACTATATCTATGGAAATACCCAATACGCGTCAGAACGTAACGTTTAATATTATAACTAAGTACTTGTATGTGCCGAACCAATCTTGTTCGAGTCATCAATAAACTGAGAGATGAATTCAATTCACTGACCGTATGCATTTCTCACCTGGCTGCGATCTGATTACTCCTTACATTTGTCAATACATTCGCTGTTCCTTTGCTTATAGTTTCCACTCACACACATACTTTCTTTACTACTAACTACGTAATAAATATTTTGTTGCTTGTAAATGCATTGTATTAAATCTGTTCACTACACTCTTCAGTTCTTATAATCTACGTAACTCACGTTTCAATCATTGGGAGAAATTTTCAATTCAAACAATTGCATATTGAAACCCCCAAAGTGTTAGTTGAAGGGGGAAACACGTTAGAGCCCACGTTATAAAGTCATGTGGAATAATGGTTGTTGCTTCATCTTAAATTAAACCTGATCGTAAAGGAGTTTTGTGTGTGTGTGTGTCAGTGAGGGAGAGGTGTCGACTTAGTTGTCGTCCTCGTCATCTGACCGTGACTCAAAATGACGGTTTCTGTTATCAAAAGTCCAATGTGTTTCTCTTTGGAGTGACGTTAATACACAAAAAAGGAACTTCTTTTCTTTTTCAATGATAAGGCAGCCTGTTCTTATATTTCTCGAGTGTACGAAAAGGATGATAGTTGAGCGTCGTCAGTTAATGTCCTTGTATAGTTAAGTTGTGACGAACATCGAGTCAATTGAATTATAAGGTGGTGTGCTTTTATATTTATATATATTCTGTATAGATTGACCCTGGATCGTCGCCAGAAACCAAATATGTGGCTTTCTCTTGATGCTAAGTGAAAATGTTTTTCACGGCGAAATGCCTTTCTTACGCAATTTACGACCTCGGCTCTTCGCCTGTTAATTTAGTAACAATAGTACCAGAAAAAGGATGTTGATGGTCGTGTGTGTTGCTAAACATGTGATTGAATTGTTTCAGTTCTCTTTGAGTATGCATTATCTAACTTGTTAAGATGTTGTGAAATTTGGAATGTCAGTTTTTCAAATTTTTCCTATTTTTTTTTACGAACAGCGTGTTTCAGACTTGATTTCTTCATCATTAATTTTGTTTTTTAAATTTTTGAATTAATAGACTAGGTAAATTCTCATCTTTTTAAAAAAAAGGATTTTATTAATTAAAGGAAAATATAATACAGTAAACCCTCAGTAATCCAGACGCCATTAAACCAGATGGCGCTTCATCCGCACCGCTATTTTTTAAAAAAAAAATCATAATAATTTAAAAAAAAAAAGCCGAGTTAACTTAATTTTATTTTTTATTTTAAGGAATTTATATTATTCTATTGTTAGGACCGCTTGAATTTCGTGATAAAATACATTGAAGACACTAGCAGTGAAATCATACATGAATATTACGAACATTTGAGGCATCTTAGTCGATTAATTGTTCAAGAAGTTAATGCTAAATGAGGGCAGCAAAATATCAATCGTTTCTTCAAGTCATTGAGCGTGTGAAACGTACTTGTGGCCGCAGTAGCCTATTGGGGATGGTCTCGGATTCACGGCCAACGTCGTTTTCGTCGAATCGTGGGTTCGAGCCTTGATGCCACTAAAAGACCCACCGTGTTGCGGGGCTGACGGTCGTTAAAGTTGGTAAAGCTCATAGGTCCTTCCATTGGCGTGGTGGTGAAGCTTGGAGAGGAAGGTTAAAGCTCATGTATCAGCTTCGTCCCTTGACCGAGGTTAAAAATTTCGAGGTCCGTTGCCAATAGCCCTCACGTTGCTTCACAGTGCGATGTTAATAAACGATCACAATCGCAGTCAAATGTAATCGATGAAGATAAGTCTGGACTGTCATGTCCTGAGTAACGTTTTCGACCGAATACATATCATGTACCGATTTGAATTTTCTCTTGTGCAGTTATTTACCATTATAATTGTCTTACTTCAAAATAAATGCTCTTATACCTAATACCTAACATACCTAATATACTACATACCTAAGCCCATTTTATTGGTTATTTTGTTTAATCCGGACTTTCATTAATCCGTACGACGCAGAAAGTCCCAGATAGTTCTGATAAAGGAGCTTTTATTGTATTTGAATTCTAAAAGAAGCTCATAAATTATGTCGACTTAAAACTTTTTTTGTTGCATTTTTAACGAGGGGGTATCGTAAAAAATAAATATTACTAAGAAATAACCGAGATATCTGAATAAAATATGTTCTGCTTGTTAATTGATCTTTATATAGTAATGTTGTAAATGACAGCTATTCATGTTTATTTATTTGGTTTCAGAAAGTCTTAGACTGACGTAACAAGCAATTAGGAAAATATAGAATTCAATCTTAAGAACAATATTTTAAAATGAAGTTTTTATTTCGCTTATTTTAGTGAGAATAAAACTTTACGACCGGGATAACAATTAAAACATTTTGATACAGTTGGTTACTTCAATCTACGACTTCCTGGAACAAATATACAACAACCAAAACTAATAGCTATAATTTACAGCATTACATACACAAGGATCTATTAATAATAGAATAAATTTTATCCAGGTTATTTCTTAGTAATAATTAAAACTTTTCAATACCCCCCCTCTCGCATACGAATGGTACAATTATTGTATTATTTTCTAATAATGTAAATATTTTATTTCCATGTGATTAAAAAATTATTTCAATGTTTTCTGAATTAATAAATAAATAGTTTCTCAATCTTTACAAAGAATATACATGCAATAGACATTTTAAAGAAAATGTTTTTAACAAATAAAAATGCATTTAAAGAAAAAGCTATTTTCTTCAGTAAATTTTAATATACAGTCGGAGAAAACATTCCTTTTGTCACGTAATAGAGCGTCACACACCTTACAAATGTCACATTCTTATCTTGCATGTTCAGGTCAACATTTTTCCTAAGCTATTCGCGGGCAAATAGAGAGAGAAGGGAAAAGGAACGCAAAACAACTTCGGTAAGTTGAAAGGTCGAACGGGAAGTGGTTGAACTGAGTAGGTCGGATAACAAGGATGCTCTTTCTGATTGTGCGTCCGGAATAAGGTCAAATGTTCTCACTTTGAGGTTTCATTTTGCTAGACAAACGCTGTCGGTTTCATTACATTCATATGGACTATCTCCCCATCTCTCTCTGCGTCGGATGGCTTTCTCCATCTTTCCGAAGGGTTAATTGTTTCACTTTTCTTGTTCACTTCCTGTGTGACCCTCTCTGTTGATATTGACGCTGGGTTCTCTATAATTTTTAACCAATATGTTTGTTTTAAAAGTAATCGTGTAATTTATTGGTTTTCTTTAGGTAACTGAGGAGCCTTCGAGAGGAAAAATGAGTTTAATTTATGCCAAGTTTAAATAATCCTCTCATTTAAAATGAATGTAAGTCATATTTTAACGCTGAAATATCCGTATACAATTGAAATCCATTAACTCGCCATGTTCGGGGATCTGTGGTTACTAAATCGTGAGTAAAGAAAACTGCATGTTACAGTATAAATATAAATTGAGCGATAATAAAAATTTCAAAATCAATACTAATTTTCTGCGTAACGTTTATACTCTTTCGACATTACTTTTAACTAATTCGGATATCACTTATACAAGAAAAAAAATCTTTATAACTCATTTTACTTTTTGAGAAATGGGGATTCCTATCTAATTCAGACATCTAATTTCAAAAAAGATAAATAAAAGGTATTAAAATAGTCGACCCTCTCTTAACCCCAAATTTTCAAAGGATGCGTCTCAAAGACAATCTGTTGTTCCCTTCCATTTAGTCGAATTTGTATTTTGTCTCTTTTGAACGAAAGTCACAATCTACACTTTTAGGTCAGGGTACTTGCTAGCGTTAATTTCATAAAAGATTCCTACTCTACCAAAGCTTTGTTCATTTTTAGGTTTCGTTTTTTCTCATGTTCTTATCTTTTTTTTTATTCGAGTATAAATTTGCTATCGTAAATTGAAATTCCATGGCATGTTTGCCCCATGATATATAAAATAGAAAACAGGCATTAATGTCTGCTTTTAACAGGAAGTCTTGACATCATCTGAAAAAGATTTATCTAAATATTACGAAAAGAGAGTCGCGGTAAAACAGCTAGTTTAACGGACTCGCGGGTTAATGGACGACTGTATATAATTACATACATTCCTTATCTATTTATCACATAAACACTCTAATGACTCCCCGTTATTTATCTTGACGAATATTATTTCTTAAGTGAAATTAACAAAAAATTTGCCATCAATTGATGAAACAGCTAAATTTAAATCCAAACCTTTTATTTTTATCAATTTATGGGAATACTCAATATTTGCTCTCTCTTTTCTCTCTCAGTTTTTTTTACCCTCAACGCTCTTGCAATCCAGTTTGGAATAATAAAGAAATTGATATCGTACCCATACGTTTTGGTCCGTACAAATGTAATCACAAACACTAGTATTTCGAGCGGGTATTAATGTTTGCTCGCTCTAGAAAATTCTGCTAAATAGTCCACTAGTTATGGATTCATTTGGTTGTATTGAGATTTTATTTTATTTAATTCAATTTATAAAAAGTTCCCAAGGTTAGCTAAAAGAAAATTGCGGATAGTTCAACGTTACAACATATATAAATATGTATAATAATCTTAGTGGTAGTAAGTAGTGGTTTAAAGTAGTTAGTAATTTAATAATGATAGTAAGTAGTGGTAGTAAGTAGTTAGTAATTTAATAATGGTAGTAAGTAGTTAGTAATTTAATAATG